>JAAFCE010001036.1:12816391-12922732 GCA_013389805.1 Trigoniulus corallinus
ATGATGATGATGATGAAATGCTAATTCTATTTCATGACATTCCATACATCATTTCCGCATTACGTAATTAAGTTTTCTCCCTCGTATGGGTAGTTGGCTGAGCAGCGTATGTGATATAAGCTGGCACCAGCGCAATAATTTCATTTTCGTCAACTTTATCCACGAAAAGTGAATTTGTGTAGTCAACACATTGTACCTAGAAAAGGATCTGCTTACTGCTGATTAGTAGTGTACTGTATGTTGTTGTGATGGTTATTTTTGATATGTTTTGGATTGTAGATGACCTATCGGTGCTCAGTAAAAGGTAAGTTAAATTATTAGAGAGTTAGTGGTGAACGTCGACGAAGACGATGCAGAGGCAGAAGTACGATACGAGGCCAAATGAGGCAACTGTGCATGCTCACGAAAAGCAGACCAGCAATTGAGCTTGCGTATTTGCCTCATTTGACCTCTTATCGCATTGCTGCCTCTGTATCGTCTTCGTCGACGTTCTATTATTCGCTATGGTTGCGTTGGTTAACTTCAGTAATCAGCGGAGAACTGGTGTGTCCAACGCAACAAGCCGCTGCCTACCGATGGTGGAATTTCATTTTCCTGTAACAAACCCAAAGTAGGGGTACCCTACTATATATTCTTGTAACAAACTATCTGGCACGTGAGTACATCAAGAAATAAAACTGTTTAAATTTTTGGCACGCCAGCAGAAATAGGTTCGGGTAATTTTGTCCTATAAGGTTCCGATCGCGTAGCAGACGATTCTTCGTACCTCCGATGAAGGAAAGTATTAAAAATACATGTTGTGGGGCCTTGCGATATGAGCAGTAGCGGTAAATAAGATGTCACAAAATATAATTAATCACAGGATAATTTAATGAAATATCGAAATATAATTAAATAAAATCTCACAGAGTGGAGGGAAAGTACCTTTACAATGATCTCTACTTTCGCCCCGCGAACAAGATACATATCGATTCTGTGAATGATCTGGTGTAGCCAGGAATATCCCGTTTGTACAAATCTCGCTTTTCTAGGCACAGAAAAATCTCTGAAGAATTGCTTTCTGCCTGAACCCAATGGAAAATGCAAAATAGAACAACTCGGTATAGGGGAAAGCGTAGCCCAAAGGGTATTTTTCCGAAATCACCCTCAAAATTGCTGATAGCAATGACCGACAACAGGCCCCGCAACATGTATTTTTAATACTTTCCTTCATCGGAAGTACGAAGATTCGTCTGCTACGCGATCGGACCCTTATAGGACAAAATTACCATAGGTTCGCCACCCCTGCTTGGGGGGGGGGAATATAATTAGAATATATACAGTATCTATTAGACAATTACCCAAGGAATAGATACATTTGTTGTACGATTTTAGCTGGCAGATCACACTCCGAATGTTTGACAATAAATGGTTCGGATATCTCGCCTATTGGTCCTACTTTTAAATGTTGCACTTGCCGCCGAATGAGGACAGAGCCGTCGACTATGTAAATGGCGCCGTACTTCTAAGCCATTAGAAACCTGAAATGTCGTGCATTTTACATGCAAAATTACTAGTTAAACTTCAATCATTTGACGAATTAGCTTGTTTATTATAGGACTTGCTAGCCACTTCTAGTGTAATTCTAAAAGAAATTGGTTTAGTTTGATAAAATTGGAGTTTACTGAAATGAAATCCGATATTGCAGATGAAAAGTGGCATTAGCTAAGATAGAGAAATCGCTTTCAAAGGACTTTTATGCCACCATTCTAGACTAATCTCGTACGTATGCTGATATTGTTCAGCATAAAGACTCGGGGGAAGTGATAGAGGGCCCCCCCTCACCTGAGTTTACAAACAAGTGCATTGGAAGCATCGTCGAAGGAGCTTGCTAAGAGCTACAGTAAATCATCGAGCTACATACCTAAGATTGCTGCTAGACCCCCCCCCCCCACTAAGGGATCTGCTGACAAGGCAGAAATTCATGCAATAAGTGAAGAGCGTTCAGTCTCTTTATTTCTCACTAGGATTGCCCCCAATTTTAAAGGTGAAGACACAAGAGCTCATTTACATAAATACAGAATAATATGTATTAAGAAGATAGCAAAGTTTCAAGCAAAGCACAGCTCTTGTGGCTCATTCGTAATTACAACCAATGTTTCCTCTGAACTTGATTTATCTTCTGATAAATTAGGGATTTTGCATTTTCTCGTAACGTGGTAGTTTCGGGACGAAAGACGAGAAGTAAAAAGCCTTCTCGTCCTTCTCAGTCATCTTCAATACAATAAGGACGCGAAAATCATAAATAAAAGTGAGAAAGGAGGGCGATTATGTGTGATTTTCTCGTCGTTATTTTATTGAAGACGACTAGGAAGGACGAGAAGGCTTTTTACTTCTCGTCTTTCGTCCCGAAATGCCCACGTTACGAGAAATCGCAAAATCCCTATTATGGGCGACTAATTCCTTATTTAAGCCATGTAGAGGATCGATACACAGTAACATGATGGTAGATATCATAATCACCATCTCACCCTTCTCTCAGCTGAAGCAAGATCGGGTCTGTGGGTTCTAATCCTCCACTTTCGCCTGACCCCCTCCACCCCGCACGCTTCCATGTCCCTTTGCACCACCTGCTCCCACGTCCGTTTTGGTCGTCCGCTACCTCTGGTGCCCCCAATTACCTGTAGTCCCACAATGGAGCTAATAAGTTCTTCTCCTCATCCCATGCCCATACCACCTCAACCGGTTCCCTCTCACCTTTTCTGCAATGTCTCTCACTTCCAAGATACCTCTAACGTAATAGTTTCAAATTGTCAAATCGTGACACCCCCTTCATGTAGTGCAGCTTCTGCATCTCAGCCACTTGCATTTGCCGTTCATGGTTCTTCCTTACTGCCTAACCCTCTGAGCCATAAAGCATATCGCGCCTAGCGACGGTTCTGTAAACTTTACCCTTCAATTTTATTGAGACCCCAATAACCTGTCTCCACTTCCGCCATCCTGCATTAATCCTATGGGTTACGTCACCATCTATTTCCCCATTGATCTGGAAAACTGATCCTAACTAACGAAACTCTGGCACCACTGGAATTCCCTTTTCCCACAAAGAATGTTGGCTCTTGCCCCTGGCCACTAAAATTGAAAGCTAGGTACTCGGTCTTCTTCTTGTTCACCTTAAAGCCCCCTCTTCCCATTGCTGTCTTAATGTCGTGAAGGCCCTTTTGTGCATCCTCTTTGGACTCCTCCAGCCTTCCTACATCATCAGCTAATACCAGGCAGTGAGGGGCCTGGTACCCTAATCCCGTCAACAGCTCATCCATTACTAGAGTGAATAGATATGGGCTAAGTGCTGACCCTTGATGTGCACCAACCTGCACGTTGAAGCATGCAGTGTTTCCCCATGCTCTCCTCACCCTAGCAATGGAGCCATCATCAACTATCCTAATATGGCCTTCATCAACCCTTTTCTTCCTTAAAACGCTCCACAGTACCTGTCTAAGGACACTATTGTAGCAGTTTGCTTGCAGTTGCTGTTTGGTAACTTATGTTACCATGGCAACTGGAAGCTTGCTGAGTTTTGATTCATTTGCATCATGGGAGTTGGTTCTCTGCCATGACGTATGAGGGCTCTGTGCACGTGCACATGTTCATTTTTCTCAATTTAAAAGTTTATAATTTTAGAAAATAGAAGAAACAATTCGTTGGTTTTCTTCTTAGTAACTGCATCTCATCTGAACTCCTGCCAAATACACTTTTATTTGAAGCTTTATTGTTGATTGTTTACAAGTTTAGTGTTGTGGATTAAATAAATATTTCAATTTATATAAATCTAAAACAGAAGAAAGATTAATTTATTAAGCAAATTCAAAAAAGAACATGCTACAAATTGGTGACCTGGACGTGATGAACTGGAAGTTAGTGTCCACAATTTAAAATAAATCGGAGACCTGAAGCAGGAGAACAGTAAGAATTGATGATTTTTTTCCCAGTGGCAGCACATTTCTTCAATCTCATGGCACAGTGGTTGAGTATCACTGCTCTATACTCACCACTCCCTTTAATGAAATCACCCTATCAGATGCAGGAAACAAAAACGGGCCCCACGTTCTTTCGTTGGCCGGTTGAGCCAACCATGACAGACTATACAATGTGTTGGGTGATTGGGAGGAGGAGCTAGCGGTTGGATGGTTTCATCAAACCAACTTGCCTGACTGTTGGAACAGATTACACAATTTGTTGGGTTGGTTGGGAGGTTGGCCCAACAAGTTGGATAGTGTGTGTGGCAGCCTTTAGGGCTCTCATTGGGCTTATTTTTGGGGAATGGCTTATATGAAGCACATCTGGAAAAATCTTGGTAAGTCTTACTTTTTGGCTAGGTCTTATTTTCAGGGAAACACAGTAGATTTTGGCTTGTGCCACGTTTTCAAGTGGGATTTCATTGTGGCTGATGTGTCCCATGCCATCCCTGGGGCCGATTTTCTCTCCACCTTTGGCCTCATGGTGGATGTGAATAGGTGGCGACTCCTCGATCAAAAGACTGGTTTGATGTTTTCAGGAGTGCTGGTACATCGGTCTCCACAGTACTGCTGACTTTCCAATATTGCCCCAGACATTGGTGGCCAGTATAAGGCCCTGCTATCACAATTTCAGAATGTCATAGTGCCTTGTTTGGCATCAGTACCAGTAGCACATCAGATTCGGCACCATATCGTCACCACTGAGGGTTCACCAGTACATGCCCGAGTTAGATGGCTGCACCCAGAAAAATTTTTCATTGCCAGGGAAGAATTTAAGCATCTGCTGGAAATGGGATACATCTGCATCTCTTCTAGTCCTTGGGCTAGACCAATATACATGGTCCCTAAGGATGCTTCATGGCAAGTAGTGGGAGACTTCAGAGCCCTGAATACTCAAACAGTACCTGACCACTATCCTATTCCACACCTCATGGAGTTCAACTCACAACTCCATGGTGCCCAGGTATTTTCTAAATTAGATCTGGTGAAAGCATATCACCAGATCCCGCTAGCCAAAGAGGATATTGTGTGGACAACAGTCATTATGCCCTTTGGCCTGTTGTAGTATGTCCATTTGCAATTTGGTCTTTGCAATGCAGCACAGACTTTTCAACGATTTATTGATGTGGTATTTGGGGGATCTCCCATTTCTTTGTCTATCTTGGTGATATCCTTGTGGCTAGCAGGGACGAGGAGGAACACCAGCAGCATCTTCATCAGGTATTCGAGCATCTGTGGAAATTTGGCCTTACAGTCAATCTCAGGAAATTTGAGTTTGGGAAGTGTTCTCTGGACTTTCTAGGGCATCACATTACTTCTCAGGGAATCTCTCCTTTGTCTGAGAAGGTGCAGGCCATTCATCAATTTCCAAAACCAGAATCTCACAATGCTCTTAGGCAATTCCTCAGCCTAGTGAATTTCTTCCACTGCTTCGTTCCTAACTGCCACACTGCTACAGCCATTGAACGATCTGCTTGCACGAAAGGCATCTAAAAATGCCATGCTGCATTGGACCAGTGAAAAGAAGGCTTTTCAGCATGTGAAAGTGGCCTTGACGGAAGTGACTATGCTCTTTCATTCCAGGTTGGATCCAGATGTACTGGTAGCCATCTTTACCGATGCTTCTGATGTTGCTGCAGAGGCAGAAATTCCAAGAAATTCTGGCCAGTTGAAACACGATATAGCACTTTTGGTCGGGAACTTCTTGCGATTTATCTAGCAATTGGGCATTTTTGCTATTTCGTTGAGGGTTGACACTATTGTGTTAACCGACCATAAGCCACTTGCCTTTGCCCTGTCCCCCTCACTGGACCGACACTCATCACTAGAGGCTCTGCATCTTGATTTATAACCAACATCCACCACATTCGTGGATTAGAAAATGTTGTCGCTGATGCACTCTCTCGGGCAAATCTCAACTTTGTTGTGCGCTCATCAGACCTGATCTCAGCTGAACAGCTACACGAGGCTCAGGAAGAAGATCCTGAGATGCAACATCTTCAGAACCCAGGTGCATTATTTCTGCATCCTACTCTGGTTCCAGGATCAGTGACTATTGTCCTCTGTGAGGCCACTTTACCACGTCCTCGGCCACTTCTTCCAGCAGATTTACATGCAGCAATATTCCATTCATTACATGCCGTTTCTCATTCAGGCATTACGGCTTCATGGTGTCTCATAGTGGAGCATTGTTTGGCCTGGGATGAACAAGGATATTGCCCAGTGGACGTGAGCTTGTCCTCAATGTCAAGTCATGAACATCCAGCATCACACATCATTACCTTTGGGTATTTCAACACCAGCACCAACACGTTTTGATTGTATTCATATTGACTTAGTTGGGCTGCTTCCAACTTCCCAAGGTAACCGTTACCTGTTGACTTGTGTGGATCGATTTTCGAGGTGGCCAGAGGCAATCCCAGTGGTGGACACAACAGCTCCAATGGTGACAAGTGCTATAGTCACTCACTGGATCTCTCATTTTGGAGTGCTGTCCACCATCACTACGGATCATGGTAAACAATTTGACTCCATGTTATTCAAGCAGCTGTGCAGAATATTTGGGATTCATCACACCCGAACGATCGCCTACCATCCAGCTTCAAATGGTTTGGTAGAGTGCTTCCATCAGCAATTGAAGACATCTCTTTAGCAGTGGAGGATCCTTTACACTGGAGCGATCATGTTCCCATGATCCTTCTTGGATTGCAATGTTCCATTAAGGATGATCTCAAAGCCATGCCAGCTGAAATACTGTATGGAACTACCCTTGATCTTCCAAGCCATTTCTTTGAGGCCGAAAGAAGTGTTGCCAATGGATGCATACCTTCATCATTTATGCACATCCATGAATGCACTGCAACATTGCCCAACATGGAAACCAAAATCACAATCAATGTTTAATTTTCCATTGATGAGAGATGCTACCCATGTTTTTGTTCATTGAGGATCTCATGGGCATCCATTGCAAGCAACATACAAAGGTCCTTTTAAGATTCTCCAGTGGCATAACTGATACTTCATGCTGGATATCAACAGACAAAGAGACATGGTATCTCTGGATAGGCTCAAGCCTGCCTTTCATTCCTCAACTACTGTTGATGATCCTATGTACATGTCTGCTTTGGATTTGCCACCTCATGATGCAGTGGTACCGTCTGATACTATGCTGCAGCCTGATGGAGTGATATCTCCTTCACCAGTAGTTACACACCCACATGCAGTGCAACGTCACATTCACTTCCATTTATCTAGTGGCTATACTCTAATACTCCTAAAACCTTTAACTATAATTCAGGTGCCTCCCTTTTCACAATACTAGCAATGTCAGGCTTTCCTTTGATGAAGCCTTCCACCCCATCCTCTCCAAGGCCATTCCATTGCTGAATGACCCTTGGCAAAAATGACCAGTATTACGAGTCTGTCTGTGCCCTAATCTCTTTCAATTTATATGGATGATCCTTTTGCCCCTTATACTGAGCAGGAGACACACTTCCAGCGAGAGGTCCATTATGTCCCAGCAGCAGCAGTATAATAAACACTCATGCTGCTCAATATAAGCCTCTGGCTAAGTGTCTCCCACCCTAATCATGGCAGACACGCTCTCCCTGTTAGAAAACTTGTTGAGTACAATCCCTGCTGCCCTCCTTTGGATCCTTTCAACCTCCCAAGATGAGTCCTGCCTGAAGGGGAACCAAATTGGACTGCCATACTCCAAAATTGGGCATACCATTGAAATGTATGCCATTTCCTTTACCTCTTTTGAGCTGTCCCCAAGAACCCTACTAATCGGATGGAGGAATTTCACAGCCCTCCCAATCACTTTACCAATGTGATCCTTCCAATTTCCTTGATTATTTAAGATAACTCCAAGGTGTTTATGATTTACAACCCTCTCAACCCTAACTCCACCTATGTGGTAGTCGAAATCTAGTAACTTCTTAGAACGAGATATTGTGAGTATTCTACACTTCTGCATGTTTAATGGCAATTCCCATTTTACACACCAATTGTATATCCTGTCTAGATCCTGTTGTAGTTGCACACAGGATGATAATCCATCATCTAATACAACGAATAGAACGAACAACAAAGAACAATGACAACAATGACATGAACAACAACAAGAATGAACAACAAAGGACCCAATACACTTCCCTGAGGGACCCCTGATGTGACTGGTATCCATTCAGATGCACTTCTGTGGAAAACGACCCTCTCTTGTCTATCAAGCAAATAGGACCTTACCCATTCAACAACATTACTATGTATTCCTAAGTTGGACATTTTTGAGACCAGCTTATCATGAGGTACCATGGTTGAGTCTATTTGAGCCTCTTCTATTTGTCTATTTGAGCCTGTTCAAAGTCCAAGAATACAACATCAACCTGCTTTCTGTTGTGGATTAAATAACTATTTCAATTTATATGAATCTAAAACAAAAGAAAGATTAATTTATTAAGCAAATTCAAAAAGAACATGCTACACTATCATAGGCCTTCTCCAGGTTGACGAATACTGCATGGAGATCCTTCTTTGCTGCTGTATGCTTCTCTATCATCTGTCATAGAATAAAGATTGGTTGCATGGTGGACCTACCAGCACATTTTACAGGGCTGTTACACATCTAATAAAGGTGTAATTTCCCTCATTGACAGATCACAAGGGGATTCAATCACAGGTGCCCCAGCCTTTGTGCAATAGAATGGCGAGGCACAGAGTTGAAGGCCTTTGACACAGAGACTCACTACATATAATGGCCGTCAGGCCTGTTTACAGAGTTTTATAGCCAAGATCAATGTGATCACTGCAGTTGACACACCATCCAGTTTCCAAAAGGCTCTCTGCCTTCCATCAAAAGGTTATTGCCAACAGATGAGATGCCATCACACCATGGAGTAACTCATGAAAACACTTGATACAGTCAGAGGCCTCCAATTAGTGGCAATGCCTCAATCTGTGCTATGCTTGGGTAAAAGGATGGTGCAATTCTACCTCTGTGTCCTGGGTATAGAACCCAGGAAGAAGACAGAATTCAATAGGACCACCAGGGGCCAGTGCTGGACTTTATGCAAGTATTGCACTGTAACCCCATCCAGTCCTGGTGCACTGTCCTTCATCTTTCATAGCTGGGCTAAGATATCTTCCTCCAGAAGAGGCTGCAATAGTCATCAGAACTTTCTGACCTCGCAGCAGGAGGTTCAGAAGTATCAGCATCCTATGGAGATATACTCTGAGATCACCCAATACTTTGTTGATGTCCTCTGACAGTGGCATGCCATTTGATGGCTCTGGACCCAGCAATAACCTTTTGATCAATCGTTTCTGATTATGATGGATGGAGTGCAATGTGGACTTTTTTTTCAATTTTTCCTCAGTTTTATCACTGTTCAGAATTTTGTGGATAGTTCTTTCTGAAACTCCAGTTGCAGTGGCCACTCTTCTGGCAACATTGTTCATTGGAACAGTTCTCCCTTACACTTTTTCATCCATCATAAAATTGAGAATATTTACAAGAATTTCTTGTGAGTGAGAAGTTAGTGGCTTACCACTTTTCAAATTCTTGCTAATTCTGAAAAATAAATTTATGCTACTTTATTTCTGGTAAATGAAATAAACTCGTGCATTTATATCCCACATTTTATTATGATGGATTAATCCTTAACCCTTAAACCTAACCTTCCAAATACTTGCACTATTACTAACTATTAGTGTGATAGACTAATAAATTTAATAATTATTAAAAATTTTGTCAAAATTGGCATTTATGAGTTAAATGATTAGTATATTTGTCATAGCAGTCTACCCAAATAGTTTGTTTTGGCTTCTAAAATGATAGGAAAAACATAAACTAACAACTACAGGATCCAGCAATTCCTAATTGTTTTCCTTTATAATAGGTTCCAATTAATCATTTTTCAATGAAATAATGAAACTGGTTGCTTGCCTTACACAATTAAATGGATTATTTTTTAGTGATGATTCCTGGTAGAAAATTGCTAACAGTGAAAATTGATGATAAATGTAACTGTCAAGCACAGTAAAAAAAAAATGGTGAAAAACTGAATTTTTAGGTGATGGTTATAAATACCAGGCCCTAACAATTCAATGGTCAAAGGCCAGCAATGGCACAAAAGTGATTGAGACATCATCATCATCACACCCTCCTCCCACCTATGGCAGGGTCAGGACAAAAGTGATAGAGACATAATCAAATAATCATTGTAATAAAAGTTCTGCACAAAGTTGTGGGCCAAAGGACCTAATATGCTCCTCCTCATCACATGCCCATACCATCTCAACCTATTCTCTCTCATCTTTTCAGAAATATCTCCCACCACAACCTATCTCTAACATAATCGTTTCTAATTGTCAGATCTTGACACCAAACACATGTAGTGCAGCCTTCACATCTCGGCCACTTGCATTTGCTTTTCATGGTTCTTCCTAACTGTCCAACAATCTGAGCCATACAGAATAGAAGGCCTAACGACGGTTCTGTATACCTTGCCCTTCAACTTTATTGGGACCTGGTAGTCGCTAAGGACCTGTCTTGCCTTCCCCCACCTCAGCCATCCTGCATTAATTCTATCAGTCATGTCAGAATCTATTTCCCCATTGCTCTGGAAAACTGATCCTAAATAACTGATCAAAAGAATCATTTTTTTGTTTTGTCCAAATGTAGTGACTGTTCATTAGTACCCTCTCTCATCTCCCTCACATTGACATGATTCTTTCTGAAGGCAAAGTGTGGTTAATTTGTTTTATGTGTTTGTAATTTACACTGTATTTTGTATTAATCATCTTTATATTAAAATTTTTGGGTTGTAGAATGAGTCACCCAAATTTCCATTATTTCTTTTAGGGAAATCCACTTTTATATAAGAGTGCATTGGATTACAAGCACATTTCTGGAACGGGTTGTACTCTCACATTGACGTTCTGCTGTAAAGGTTTTGGAAATGGAAGATACTTGACATCTTCCATTAAGAACATAACTTTTTTATGTTCCTTTTAATATAGCCCAGATTGTGAATTGTTTAAGATTGTACAGAAAGTCCTCAACTTATGTGATTAATTGGTTCCGGAGGTGTTTGTGTAAATCAAAATATCGCATAAGTTGAGGAAAGCACTAAATTTAGCATTTTTGACAAAAAAATTTTTAGTTTTAAACGATAGGTGAAAGTCAAATAGATCTATCTAGATAAACCTAAGAAAATATTATTTATTGGACATAACAATCTGCCTGCATATGTACTGTATTTATAGATGAACTACTTAAAGTATTGGTCCAGTATTAATTGCCTTTTAGTGCTGTGTGATAGGAGGGTCCCAATGAAGCTGAAAGGGAAGTTCTACAGGGCAGTGGTTAGGCCAGCTATGCTATACATATCAGAGTATTTGGCAGTCAGTAGAATGCAAGTTGCAGAAATGGGAATTCTGCAGTATATGAGTGGGGTGTTGAGAGCTGATAGAATTAGGAATGAGTGTATTACATATGCCTTGGGGGTGGTGGACATTACAGAACACAAAGCACACAAATGAGTTACTGCACTGCCACAGTGTCACACCTAAGGCTAGGCACTTGCTGTAGTCAAGACTGTCTGATGGCAGTCGGTGTGAGCCAAGTTGCATTGGACACACCGGCTTCAGTGAGATCACTGAAGTTAAGCACCACAAGCCTACTTCAATACAGACATGGATGGTTGGTAAAGAACGTTAGGTGCTGCAAATAAACCCTCTTCTTCATCCTTTCATGTATCTCATCACCCGTGGGCGGCCTCCTAAGGGTTCATCCTGTTATGGCTGCCTGGTTTACTCCCAAACCCATTCAACTATTTAAAGTATGACAGTATTTTTTTCCTAATTTTTGCTTGCTACAACAGTGAAGGGTGAAAACTTGTCAAACGTTGAAAAATCAGCATTTTTATAATGTTTTGTGATGGTCATCAATGCTTGGCCAAGCAGTGATGGGCATTGCTAAAGCATTTATTTAAAACCTTACACCCCTATAATTGGGAAAGTTTATTATTCCCAACTGCACTCTTTGGGTGCCCAGACTATAATTACCTTTAATAAGGCATCCCCATAGACAACCCAGCCAATATTCCTGTGGGTTCCAGATGTCTGGCTAGGGTGCCCCCAGTCAGAGCATGTTCAGTGGACCCACAGACCCTGATCCTGGTACAGGCAGGATAAGGGTATTATGATGAATTCAGTACCTTTATTAAACAGTGAACCATTTATTAGAGGGTACTGTTTATTATTTTTTTCACCTTGAAGATGTGTGCCAGTTATTGGAGGGCGTCGTTTATTAGAAGGTGCTGTTAATTAGAATAAATATGGTATATAAAGTAAAGGTCCCAATATGCTTCCCTGGGTGACTCCTGGACCCGTATTCACAATAGACTAAAGTCTGTAGGCTGGTCTAAAATTGTATTCACTAAACAACTCAAATCTATAATGGTCTAAAAAGCTAGATTTTAGCCCAAAAATTTAGCCTACTCCTTGACTGGGCTAAATAGCATTTTAGCCATTATTCTCAGTGTTGTGCAGAGAAAAAATGGCAGCTTTCATAAATCACGTTTATCAAAGAACCATTATGTGGAGAGAGTGTACCTTGGAGATATTTGGTACCCTATGACTTTATCCCAACTCTAAACCCGTTTTCACTTATAGCAGAGTGGGGTACCCATCCTGTCCCTCTGAATGTACACAGGGGTGATATTTTAGTGTTTTTCCTCACTTTTTCTGACCAAAGCTGCAACTGATGTCTATTTATCATTGGTCTACTGTTGATTGGGGCACTCCACCTTACTCCTACAGAGAAAAGAATTCCCAACTCTTTTCCTGCCTATGACAGGGTCCAGTAACTATTTGTCCCTCTGAATGATACACTACCCTATCAAAAGTCATGGGACAACCCTTATTTACATGAAAATGTGACATTCCTTTCCAATATCATAGGTAGCATTCCTCACAGCACTATATAATAAAGTACACTTTTTATGAGATGATACTTCCATAATTGCTGAAAGAATGTCTCAAAGAGCTTTCAGACTTCCAAAGAGATACAAAGTGCCATCTCACAGGCAAAACTGTTGGGGATCGTTCACAACGTCATCCGGGCCTGGAAAGAGAAAGGCACCACAGGTGTTCAAACTAGGGCTGGAAGACCCAAGATCATGTCGGCTTGAGACCAAAGAGCTCTTTGTAAAATGGTGACTACAATCCGTTGCACATCGCTTGATGAACTGACAAGATTATTCATAGTGGATGGGAACAACTGTGAGCACCCTGACTGTTCACAAGGAACTTCATGCAATGGGTTTTTATGGCAGAGTGGCAGCCCATAATCCTCAAATCAGTACCAGCAATGCAGTGAGGAGATTGCAATGGTGCGAAGAGTTACGAAATTGGACTCTGGATCAATGGCAAATGGTTGAATGGAGTGATGAGTCCTGCTACACCATCTGGCAATCAGATGGACGGGTTTGGGTATGGCAAACGTTACCTCCCAAGCCTGTTGTGCCCTTGGTGGTTTGGCAGAGGGTCAGTGTTGGTATAGGGTGCTTCTCATGGTATGGGTTGGGTGCAATCCTTTTTGTGGATGGACATCTAAACACAGCGTTACCTGGACATTCTGGACCATGCAGCACTCTGGCAACATTTTGACAATGGCCCTTTTCTGTTTCAGCACAATAACCCACCTTGCCATAAAGCAGGGGCTGTAGGCACATGGTTTGAGGAAATGGGGGTTCGAGAACTTTACTGGCCTGCACAGAGCCCTGATCTGAACCCCATCAAATATCTGTGGGACGTGTTGGAACGTTGATTGCGCACTTGTGCAGAACGCCCGACATCTGTGATCGAACTGTCACACTTATGGCAGAATGGTGTAAATTATGTGACGACATATCAAATCCTTGTGGACAGTATGCCTCAGAGAGTAGATGCTGTGATAGCAGAAAAAGGTGGACCAAGAAGATACTAAAATATGTATATTTGTGAGTGTTTCTATTAAAGTGGTGGTGTCCCATGACTTTTGATAGGGTAGTGTATATTGCACCACAGCCAGTTGCCGACCAAACCTGCAACTCCTATACTTGCATATCATTGGTCTACTGTTCACTTAGGAATTCTACTGACGTCTGGGGGGTGAACTTCTACACCTGAAAATTTTGCCTCTTCTACTCGTTGCATGGTAGAGGGGGTTGTACACCTTATGGGACCTCAGTTTTACTTCTCATTCAAAGGAAGGTGCACTTGAGGTATCTCTTTCGCTCTGAAGAAGCCAACCCACCTCGGTCCAGTCTCGAATCTAGAATCACTGACACACGGAAAGATTTATAAATGGCACAATAGAAACGAGACAATGTGTGTATTGCTGTAAGTTTGTATGCTTCAAATCCATTGTTTAGACAAGTCTTCACTTAGACCAGTCTATAGGCCAGTATATAGCCTGTTTTGGGTCTATAGACTTTAGTCTCTATTGTGATACCTGTGATGTATTGCAGGTGTCAAATCTCGTGCCATACCATCAACTACTACTCTGCTGCCTGCTATGCAAGTAACCTCTTACCCACCGAGTAACCTTACTATGAATCCCTAACTTGGATATTTTTGAAGCGAGCTTGTCATTGGTACCATGCCAAAGGCTTGTTCAAAGCCCAGTTCTCTTTTGATCACTGAAATTTAGTAACTCAGCCCCAGTTAGTACTGAAATTGGTGGCCGCTTGGGAGCACTGGATACCACTAATAGCCAAAAATCGTAGCATTAGTGTAGTGTAGTGCAGTGCGTGTGTGTAGTCTATCAGAAATATGCAGTGGATGGGGTTCCAATGATCTTGTAGTTGAAGGGACCTAAAACGCCAATGAACCATCCGCATATCCCATAAGGGCATAACACATGAGAATAATACATTTTCAAATAACTGGTACTTTCGCCAGCTTCCAGGAGGAGGGAATGATGGCACTGTCTAATAATTTCCCAATTTCCCCCAAATAGTAGGTGACAAGCTCAGAAAGTGTTTGTAGAATGAATGAAATGTTATCAGGGCCCACAACACACTGGTAGTGATTCTTCATCAATATTTTTGTGATTTGTTTGTGTTATTTTCATGCTGTTGATATTTTTGTGCCAAGTTGCAGTTTGAGGCTCGAAACTATTGGCTTGTGTTTGGCGGAGATATTAATAACCCCCTTTACTTGGCTCAAAGGGACTTCAACTCCCTATTATGTGATGACTTGTTAATGGATTGCATGTTCATTGCGAATACTGATCCAGCATTCTTACATCCCCTCTTTGGATTTTAGGGTATTTTATGTAGTAAGTATTTTAAAGCTTTGCTTATTTCCATTTTAATACTGGTTTCAGTCGTACTTTTGCACCACCCCATTTTATCTTGTACAGCGTTTGGGTTAAGAATAAGTTATTCTATTGACTTGCCTATTTCTTAGGGTTACTGCTGGGTTTTATTGTCTTGGGCAAGGTGCATGGTGACGCAGGGTGTAGCAGCCCTGTGAAATTCTGCTAGCAGGTAATCACCGTACTTGCATCAAATAACAAGAGAACTTCTCTGCTTTGCACCGCTTTTTGTTATTGTCATGCAATCTTCACACATGAAACTGCAGCATTGGCACTGAGCTCTGCGGGGTCACATGGCGCAGGTACCGAGTCACGTCACCTTTAGACTTAACATGTGCAACTACATACTATCATGTGAGCCACAGAAATTTATAGTGAGTTACCCTGCATCACCTGTGGAGACTCCGTCTCATCTTGCGCTGGGCTTTATTCTTCCCTCTCCTTCTTGCTTGTCCAATCCCCTCCCCCTTATTTATAGCCCGTTTTAGGGTTATTTATATTGACTGTCCCATTCCCAACTTAAGGGCTTGCCTGTTTAGGGGATGTAAAGCATATAAACTGAACTAAATTCCATTGGGCTGAGTCATAATGGAAGAAATTTGGCACTCCACTCTGCTATAGGCAGGACCATATCTACTCTCTTCATATTGTCATTGATTTTATATTTAGAATCTAAAAAAGAATATCCACATCAAACATTGTTGCAAAGTTAATCATTGACGAACTGTCAACTACTAATTGGTTCACCAGGAACTTGATTAACAACAGTGCTGGATTTAGATATTGAGAGGCCCTAGACTATTTCAATTTTGAGGCCCCTTTTAAGCCCCTTTTGAAGCCCTTTTCTTAAATGTTGAAGCCTGCCACATGTTGAGGCCCTAGGCTTAAGCCTAATTAACCTAACGGTAAATCTGGCACTGGTTAACAATATAAAAGGGTAAACGGCTCTTTGAAGTTTAAAATGAATTAACTGAAAAAAATATGAATTGAAATCTTTTGCAATAGGAATTTAAGATTCCATCAAGGCAGTGATGTGATTGATGATCACTTTCAACAAGCGTCTCCATGCTGAGAAAAGCCATGCTCAGTTCATAAGAGAAGGAGAGTTTCTTCTGGAAAACATTTTCAATGTGTTTGGAATCTGGTAAAGAGTGATGTGAGGAAGAACTGGGTAAGTTCTGAAATGGAATTCTTTGAAGGATAATGCAGCTTAAAAAACGTTTCATTTAACATTTTATTTTAATCTTCTCTGAATATATCTCTGCAGTACACAGGACGACTGTCAGGTGTTGGGTGAACTGTTGCTCCAACTTTTTAATGAATATTGACAGGTAGTTCTGTAAACCTAGTGATAACACTGGTCAGCATGATTTTTGATGTCTTTATGATGTTATCTGATTTGCAAACAGTTTTTATGCTTGTTTCAAATATGCAATTATTTTTTTTCCATGACGTATAGTTTTTCAACAAATCTGCTTTAGTGATGTGCTGAGATACAATAAATTTCAAGATTATTGTTTGGTGTCTGAGTTTACAACAGGTAGAAGGCCACATTTCTGGGTTGAATTTCAAGAATAAAGATCTGTGAAATAAAGTTACCTTGCATGTGAGATGTCATAGTATTTAGCACCATGGTGAAGTTTTTGGGCCCAAATAACTCATCTATTCATGCAGGCAGAACTTAATGATTTTTTTTTGGATTTGATTAGTTTTGTGGGTTGGGGAGTAGGCCAGGCAGCCATAACAGAATGAACCCTTAACAGGCTGCCTGCAGGAGATGAGGAGGTTGGTGAATGGACAAGGGAGAGGGTTAATTTACAGCAACCAACGTTCTTTACCAACCACCCTTGTTGGTATTGACATGGGCTTGCACTGCTTAACTTCAGTGATCTCATGGGAACTGGTGTGTCCAACGCAACTTGGCTGCAAAGATTTGGTAAGAGATTTGAAGTTATCTAAAGGGCATCTGGAATGGGGGGAGAGGGATGGGATGGAATGGGATGGGTGGGAGTTGAAGACTTGAATTCATAGACCAGACCCTGCCTCAGGCAGGAGAAGGGTGAGATGATGATAATGATTTGAACTCATCTAAGTTCTAGGTTTTTGGTTAAAATCAAAAAACATTTTGGCACCAGGGACATTTTTCTTATGGTATTGCCATACAGAAGAGTTACTATCATTCTTTGCTAAGGAACACTCAATAGTGCTTTGCTGTGGCATTCCTAGCCACATGAAATATTTTGAAATCCAATATGCTGCTTCTGAGTGGAGGCTCTGCATTGACTCCTCCAAAAGGAGTTTAAAGTCAGTACTTTTTCATAATGGGAGTTAGTAGTTTATTCTGTCTAGCTAAGAGAGTCTTCTGAAAGTGTGAAAAAGGTGTTGATGAAAATTAAAAATGAGGAGCACAACTGGCATGTATGTGGAGATTTCAAAATGATAGGCAAACTTCTTGGTCAGCAAGCAGGCTATACAAAAATGTCATGCTTTTTGTGAGTGGGACAGTAGAGCAAAAGAGAAGCACTGGGTGAAGAAATCATGACCAAAAAGAAAGCATCTCTTGCCACGGCCCAAGCCCAAGCCCAAGCCCAAGCCCAAGCCCAAGCCCAAGCCCAAGCCCAAGCCCAAGCCCTGTGGGCCCGGTGGGCCCCTAGTGCGTGGGGCGGGTAGTCCCGGATGGTGCTCCAAGCACTGCTCCCCATCATGTATTTGGATGGGTGGGATCTCAGGATGGGTAGAATGGTTTGGGAACTCAAGGTGCAGCTAATTACAAAAATTTTTTAACAGCATAGTGTCAGTACTGACATGCATTATAGTTATGCAGGGGATGCGTTTTTAAGCACCAATGAGACAAATCCTTCGACAGGTGAGTTTTCCACTCTTCCATAGACCTCAAATATTTAGTGGGGCATTATTTTTGGAATAGATTGAGGGAAGGCATATGCAGCCCTGCAAATTGTCAGTTATTAGCCCTAACTAGCTCACTTTTTGAACACAGAATTGGATTGCAGTTTTTGCTATCTCGGAGCTCAAAGTCTGCACTCTGACTTAACTAGTTGGAGTGGCTAAGTGCAACAATCTGTTGGGTGGTATACGTGGGACAAAATCCTGTAGCCACAGGCCATTAACAAATCCCTATAAATGCAGATTTGAAGGGTTATTTGAAGAGCTCAGTGATACCATAGTTAAAAATACCCCTATCTATTAAAAAAATGTAACTTTTCATTATCCTGAGAAAGCCACTCTCAAAATTTCCGAACTGTTTTATGAAATGAATGCCCCCCTCTGTCAACTATAACTATCTAGAACAGTTTAGCCTATACCTTGTAGTTTTTTGTAATAATTTCATGGGTTACTTTAAAACTGCACCCTGTATGTATTTAGATATAAATATGATACAGTAGAACTTCTGTAAGTTGACCACCCAAGGGCGGAAGAAAAGTGGTCAACATAGGGAGGTGGTCCACTTAAGGAGAACTGGTTGTACTGTACTGATACATGGGCATTATTGCTTTTATTGGGTACAACTGTATGAAATGCTACATAATCAAAACTGTTAGTTAGTGGATTGGCATAGCTAGCCCCCAATGCCATTGATCTGGTAGTTGGGGGTTATGCGCCCCCCCCCAACAATTAGCTGCATCAGATTCATTTGTTTTTTACACTTTATTGCCCATTTCAACAATACTTTCAAAGGCTACTCCTTAAAATTCTGCCGTGGAAGATGGGCTGTATGATGAGGCCAAATTGTTGTCTGTTGGATTGTAATAAATCCAACTTTCCTAAAACATGTCAACATTGTTTGTGATTGAATTTTTTTCCAAGCAGAATTATCCAAAGGACAGCACCCAGAGCATTAATGCATGCAGCAAATGAAACTGCTTCCACAGGCTGGTGACACATATTTTATCAATAACCCACTCCAGGAGCTGGGCTCAGTAAAAACTGAATGATTTGATAACACCTTGGTCAAGAGGTTGGATCCTTGAGGTTGCATTAGGAAGAAGAAAGCTAAGTGTCAAATTTGTCAAGTGACTGACTTGCAGATCAGCAGGGCAGTTGTCTACTGTTAGTAGGAGAGATCATTTCTTCTTCATTTCTTGATCCACACCCCTTACCTGTTCTTCAAACAGGGCAGCAGTCATCCATGCACATTTGTTTGATCTCCATGTGACAGGTGGGCCCCACGCTGGGGTGCCCCCAGCCAGAAACGTCGCACAGAGTGAAGGGGTTAGGCTACGGTTGGGGACGTGGAATGTTGGGTCCCTCTCAGGGAAGACAGGGGAGCTAGTTGACACCCTTAAGCACAGACGTATTAGCATAGCTTTCCTGCAGGAAACAAAGTGGAAGGGAAACCGATCATGGGTAATGGGGGAGGGATACAAACTCATATACACAGGTAGTGAAGAGGGTCGAAATGGAGTGGGCATCATGTTAAGTAGGGAATTGCACCAGGGGATCACTTCAGTCAAGAGAGTTAGTAGTAGAATAATGTTAGTAACAGTTGTGTGGCAAGGTATAGGGCTCCACCTCATAAGTGCTTATGCACCCCAAGCAAGCCTGGGTGAAACGACTAAAGCAGATTTCTGGAGGGACTTTGATGAGGTAGTACAGTCAGCAAACAACTCAATTAGACAGGGCATGGGAAATGAGCGCTTAATTATTGGGGGTGACTTTAATGCCCATGTTGGAAAGGAGGGTCTGGGATATGAGGAAGTTCATGGGGGATTGGGGTATGGGATGATGAATCCTGAGGGGCAGAAGGTCCTAGAGACAGCAAGAGCGCATGGCCCGGTACTAGCCAATACATGGTTCAAGAAGAGGGAGAAGCACTTAATCACTTACCAATCACCACAGGGGATGTCACAAATAGACTTTTTTGTGGTTAGGGAACAGCACAGGATGGAGATCAAGGATTGCTGGGCACTACCCAGTGAGGATTTCCAGAAGGATAGTGACCATAAGCTGCTCATGACAGAAGTCCTAGTGAGGGGGGAGTCAGGAAGCATACGTGGAAAGGAGAATCAGTTATCAGGTGGTGGAAGTTGCCAACCAAAGCAGATGAATTCAGGCAGGAGGTGCTCAGCCAGATTGACTGGGATTGGGATGGGTCAGCCAATGCCATGTGGGACAGGGTTGCTAGGAAAATTAGAAGATGTGGGGAGGCACTGTTAGGTTTAGGTAGAGTAGGAGGCACTTATCAAGGCAGGCAGACTTGGTGGTGGAATGAGGAGGTGAAAGCTGCCATCAAACTAAAGAAGGAGGCATTCCATAGGTGGAGAGAGGTAGGGGATCAGGTTTCAAAGATAGAATTTGTTCATTCAAGGAAAAACTCCAGGAGGACCATTGCCCTGGCCAAGTACCAGAAGTATGAGGCTTTATATGAAAAGTTGGGGACAAGGGAAGGAGAGAATGCAGTTTTTACCAGGGCCATAACGGTCAAGGATACCTATGGTAGGGTCCTTTTTCAACCAGAAGAGGTAGTCAAAAGGTAGGAGGAATACTACCACAGTCTCTTAAACGCAGACTCTGGTGCAATTGTCATAGGCAGAAACCCACCCATACCACAGGCTGTGGACAGGGTGAGTGAGGCAGAAATAGTCAGAGCCCTTCAGAAGATAAAGGGTCAGAAATCAGTAGGCCCTTATAAGATCCCCATGGATGTTTGCGAGAGAGTTGGATAATACCACTGTTCAAAGGCAGAGGTGATGCCCAGGACTGTGGAAACTATAGGGGCATAAAGCTGATGAGCCATTCTATGAAGCTGTGAGAGCGAGTCATAGAGTGTCGCTTATGAGACCTAACCAGTGTCCGGGGAAATCAATTTGGGTTTATGCCAGGTAGGTCCACCATGGAACCAATCTTCATTCTCCGACAGATGATTGAGAAGCATAGAGCTGCAAGGAAGGACCTTCATGCAATATTCGTTGACCTAGAGAAGGCATATGATAGTGTTCCCAGACAGTTAGTATGGAATGTTTTAAGAAAGAAGGGTGTGGATGAAGGCCATATTAGGGTAGTGCAGGATATGTATGATGGTTCCATCACTAGGGTGAGAACAGCATGGGGAAACACTGCAAGCTTCAAAGTAGAGGTTGGTGTGCAACAAGGGTCAGCACTTAGCCCATACCTATTCACTCTGGTGACGGATGAGCTGCTGACGGGAGTAGGGGAATGGGCTACCCAGTGCCTGGTATTTGCAGATGATGTGGGAAGGCTTGAGGAGTCCAGGGAAGATGCACAAAATGGTCTACAAGACATGAAAGCAGCAATGGAGGAGGGGGGGCCTTAAGGTGAACATGAAGAAAACTGAGTACCTAGCTTTCAACTTTAGTGGCAAGGGGCAAGGAGGTGAGATCCGTTGTGGGGGAGAGGAGATTCCAGCGGTGCAAGAGTTTCGCTATCTAGGATCAGTTTTCCAGGGCAATGGGGAAATAGATTCAGATGTGACCAGTAGGATTAAGGCAGGGTGGCTGAAATGGAGACAGGCAAGTGGGGTCCTGTGTGACCATCTGATCCCAATAAAGTTGAAAGGTGAGGTCTACAGAACCATTGTTAGGCCTGCTATGCTGTATGGGTCAGAGTGCTGGGCAGTTAGGGAGAACCAGGAAAGGCAAATGCAAGTGGCAGAGATGCGAATGCTGCAATATATGTGTGGAGTGTCTAGAGCAGACCGGGTCAGAAATGATTACGTCAGAGGTAGCCTGGGGGTGGGGGACATTGCGGAAAAGATGAGAGAGAAGCGGTTGAGGTGGTATGGGCATGTGATGAGGAGGGGAGAGGAGGAGCTTATTAGGTCAATTGTGAGACTGCAGGTGATCGGGGGCACCAGAGGTAGAGGAAGACCAAAGCGAACGTGGGAACAGGTAGTGCTGGCGGACATGGAGGCGTGCGGGGGGACCTGGTGGGTGATAGGCGTGAGTGGAGGATTAGAACCCGCAGACCCGACCCTGCCTCGGGCGGGAGAAGGGTGAGATGATGATGATGAATTAGCTGTCTTACCAATCACTAATTTCTTTAGCTTTCCCTAAGAAGAGCTAGTGCTAAGCAATACAGTAAAATGTTCCTTGGATACTCTTTCAATCTTGTAGTTGTCACCCTTGACAAGGCTCTTATCAGGCACAAAGGATGACAAGGGGTCAACTTATGGAGGTTAAATCAATATTATGTGTCACAGTCATAGTGGTCAACATACAACTTACAGAGGTGGTCAACAAGGGGAGGTTGGTCATCCATTAATTAATGTGGTGCACATCCAAACTGTGAAAATTTGGTCAACTTAGGGAAGTGGTCAACACATAGGGGTGGTCAACTTCAGAGGTTCTACTGTATATACATGTGATAGTCATAAAAGAAAACGTTCATTTTGATTAAATATAAGACATTTAGTATTAAGTATCATATTTTAAAGGTTGTCCAATATCTCAAAAAGTGGAGCCAATTTTGCAAAAGTGATGGCATCTTTGAATTCAGCACCCTCAAAATAATCTAAATCCATTCTCATATTCTTGGCAAGTGAGAAAAAAAATTTATTGTAGACCTGTGTTATTAATGGAACTCTTCTGAAAATTATAGCAAAAAATTGAAGGAATGAAGTGTGGAGCTCCAGCATATCTTGGAACTTGTCAGAAGGGAATTTACACAAGCGTCTCCAAAATACCATTTACAGACGGTTGAAGAACCTCTGGTTTCTGCAGGGGAAAAGCATGTGGATGAAAATGTTACACCTGTGGTCAATTCACTGACTGATCAGGAGAATATGCAGTTTTGAAGAAAGCCTGGAAGCAGAAGATTAACATGAAGAAGACAGAGTATTTAGCTTTCAATTGGGGTAACCAGGAAAACAATGGGGGCATATGCTCGAGGGGTGAACTGGTGAAAAAGGTGCAGGAGGTAAAGTACTTAGGATCGACATTTCAAAGCAATGGGGAGATAGACCTGGATGTCACCTGTGGAATCAATGGAGCGTGGCTGAAATGGAAACCGGCAAGTGGAGTCCTGTGTTATAGGAGGGCCCCAATCAAGTTGAAAGGGAAGTTTTACAGGACGGTGGTTAGACCAGCTATGCTGTATGGATCAGAGTGCTGGGCAGTGAAGAAAAGCCATGTAAATCGAGTGCAAGTGGCCGAGATGCGAATGCTGCGGTACACGAGTGGTGCATCGAGAGCCGATAGAATTAGGAATGCATATATTAGAGGTAGCCTGGTGGTGGTGGACATCGCCGAAAAAATGAGGGAGAATAGGCTGAGGTGGTATGGACACGTCATGAGACGAGGGGAGGAGGAACTCGTTAGGTACACCCCAGGTCTGCAGGTGGTCGGCAGCATCTGGGGTAGGGGGAGACCAAAACAGACGTGGGAGCAAGTTGTACAGAAGAACATGGCTGTGTGCAGGGTGGACAGGGACCTGGTGGGAAACAGACTAGAGTGGAGGGCTAGAACCTGCAGACCCACCCTGCCTCAGGCGGGAATAAGGGTATGATGATGATGACATTTTTATTTACAAGTAAAAATGTGTGACAATCATGCATGGTCGTTCACTTTTGACTCTCACCATAGATCATAACAAATCATAAAAACTCATAAAAAATATAAAAACAATTAGATTGACAATTAGATTCGCCACTCGATTTACAGATTCTCTACTGTGGTATCCTTTCCATTCAAAATCCCAAACGACAGGTAGCTTCAAATCTTTGGCAGTGGAGGCAATGAAGGCAGCCATATTTACAGTAACTGTCGTTTTCATTCTTCTTCTTTCTTTCAAATTCAAAATTAGTAAAATGTGTACAATAAACACCTGCAAAGCAATAAATGTATGCACAAAATGCAACTGTAGTAACTGCCCAAATGGCTCACTACAATCTACAGCGAGTACACTTTTAGGCTTATCTTCCTTTTAAAGAAAAGATAAGCATTTGATTCTTAGGTCAACATCCCGCCTCGGTGGCAAAGTGGGTAGTGTCAATAGCTCCAGTGGTTCTAGGTTCGATACTGGACTGAGGTGGGCTGGTTTCTTTTGCACGAAAGACATACCTCGAGTGCACTTTCCTTTGGATGAGAAGCAACACTGAGGTCCCGTGTGGTGTACTATGGCATTTGCACATAAAAGAACCCTCTCTACCAGGGGCGGATCCAGAAGGGGGAGCAGTGCAGCATTTCCCCCCCTCCTCAGTGCTTCAATGGGGCATAACTGATAAGGCACTTTTGCATTGCTATCCCCATTTCTATACTGCCACTCCAACAGTTACAGTCCAATCTGTAGTTGGTTAAACCATGGCTAGATTGATACTAAAGGATGCTGCATACAGTATTTAAAAATAATTGGGGTGTCCATTTTTTTTAAGTGCTCCCCCTGCTCCGCCCCTGGATCAACCACTGCTCTCTACTATGCAACGGGCATTAGGTTGCTGTGGAAAAACACTGCCAAATATATCACCCGTGTGCACATTTAGAGGGGCAAGATTGGTACCTGACCCTGCCATAGGCGGGAAGAAGGTTAGGAGGTGCTTACTCTCTGTAGGAAAGATGGCTCATAAGTAGGAACAGATGTGCTTACACTGCGAAAATACTTTTGGGTTGAGTTCGAGAGCTCTGGATAAACTACTTGATTCCTTAACCAGAAATCCATTGGGTTCACTTTTCGCTCTACAACAGGCTGCTGCAGATAAGCTCGAAAAGCGAGTGCAAACTTCCTGTAATACTGTCGTTTGTATTAATTCGTGAGTTTACCAACTTATCATGAAATGACCAACTAAAATCTGTGGTAGCCTCACCTTCAGATGATTCTGTTTGGAGAAAACTGATGGATGGAATTTTAGCTCTGTCTTTATATTATAATAGTAATAGCTTCTGCATAGGAAGAGGGACTCAAAATGCAGTTATTTCAATCTTGGATCAAGTATGGTGGCTCTAGAGCAGTGGTGGCGAACCTGTGACTCGCGCGTCTCAAAGTGACCGACTGTGCAATTTCAAGTGACCCGAGCGTGAATCGTAATTAGTTTATCATCTCATAAACAACAGACGTGAGAGCAGGTTGTCCATATGCAGACCCGACCCTGCCACAGGCGGGATATAAGTATTATGATGATGGTCACTATTTGCTACTTTAATAAACTTTATTCATTATTATTAATAATTATTTTATTCATAAAATTAAATTCATAAAAAATTCATAAAATTAAATTCAAAAATAAAATTCATAAAATTAAAGCCGCCTTCTAATAAACGCCGCCCTCTAATAAGCGCCGCACCAAAAACGCCACGAAATAAATAAACGGCGCGGCGTTTATTGGAATAAATACGGTACTGATGTGACCCATAGGATTAATGCAGGATGGCTGAAGTAGAGACAAGCAAGTGGGGTGCTGTGCGACCGCCGGGTCCCAATAAAGTTGAAGGGCAAAGTTTAGAGAACGGTCGTTAGGCCGCTTTGCTGTATGGCTCAGAGTGCTGGACAGTTAGGAAGAACCATGAAAGGCAAATGCAAGTGGCTGAGATGCGAATGCGTGGGGTGTCACTATCCGACCGAAACTGAAACGATTATGTTAGAGGTAGCTTGGGGTTACGAGACATCGCGGAAAAGATGAGAGAGTGTCGGTTGAGGTGGTATGGGCATGTGATGAGGAAGAAATCATTAGGGGGCCATTATAGAATCGCAGGTGATCGGAAGCACCAGGAGCAGGGGAAGACCAAAACGGATGTGGGCGCAGATGGTGCAAAGGGACATGAAGGCGTGCGAGATGGAGGGGGACTTGGTGGGGGATAGGTGGGAGTGGAGAATTAGAACCCGCAGACCCGACCCTGCCTCAGGCGGGAGGAGGGTGAGATAATGATGATGATCAAGAATGGTGGCAAAGGCAGTAATTCTGACTTCTTTACGAACCCAAGTATTTCTGAACCCAAAAGCACACTAATACCAAAATTAAACACTTGTCAGTTGTAACTTAAATAAGGGTATTCCTATTCCTAAGGGTAAGTGGTAAGTCTAATGTTATTAATTTTTTATTGGGCAGATATTTCAAACCTATCGGTTAATGGAAACTATCGCGATACTATCAAGGTGGCCAAACATTCGATTGCAAAGCCATCGATTGCCGAACTCCACTCGATACTATCGATATTACAATACTATGGCGCCTCTCTAGGTCTCGGTGGTCCTGTACAAATATCATATTTATTCTAATTAACAGCGCCCTGTAATAAACGGCGCACTGTTCATTAAAGGTACTGAATTCTTCATCATTCCCTTATTCCGCCTGTGCCAGGGTCGGGTCTGTGGGTCCACCCCAGCCACACGTCTGGAACCCACAGGAATATTGGCTGGGTTGTCTATGGGGGTGCCTTATTAAAGGTAATTAAATATAAGCAGCAACTCCAAAGCAACTTCTAACCCTTTTCCCGCCTACGGCAAGGTCGGGTGCCCATGAATGGACATAGGGCGATATATTGGTCAGTTTTTTCTGCAGCCGGTTGCCGGCCAAAAGCTGCACCTCTACACGTTGGGGAATTCTACCGACGGCAGGGGGCGAGCTCCTACACCTGGAAATTTTGCCTCATTTACCCGTTTCATAGTAGAGAGGGTACACCCGCACGGGACCTCGGTTTTACTTCTCATCCGAAAGAAGGCACACTCGCGGCCTCTCTCTCTCTTTCTCGCCCGAAAGAAACCGGCCCACCTCGGTCCAGTATCGAACCTAGAACTACTGGCGCAGTTGCCGAGCAGTACTAACCACTGCGCCACCGCGGCAAGTTTGTAATTACAGTCGAACCTCATTATAGTGGACGCCACGGGACCATGAGCAGTCGTCCACTATATGCGATATTCCACTCTAATGGGGTTTTTGAAAAACTACATTATTCCAGCGGCCATTACTCAAAATGCTGTAAGTACAGTACTGTATTATACAGTAGAACAGTCAACAATGTTAAAAATTCCAAAAATCCATAACTCCTCAACAATATGCAGTACTGATTTATGACTGCTGCAGTTGGGGGTTGATAAAACTGGTGGCAATAGATGGTGAGAGGTTGGCTGTGGATACTGTAATTGTATTTTCTTACCATCAACATACAGTACTGTATTTATAGGCTCAGCAAACAAATGCATAACAGGGTGAAAATTAATTACTGGATTGCTGGATTAATTTCATGGGTTGGGGAGTAAGCCAAGCAGCCATAACAGGACAAACCCTTAGGAGGCTGCTCGCAGGAGATGAGGAGGTAGGTGTAGGGGAGCATAGGAGAGGAAAAATTTGCAGCACCCAACGTTCTTCACCAATCACCCTGCTTAACTTCAGTGATTTCACTGGAACTGGGTGTGTCCAACGTAACTTGGCTGCACCCAACACAACTTCGCTGCACAATACCGACTGTATTTTTAGTCCTATCAACGAAAGGCCACAAACAGCAACTTTAACGCTGTTTAACACTGCGGTGTTGACGGGATCCCGACAATTGGGTGAATACGACAATTGGGTGAACGACAATTGGGTGTATACGACAATTGGGTGAATGTGACAATTGGGTGAAAATCTTGTTTTTTAATTTGCTTTTTGCCCTACGTAATCCTACTACACCGCAAAGCACAGCTGTCATGCGGAGCTGCGCTACTACAGGTAGCTTTACCACGGTTTACAGTTCCGTCACAGATGTTGGTGTTCTGCACAAGTGTGCAATTCACGTTCCAACACGTCCCACAGATATTTGATAGGGTTCAGATCGGTACTCTGTGCAGGCCAGTCAAGTTCTCGGACCCCCATTTCATCAAACGATGTGCCTACAGCCCGTGCTTTATGGCAAGGTGCGTTATCGTGCTGAAACAGAAAGGGGCCATTGCCAAAGTGCTGCCAGAGAGATGGGAGTGCTGCATTGTCCAGAATGTCCAGGTAACGCTCTGCATTTAGATGTCCGTCCACAGAAATGATTGCACCCAACCCATACAATGAGAAGCATCCCCACACCATCACTGACCCTCTGCTGAACTTCACCATGGGCACAACACAGCTTGGCAGGTAACGTTTGCCATACCCAAACCCGTCCACCTGATTACCAGATGGTGTAGCGGGACTCATCACTCCATTCAACCTTTCGCCATTAATCCATTGTCCAATGTCGTCGCTCTTTGCACTATTGCAATCTCCTCGCTGAGTTGCTGGTGCTGATGTGAGGCTTGTGGGCTGCCGCTCTGCCATAAAAACCCATTGCATGCAGTTTCCTGCGAAAAGTGAGGGTGCTCACAGTTGTTCCCGTCGACTCTATGAATGATCTTGTCAGTTTATCAAGCGATGTGTGACAGTTTGCAGTAACCATTATATGAAGAGCTGTTTGGTCTCTAGCCGACATGATCTTGGGTGTTCCAGTCCTAGGTGGAACACTTGTGGTGCCTTTCTCTTTCCAGGCCCGGATGACGTTGTAAACGGTCGATTTTGGGATGTTTAAGAGGACTGACGTCTCCCTAACTGTTTTACCTGCGAGATGGCACCCGACAATTGCACCTCTTTGGAAGTCTGAAACTCTTTTCTTTTAGACATTCTTTCAGCATTCATGGAAGTATCATCTCATAATAGTGTACTCTCTGTTATATAGTGCTGGGAGGCATGCCACCTATGATATTTCAAAAGAATGTCACATTTTCATGCAAATAAGGGTTGTCCCATGACTTTTGATAGGGTAGTGTATATGTGCAGTACTAAATGCAATGATATTATCGGAAAATAATTATCTAACATGCGAAAATGTTAAAATCGATTGGGACAAATGACTGTCGGACAGAGACACAGACCTCAAAACCAGTACATGCCCTGGTGTAGAGGGATATATGTGATAATATGTGAATATATATGTGATACATGTGATATACATATAGCGGGATACTATTAGGGTTGCTACACGGGTTACTGTATATGTCCGGCTATGCCAGAGCTTGTCCTGGATTGTGTGTGTGTTATAAATCTACTTGTAGTAGCGCAGCTCCGCATGACAGCTGTGCTTTGCGGTGTAGTAGGATTACGTGGGGCAAAAAGCAAATTAAAAATACATGTTTTTCACCCAATTGTCGCATTCACCCAATTGTCGTTCACCCAATTGTCGTAGACCCGTGTTGACAACTTTAATAATTAAATACTGCAATTTCTTCCGTTATTCAGATTGCAAAGTCACTAATTCAACCAGCCATCTAACAATGAAAGTGTCCGTCCACTATAATGGGGATTGTTTAAGATACAAAATGTTTGATGAGGACACATGAATCGTCCACTATACACAATAACAGGGATCCACTATAACGGGTTCTTAAAAGCGTGGGTGGTATAGGAACTTTGGAAGGGACTGAGGACATCGTCCACTATAGGCATATAACGAGATCCGACTGAAATTATAAACAGCGCGGGTTTTGTTGCGCCGTTTATTAGAATAAATAAGGTACTAATAGAATCCGTTAAAAGGCAATAGTTGTATCAACGCACGCCAGGGGGTGCCACTATAGTTTCAGACTACCACGTGACTGTTAAGCCGCCGTTTATAAATTTAAATCTTTAGTTTGGGGGTTATTGTGTGACAGTAGTGTTTCTTATTATTATGATAATTTAAATTTATGCTATGGACCATGATAAGAGGAATGCTATCATTTCTTGGGTAAGTGTGAACTGTATGGATGGTGTTAATTTCTGGAAGCGATTTTGTTTTCGAAACTATTGCTTCGAGCTACATATGGTCGACGGCCTGGTCGACTTGATTCCGCAGTTTTCAATTGCGTGTCGTTTAAAAATAGTTTCATTTTGGTAGATAAATTGCATAAATGCTGGACCTGCTTTAAGCTCCTTGTGGGACCTGAGAAACGGTCGTCACTTTATTAGTATAGTAAAACTTTTGTAAGTACTTATCGCTATCAATAACTAGCAATAATCGATCCTTTTATGATTATAGATTACCGTTGAATTAAGTGTTCATCAGTATAATGCCTGTGACTTGCTTCATTTTCAGAAATAACGGTTCAAAGGAAACTGATATTTTATTAGAAAACTGGCCTTTTACGTTACAGACTTTCTTAGTGGGTAAGATTATAACTTCTTGTGTACTAACAAGATCTCTCCAGATATGAATTCTGCTAACGTCAACGGCACCCCGTCAACTAAGTTTAAACAATTCCTTCATATCTTCAAATTGACTATCCATTGCATGCCCTTTGGTAAAGATACTGTGAATTTTAATCTTTAACCTTCAGTAATAATAGGAGTAAAGCTATGCCCGATTGAAATGAGACTTTGGAGTATAAAAGGTCTCATTTCTAATTCCTTACCGCTCTAATTTACTTTTCTTGCATCTGTTGTGCAATTTAGATTATTACGGTGATAAAGTAAAGCGTTTGGTAATTTTTGACAAGGAGTTATTAATAAACAACGAATTGGAGATCGCCAAGGTTAGTATGCATTAACAGAGGTTCATAATTAGTCATTTAACTCAATGGAAGCTGTATAAATTAATTGCATAGGTTGCAGTGCTGGTACTTTGCGCTTCTATAAAATGTGATACAAAAGCTGTATTTGTGAACCCTCTGACAAAGTTAGCTGCTGACACACAACTCCACATTAAAGAAATAATTGAAAGTGTCTTTACCGACTGGATAGATTTGCAAAGCGCGAAGTTTGTAGAAATTTTAATGCATAAAGGTAAGAAAAAGTCGAACACTTGTTAAGTAAGGTATACTGTATAAGTTCACATATACTCTTTAGGCAATTCTGGAAAAACGGAATTTACAACAATGAATGTTTGTAATACTTCTGATTCGTACTGCTATGAAGGCAGTACAGTTTCCCCAATTAAACAGTTACTTCAGTCGCCTGAAGTTTTTCACAAGGTGGTTTTAACAATACATTTTTTGCGCTTTCGATTTTCTTATTGCAAAAGTGCACGAAATAAAGCAGTTTTATATTTTAGCTGACATTAAGAGATAAGGATCAAGAAATTAGTCGCCTAAAGAATGAACTTGAATCGGAAAGAATTGATAAATCATATTTGGAAAGTGATTTGCTGAATTCACAAGAAACTGTTCAAAGGCAGAGTATGTTTTGCATTTTCATTACTTTTTAAATATTGAATGACTTTTAGTTTATTTTCAATGATGCTTTAACTTATGTCTGCTCTCTGGGATTTAAAGAAGTTGTTGCTAAAAAATGATGATGCTGAATGTTAGAACCTTGAAAATACATTTTAATTTGTATTAAAACCTGTTCTTACTTCATTTATGCAATGTTATTTACTAGCTGATTTCCATTTTCTTTATATGTTAATACTTTTTTTTATTACAACCTTTTTCAATGTTTCTCTTGTAAAGATTCTACAATAACTCAATTAAAATCTGACATGATGAAGTTGAAAAGTCATTATTCAGAGTTAGATGATTACAAGACCTTGTTGGACAATAAACAGACAGAAATACAGAAGTATACTTTAACAAATTGTATGAGATGCAGTTGTAAGAATCTTGCTCATTGTGTCTAACTGTTCCTGTGTATCGTTTAGACTTATTTTAAAATGCAAGAGGCTAGATGAGAAGCTATCTGATTATGACAATATAAAAATAAGCCACAACAGTTTGAATGCGGACCATGAGAAGTTGGAGAAAGAAGTCAGTTTTGAATGCATTATTTAGTTATAAATTACTATACGAAAATATCTTGTCATTTTTTCTCTTTAGTTTCAGAGTTTTCAGAATGCACACAAGTCTTGCGATGTTCTTCAGAAGAGATGCCAAGAGCTGGAATGTAGTGTCGAGTCGTTAACGATGTCTCTTCAAGACAAAGATGAACAAGTATTGAAGTTAGCTAGTCGCATACAACGTAAAGAGATTCAATTGAACGAGTTGGATAGCCTTTACAACGAGACAGTTGTACTTCTTGAATGTGCAAAAACTAAACATAGTAGGTCTATGATTTTGATTGTAGCGGTACTGTGAAGTATATTTTTTACTAAATATGCAGTTTTTTTTCTTGATAGATGAGAAATCGGGGGAGGTCATGTCTGTTGTAACGGATCTGATGAAATTAGAAGACTCTGTAAAGGAAAAAGAAAGGGAACTTGAGAGTTGTCGTTGTTTAGTTGCACAGTTAAAGAATGAACTTCAGCAAAATCAGATCATACTCTCGGATACTAAAATGAAATTAGTTACGTTGGAAACTGTCCTTGAAGAACAGAAAACGAAAAATATAGAATCTACTAGAGCCTTAGCAGCTCTTGAAGAAGAGTCTAGTCAAGAAAGAAAAAAGCTCCAGAATGAAATAACATCTAAGCAAAACGAAATTGATGGTTTAACACAAGTTATGAGAGATAAAGAAGAAGAGTTAGCGAAGTTAAAGTTGTCAAAAAATGAAGCACTTTCACGAGCAAATGAATTACTGAAACAAAAGGAATCTTTAGAGGAGGAGGTGAAAGAACATCAGAAAGAGATCTCACAATTGAAGCAACGTATAGAGTCGTCTGATAAGGACTTGATCGAGTATAAAGAACAAGTGCAGAATTTAAGAAACGATGTCATAGATCTGAAGAAAGAAATTTCGGAGAAGGAGTCTATATCCATAGTCTTGAACGAAGAATGCTCAGCATTGAAATCCGTCATTCAGAGCCAAAGAGTTGAAATTGAAGAAACTGCCAGGGCTTTGGGGGATTTGGAAGACAACTGTAATCAAGAAAGAAATAGTTTTCGGATTGATATAGCATCAAAGGAAAGTGCAATTGCGGATCTAAAGCGTGTCGTAAAAGAGAAAGAAGAAGAGTTAGTAAAGTTGGAGCTGTTTAAAAACGAAGCAGTTCATCGAACGTCAGAGCTAACACAGGAAAAATACGTATTGGACCAAGATGTAAAGAAGTTTCAACAAGAGGTTGCGCACTTGAAGAAAAATTTGAATTTTTCTGAAGAGGTCTCAAAGAACTACGAAAAGGACGTGCAGAAGTTAATGTGCGACATCGTTAACATGGAACAACAAATCGCTGTGAAGACTTTGGCATTTTCGAATATGAAAGAGAAAAACTCGTTGCTAGAAACGGTAGTTGAGAAACTAAAAGGGGAAATCACTGATACTACCAGAGCTTTAGCAGAGTTGGAAGACAAATATAATAAAGAGAGAATGGCTATGCAGGTTGACATTACATCAAAGCGAAATGACATTGAACAATTGGGGCAAGCAATAGAATTGAAGACAAAAGAGTTGTCAGAATTAGAGTTTGTGAAAAATGAAGTCGATCTTCAGGTAGAAAAGTTGATTAAGCAGAAAGAATGTTTAGATGAAGACGTGAAAAACTATCAAGAAGAGATACTTCACTTGAAGCAATCTCTTGGTGCTACGGAAGGAGAGTTGAAAATAAATAAGGAGGATGTACTGAATTTACAGAGAAGCATAATGAAACTTGAGAACGAGAGCACAGAAAAGGAATCGATCATCAATAATTTAAAGACGGAATATGCAGAAGATAAGGCGATTTTAGTTAATGAACTACAACTGCAGACTGATGCTAACAAGCAGCTGAAAGAGGAACATGAAATGGAATGTAATGACCTCAAGACAACTGTTGCCGAACTGGAAACCAAGATTAGCCAACTTTTGATGGAAATTGAAAGTAAATTAAGAACAATTTCAGATTTAGAAGAATTAAAAATTGAGCATGAGCGCAGAATTAGTGAATTGTTATCCCAGGAATCAGAACTGCTTAAAATGCATGACTGTCACGTTCAGCAACTAACTGATGACAATGAGAATATGAAGGAGAAACTTGAAAGAACGGAAGAAAAGCTGGTTAGTTTAAAAACACTTGTTGAGAAGTTAAAAACGAATGCCGCTGATATGATGTTGAAGGCAGAACGAACAAATGAGCTATTTACTCAAAAAAAAGAAATGCTCAAAAGTTCTTTGTTAGAAAAAAACAATGAGATTGAAAACTTAAAGCAAGAGTTGACTAGAAAAGATGAATTCTGTCAAAATCAGAAAACAGAACTTGAACAAAATATGGAGACGATAACAGCTGAAAGGGATTCCCTAAGGATTGATGTCAACAATTGTAATAACAGGATAGAAAAATTGCATTTGGAACTAACATCGAAAGAAGAAATAATAGCCACTTGTGAAAGAGAACTAGAGTGTGGCCAGAAAGCTATAGTGCGGCTCCAGTCACTTCTGTCAGACAAGGATTTAGAGATTAACGTTCTGCTGGACAAGGATAAGAATAATCAAGCTGAACTTCAGAGTCACGAGGAAACTACTAAGAAGGAAGTTTTTAAAAGGGAACAGTTGAGGGAAACTTTGGAAATAACTGAAATTGAAAATCAAAGGCTTAAAAAGGAATGTCAGGAAAACGAATCTGTGATTAAGCTTATGAAAGATAATCACGCCCGTGACGTTCAGGCGAAGCAAGAGTCAATAACAGTTCTTCAGAAGCAAGTTGAAGAATTCATTAGCCAGTTGTCTGTCTTGCAGGTTAGATTTGGGACTTTACGAGTACTGCCATCGAAGACTATGTAATAAAACTATGCCTCTTGGGGCGTTTTCCACTATTTTTTAACAGTTACAGAACCATTCTTTAATCATGGAGAACCAACGACTAAGGAATGCCAACCAAACACTGGAAACCGAATGCAGATGGCTTCATGATGCATCTGCCCGCACTAGGGACATCTGTGAAGCTCAAATGGTACGCGTAAAATCCTTTTCAAATCCACATTATTGATCTCCTTATAATGCCGTTTCCTACTGATTTAGGAGTTCACCGAAAGCGTGAAACAGATACAAAAGCAAGTCAACGATAGCGAAAAGCAGCACATTGCAACAGTGGGGATGATGAAGGAGAAAATAGAAACCTTGTCAGATAAATATGAAACTGCAAAACTGATAATCTCAGAACTGACCAGTGAGAAAGATTTGCTTAGTGACAAAGTACATCATTTAGAAATTCATAGTACTATTGCTAATTTTAAGCGTGAACGAAGCTGTCTAACATTTTGAAATATATATAATTTTAAAGTTAGCACAAGCTAAATCGAATTTGGAAAGCACTACGTCATCTTTAAATGATGTTGTATTACACTTTAAAGAGGAACAGGAGAAGTCGGCCTTCCTCACGTCAAATCTGCTTGCAGAACAAAAGAAAAATAGCCTCTTGTCTGAAAAAGTTACTGAATTGGAAAGGAGACTTAATAGTATTCGTATGTCAGAGTTACAGGTTAGTAATTACTTCTCTGTATTTGCACTAACCATTACTGACAATGTTACAACACCAAGGGTGCATGTTAAATTAAAGCACGTCAAAAGTAAACAATTTTTATACCAGTTTCCACTGTCCTGCCACATTCCTAATCCATTTTTATCCACCATCTCTCTTTATTTGTCTGTTCTTCTTACAATTTTAATCTAGATTTGCTGTAATCGGATTTAAGTAGTCGGTGTAATTTGTGGCTAAAAATTGTTCATTGAATATTGATATCCCTCAAACTAGTATTGCAGATTAACTCTACCAAAGAGCTCAAAATGTGATTACTATCTAACTAGCATGGTTGATTTTTCTTCAAATAGGCAAATGCTGCACAGAAGGCTATGGAAGCTGTTAATAAGCATTCCAATACGAAATTATTAGCACCTCCAAGTAAGAATGGCTCAAGACCATCATCCGTCATTGTGATGTGTAACGCTGTTGAAATTAAGTGTCTTTGATTTTTATTATACTAATCATTCCTGATACCATGAATGTTTGACGTGCCTTCAGTCTTTGGTTGCGTGCACACGTTTGAATTTTACCATTAAACTTATATTTATAGGTTTAAAATTGCATTACGATGACGACGACAATATATCTCGACCAGAATTGCGGTTGTCGAGTTTCTCAATGTAAATAACATTTATTTACGAGTATTCCATTTGATGTTTGTTTTGAAGAATCAAAGTTAAACTTCATTCATTAATTTTTAGTAATTCTCAAGACAAAGACATCTCTAAAAATAACAATACTTATAATGTGATAGATAATTCCTTCTTTCCGTCAATTCGATTTCCAGGTGCGAATGCATGTCACTTTTCTCTGATGACGTTATTACCGGAGTTTCTAAGTTTTTAAAACTAATAATTTGTCATTCTACAGGAAGTGCGGGAAGTTACTTTCCTTGTGCAGATGAAGAGGGAGAAATGTTCAATTTCAGTTATTTGAACGATTTAAAGAATGGAAAGTGTGACACTGAGGACCATCCTGGTCGACTTAGTGAATTGCAAAGGAGGAACACTCTTTGTCTTCCACATCTTCGGTCGTCGTATCCGGTAGAAACTCAAATGGTTCCATCAGTCTTGTGCAAAGATGATGACCTTAAGGTATGTAATTCGCTTACCTTAAGATAACCAATTTGGCTATTGACCTCTCGGCTAGTTGGTGACGCAAAGAAGCAAACTCCTATTGCTGGAAGTTCTATCTCCAAACATCTTTTCTGTATAGTAAGGGGTCTTTTAGGTGCTGGTCACATCGTATATTGAAGGCACGTGACAATTTCCTCTAAGAATTTAAAGTACAAGGGGAGAGCCGTGGCTTTGGGCAAAAATTTTGTCTGCTGTCAATTACTTTTCTAAATTGGCCTCCATAATCCCTGGTGTCATTATTTCAGCCTGGGGTTGTAGTTCAAAGCACCAATTTCAATCAAAATCGTTCATTTTATTTGATGCTTGAATGATGATGGGTATTTATTGATGCAATTTCTCAGACTGGAGTTTCAAAAGACGACCTCTCTCTTGGGCTGAAGCTGAATTCATCTACCTTTAGTGGAACCAGTGACTGTTTACATCATTCGGACACAGACGTGAAGCGGAAGGTACCATATAAAAGATGCATGAGCAAATTTTACAAAGTCTCACTGGTAATTTTAATCAACTTTGCAGCCCAAAGCAATCCAACCAACTTACAATAAACCCGGTCCCCCAACACCTGGGAAATCATCAAAAGTGCCTCAGGTTAAGGAAAAACAAGGAAAAACTCCATCTAGTCTGAAAAAACTTCTAAAACGCCCACCTTTCGCCACACCTAATAAAATGAAGAACACATCAGCCAAACGGAATCTTGAAAATCTGCCTCCGGAAGTACAGCGGGTGAGGAAAACGTCTTACGAGTTAGTCTCAATCCTTTGGTAACTTCGGATGCCTAATTCATTTTTAATGGACATTAGGTTACAGCAGCACCCAAGAATATAGCGTTCTCCATTGGATTCTCTCCTAAGGTGAAGTTGCAACCTAAGTCTTTGATGCTAAACAAGTAAGGGTCGGTGGAGGTTGGGTAAAGTCGATCAAACTGCCACTTCCAGGATGTGTGATCACTGCCATTGTAAATATCTTTTTAGCCGACCTCATCAAACGTCCACACCACAGGGAAGAAGAAAAAATTAAAGGTGTTTGAAAGCCTTTTTACTCTTAATCCAGCTGATACTTTGGTGGTATAAAACATTTTTTTAAAACAAGGCACAGACGTTTTACACAGCACTTTCCTGGGAAGCTTTGCGGGTAGAACACGGCAGCAGGAATTAGAATAATATAATCAATTTTATTGAATAAACACTTTCTAGATATTTTTTAAACTTTTTAATTCCGCTACTATTAACTTGTCACCCAGATAAAGCAGATTAAGACCTATGAGTGTTAAAAAAACATTTGTCCTGCCTGAAGGCCGGATCTGGTTAGCTTACCCCTAAGCAGCAAGGCAGAATAAGCTTGTAGGCCGCGTATTTGATACCACATGTTTCTTAAAGGCCACCACCCTCGATTAAAAGCGAACTTGAAGCAGAGGTATTATCATTCTAGTCTCAAGGTAAGTAAATCAATTCTTCGTTAAACAATTTATATGGCAAGCATCCTTTTGGGAGGTAGTTCTGTCGTCGGGGTCTAGCCCGTACACCTGGGGATTTTGTAGATTTACTCGTACGTGCATGTGGAATGGTCACGCAATTTTCTTCACAGTATCTACGTGCTATAGCCAGATTGAATCCGCAACTACGAATGCATAAACCACTAGCCCTTTGAGGGTCCACACAGTCATTAGTTGGCAAGACTAGAATTTATCCTGCATTAGGAAATTCATGAGGTACTTTCATCACTCCGGGAAAGATAATGGCGTGCAATAACAGATTTGGTCATATCAATAATTGTAATTACAAATCGGTTTAATTTTATACAAATAATGACTTGTATCATTGTTCTACCATTTTGACCACATTACGTTTCTCCAGATTTTCAATTTCTTTCAAGACTGTCGCAACAGTGCAACGCAGAAGATGAAACTTCTTCATCGGCATCTAACACACAAATGACTTGGTAATAATTTTCTCACAGCATAATTATCTTAACACTCAACTTACCACGAATGTCTTAATAGAGCCATTGCTTAATATTACTTCGACCATAATAATTGGTTCTAAAATCCGACTCAATGAGCTGAAATTAGGAAATATGAAAACGTTGTATCGCGAATTGGCAATTATCCAGTACCACAAGTGCACACACATTACAGCAACAATCGACAAAATTTTTATTCATGAGGAATTTACCTGGTTGATATAGAAACGTCTACTCTCCAATTGAATTGCTTCAAGGTGGGCAACTTTGATCCAGTAATCGGAAGAGGCACATGACTGCTGATGAAAAGCTAACATTTAGTGAAGAACTCAGTGTGAAAACGATTCAAAGTAAAATCAAAGAAGTAGGTACCTCTGTTTAAATGCTGCGTCAAGAATGTCTACAATCATTGCTGCAGGAAACCTTGAGGTACCAAATAAAGTTAATCATCAACATGTCAGCTTTGTTATAGAGCCATTTTGTATTACGACTTACTTTAGTTCTTCTAATTCAATTTTTAGTGTCTATAAGAAAATAAACTCCGCATTAATAGGAATGCTAATTTTTATACAATGACGGGTGTGAAGCAAGCTTAGATGCAGATGCCAGTGTGTGCTGGTTCGACTTCTTACAGGTAGCTTTTTATTGGATTGGATTGCTTCAATGGGTTGGGGAGTAAGCGAAGCAGCCATAATAGGACCAACCCTTAGGAGGCTGCTCGCAGGAGATGAGGAGGTAGGTGTAGAGGACGTAGGAGAGGGGAAATTTGCAGCACGTTCTTTATGAACCACCCATGTTGATATTGACGTGGGCTTGCGCTGCTTAACTTCAGTGATCTCATATAGAAAGGCTGATAGAGTAGTGAATGGGAGCATCCAGATATTGTGAATAGTTAGCGGATCAAGCTGCAACGTAAGCACTGTACAGACAAACACTCTATGGGGTTGGTGCAATCAATGCACTAAAAGACATCACTAGGATCTATCCAGTGTCAACGTGCTTATGTCAAAAGTCTGTTTACCTCTACTTTCCTTTCATGCTCTGGTATTCTATATATTGCCTTAAATAGGTAGAATAATCCCGCAGTAACTGCTATGAATGTCTTTTTTTGAGTTTCTGAAATGCCAGTGAAGATCTTCTCGTAAGCCTGTTTATTCATCGTCCCAGTCATCGAGTTCGTAACCGCTGTACGTCAAAGAAATCATTTATTTCACACAGGTAAAAGTAGTAAAGTAGTAAAAAGAATTAACCTTACCTTGAAAAATATTTCTATAAGATTCACTGTCAATCTTATTCAAGGCTTTAGACAAGAGTTTCATTTCATTAGGAATGCTCGCAGCAAATAACGCCATGTTGATCCAATGTAATAATCAGATATTGAGAACTTGGCTCACTGAATATTAACAACTTATAAATACGTTACTTATTTAATGTAGGTTTCATTCATAACTTTTGGTAAGTAAACTCCTATTAATTTTGTGATATAGATTCCGAAACGTTATATATAGTACAGTCATACAGCATTACAGGATTTAAATGCAACACAAAACTAATGGCAGCTGAGTCCCCTAGCGGCTGCTGTTGTAATCTTTTGATAGGTCATTATTACGCGATCATTGAGAGACAGAAGCCCACCACTTGATGGTATTTACCTACCTTGCTATTGACTGTGCGGGCCAAAGTTCGTCGGAGGTCATGGAGTATTGCTTTAGCAGTCAAGTGAAACAATACCATATGGTCAGTACAAGCTACGGGCCGTTTACTGTACTAATTTCGATTTACCTGGTACATTATTATAATTTCTGAAGATCTTCCTCTCCTCTCCATCATGTGCTTGGCTGTTGACTTCAACTTGTGCAGGTTAGCCCTTGGGGGAGGTTTTTCTCACGTAAGGCCCAGCGCAAAATGAGACGCAGTCCCCACAGGTGACACAGGGTGACTCACTATAAATTTCTGTGGCTCACATGATAGTATGTAGTTGTGCATGTTAAGTTGGAGGGTGACGTGACTCAGTGCCTGCGCCACTTGACCCTGCGGAGCGCAGTGCCAATGTCGCAGTTTCCTGCGTTAAGTTGGCGTGACAATAACAAAAAGGGGTGCGAAGCAGAGAAGTTCTCTTGTTATTTGATGCAAGTATGGTGAAAAACTGTGATTCAATGTGCGGTGATTGCCTGCTAGCAGAATTTCGCAGGGCTGCTACACCCTGCGTCTCATTTTGCGCCTTGCCTAAGAGGGGACCTAAAGTGTGCTTTCCGTCAGACAGAAAGTAAATTCTAGATTATTGTAGTGTATTATGTCACCTGCCCCGTTTTTGTTTGGTTGGTGTTTTAGGGCCCTTCAACTACAGACTGCACAGACACTACGTGATGCGATTATGTTTGAGGGGGGCGGCTTATTATAGCGTTGGACACACCAGTTCTCGTCTGATCACCGAAGTTAAGCAACGCAACCCCAGTTAGTGCTGATATGAGTGGCCGCTTGGGAAAACTAGGTACAGCTAGTGCCCAAAAATCGTCGCATCAGTGTAGTGTATGTGCAGTCTCTGCATTAGAACTACACAGTGGACAAGGCTCTGGTGACATTGTAGTTCAAGGACCCTAAAAGACTATGAAATTAACAAACGATGTTTGGGTATTAGATGTTAGGGGTTGAGTTGCTTAACAGGGATGAGACGAGAACTGCTGTGTCCAACGCAATAAGTTGCTCCCCGCCTGTCCCGTTCACGAACCCTTTATCTGGCAGGCGTACGATTTGATGATTGATATAGCATTGTTTTGGCTCTTAGGATATTACGTACATCGCAGTCAGCAAATGGTTCTCAAATTACGAACATGTCCGTATAAGTGGCTTGTTTGACTGTTTAATTGGTCGTGAGATTGTTTTATTAACTTTTTTAGCCTTCCGAGGAGATCACGTAGAAAGCGTTTTTATGTGAACATATTCTGTACTGAAACCGGCTTTACTGTACTGTTTAAAGGAAACATCGGATCCTCTGCAGCCGTGGCCCATGACCATCGATCCCAACATCCATTTTAGGTTTCGACTGAAACGTGCACATTAATTTAATTCAAAAATTGCTCTTAATAGACTTGTAAGACGGCCCTTTTATGATTAACACATATTCTTGTTAGGGATACAGTACCTAGGTGTATTACGTCATACAACGTGAGTCTGCCGTGAGCGTGTGTCAGCAGAAAGGCAAATGGGCCCTTGTCACCCCTCCTCTTCCATGGTAGATATTTGGCGTAGTTGATAGGAAACATTGTATACCTTCCGATGGACGTTGATCCAATTCCTGGAACACTGTCACCTGTACCGGATTTAGATATTGACAGGCCCTAGACAATTTCAATTCTGAGGCCCCTTTTCTTAAGTTTTGAAGCCCGCTAAATGTTTAGGCCCTAGGCTTCCGCCTATTTAGCCTAGTGGTAAATCTGGCACTGTCTCGAAGCATTGCCTTACCCTGAGAAAATTCCTGTGACCTGTCAGCTTTCAAGCACATTGTGGGAGCGGCGAATTGCGTTAGACACACCAGTTCTCGTCTGATTACTGAAGTTAAGCAACACAACCCCAGCTAGTACTGAAATGGGTGGCCGCTTGGGAAAACTGGGTACTGCTTTGTGTAGTGTCTGTGCAGTCTCTGCATAAGAACTATGCTGTGGACGGGGCTCTAATGACCTTTGTAGTTGAAGGGCCCTAAAACACCAACAAGCAACAACAACTCAAGCACATTATATTGACTCGAGGAGGGTAAGTTTCGACCAAAGTACGGTAACTACAGGCACTACAGCGCGATGTATCCATCCTTTATAAGATGATTGACCCCTGTAGGTTTTCATTTGGGACTATAGTGCTCGCCACGAAAGTTGACACATTGGTGGGAGGGAAAAGATGAGTCCTCTTCGAAAAATAGGGACTAACATAGAAGTTGTACTTGCCATTACTGAATGAAGCCTGGCATTTGACCTTTAAAAGACTCCCTAATTTTTTTAATGAACTTTCCTACCTTCTACCTCCCATGTGTCATCTTTCGTGGCGAGCACTATAGTTCTTAACGAATATACTGTAACAATAAAGTCAAATTCGGACATTAGATTTGTTACATTCGTAATTATTGAATGGGCCCATTTTGAGAGCGTGAGTTGAGTACAATTATGAGGCCAACAGGAAAGCGCTCCATTAGAGCGGATTAGAGCCTTCATATTTTTATGAATGTAAGCGTCCGCTAGGTAGTTCGCCGCGGTTTGCAATGCGCTACAAACGCGTGCATTGGAAAATGGCTGCGTCGTGAGTTGCGTGTGTGTGTTGTTGCGGTGTTTCGTCGGCAATGGTGAAATCTATGATATTTGTTATTGCTATCGTTGTTAGTTCGTTCGCGTTGGATCTAATTGTCGGCACGATTGGTGTGTGACTAGTATTTACGTGTGTGGTGGTGGTTTTGTCATCTTTTTAAAGATGGACGAAACGAAAAGTACAAATCCAGGAGACTTAAAACGACCCGAAGATGTAGTGAAAATGACGATGAATGATAATTTGAAATTTGCCGTTCTCATCGGCCTCATAGAAGTGGGCCAGGTGTCCAATAAGGAAGTGGTGAATTCAGTTTTACAATTGGTAAGTGATTTTTTTATTATTAAAAGTAATGACGTAAACATTTTTAAAATTACATAATTGAAGGTTTTGAAGTCTGCTACTTTGATAAAGTGTCTTGTTTTGAAAAGCGGTAAGTGAGAAAAGGAAGTGGGGGAGGAAAACCAAGGTGACGTCTACGTGGTTACATCGCAAACTCTGTCAAGAAGAATTATAAATAAATTGAAAAAAAAATGAGGTTTTGAAAATTGACATTTTAGTCATTGATTAATTTCAAGTCAGTACTGAATAGCTGCAGATGGTAGAATTTACCGTAAAAACCATTCAATAATTTCTACTTGAAGCTTGGTAATGTTTGTCATTAAAAATAAGCATCCCATTGATATGGTTAGACGGTTTTCATTGGATATGAAATCAAAATATTGATGATTTAGATCCTTTTTTATATGTAAATAAGTCATTTCATTGTTAGCTGAAAGGTGTATTTACATTGAATAGAACAAGACAGGTTTCTAAGCTGTTAATACAGTAACTACTTATAAGTAGTCTCTTAAGTAGATGCTGTGTCTCTTTTTTTCCCTGTGTCGCCAAATTTTCGATAACCGAAAAATTGCTGATGGACAAACTTCCTCTACTTCATTGGTTTCCCTTTGTGACACTTAATCATTGGGAATTGAATGCTCTAGGGTTTGTTAAAATTAACTTATTTTACTCACGTTTCATCGTGAAGGTATATTTCAGCAGCTGAAACTGAAATAGATTGACCTCTTCATTGACCCTTCATTATGGTATGGCGTTCATTTCTACTTGACTGAAAAAAGTAACTATTCGGTAAGTTAGTAATGGTCAAGTCAGTACAAAAGTTAAGATTATTCTTTAGGTCTCACTGTAATCCTTATTTGAGTCTTAGATGGCAGTAATTGTAACCCCAGTCAGTTGGTAAGTGCTGGCGTTTGACTTTGCTCCAAAGTTAGACACCTTTATAAGGTTGGTGCTCATTTTGTTGCAATAGTAAGTGGGCTGAAATTGTTCTCAGTAATTTCGTAAAGTCGAAGTATTAATCTAATGTTGGCAAATGATTATATTTCAGCATATATAAGGCGCTGATAGGGCGCTTTACTTTGAATATTTGGATTCAGTTTCGATCGTGATCGAGTTGGGTGTGTCTGGGCGAGAGGAAAATCCCACGTACATATTCCAATGGGAAGGAATTAAAGCCGTGGCCCTGTGTAGTACATACGATGCCATCTGAACGGAAAAGGTCCCTTTCTACATTGTGTAAAATCTGCCTCAGGTCGCTAGAATTTCTCAGTGTAGGATGTCCAGATAGCTCATTTTGGGGCATGTTTGATTGAGCACGTGATGCTCATGTTCGTTCCCGATTAAGGCATTTTCTTACTTTTAGCAGAGAAATCTACCAAGTGCACCTGTCACGGAAGGAGTTAAATAACCTTAAGAGCTCAAAGATTTAAATAACACAAGTGTTAAATAACACTAATCAAGCTTTGGTAACGTACTTGACCTTCAACTTGATTCATATTACAGGAAAGCTCGACCCGTGGCTTATTTTCAGGACGAGGAAGGGTGGGTACTTCGAATGGGAAATAAAACAAGTGTACGCATGAACTCAAAACCCTTTCTATACTGGGGTTTTTAGTTGAGGACGACTGTAGCGACCAGAGTATGATGATCAACGTTAATTGACATCTTTCACCATCTTGTAATTTTTTTATAAAATTGTTATTTGAATTTTGATAAAACTCATGACATATTTATCGGCTTAGACTTTCCATATGTGGTCTTATTTATATTTGCTATCTGAAAGAGATAAACTTGCAACACACAAAAAGTATTGTTTGAGTAATAGAGCAGTAAATGATTTTGGCATTTTTACTGTTAAACCCATTGTTATTTTTTATCAATTGATGTAGTTAATGTCGTGCTCAGAGACCACACTGATTGTTACCTAGAATGATAGGATCATTTAGTTGAAATTATAAAATCATTTTTCGCTAAGTTTAGTTTTAGTGCTTGTAAGAAGATTACTTTGCTAGAGAAAAGTTCATAGATGCCTTTTTTAACCCTCTCTCTCTCACTTCTTTCTCTGCTGTATATATGGTGTTTTATTTTATCACCCTCTCATTGTTTGCTATTGTTATAAACGGACCATTTACATATAATGTCACGCGACTATATAGCCAGTCAGATGTCCTTCGTGTTTAACTCTGTGTCTCACTTATGACCATCTCATCCCATAAAAATGATATGAAATCGATCGAAAAACAACTCCGACCTCGCTGTTTCTCACTCACACAAAACCTCCCATTCATCATTTCTAGTTTGTCGACCTGCCTGTTTTGTCATGCTACATGAATTTATGAACGGTCCGTGATGTGCAACCAATCTTGTGTTTTTAAAGGAGTTATTCTCCCCACAATGTTTTGTATTCTCCTACTTTCGGTGACCGTTTTTCTGTGATTTCATCCTAGCAGGTGCCTCTGGCATTTGTGACTGAGACAGATGACTTATTTCAGTCGAGAGGGCCTTCCGTCGGATGGGACCAAAACCATGTTCCGTTTGGTGTATACAATGTCGCTTACCCATTTTACACTGAGTGAAATATATACGCGCAGATCGGCATAATTTTCGGGTGTAGGAGCCCACCTCACTAGCGTCGATGGTGAAAAGAGGATCCAACCAAAAAGTAGCCAAACATTGTATAATCAACGGATTGCACCGTTAGGTCGGCAACTGGTTGCGTCAAAATACAGTTCGATGTTTACTTCATCGGAACAAATTGTTACTCGATCGTCCTATTGGCGGAAAAAGGGGTTGGAATGCTGATGCTGAAATTGCCATGGCACCGAGAAAGCGTTGGGAACCATCTTTCGACTGTTTGCTATTTCTTGAGAGAGAAACTAAAGAATTCCTGTCGTGTTTTGAGACATCTTGGTTACTTATAATTTATACTGAATTTCAAAGATCGAATCAATTTCACGACTGGTGGTTTTTTATACAGCATTTTACTCCATGCCCTTTGTTATCATACATTGATGGCTTCAGACCTCTTTTGTACTTTTTGCAGTGATGATGTTATAACCTTTCATAATCACCATTCACTGGTCATCTGACACCGTTTTTACATGCATTGGTTATTTTTAGACTCATTTTCTTTTAGATGTATTGGTCATTTCAAAGCTCCTTCCTCCTTGTGCGTTGGTCATCCCAGGCTCGTTGTCATTCCCGAGATTAAGTTTTGCTTTGAGGTCTCCTCCCTTTGACAGGCTCTAACTCTAGTACATTGGCCAACCTGCACTTACTATAAGTATACCTCTGTTTACTTATCTCAATAGCTGATACTTGGCCTACTTCACTCAGGAGTTCATATGTTCTATCCTCTCCCAAGCCAGTGGATGAGACCAGTTTTGGGTTGGGTCAAAACCCTAGAATGTTGGTTCAGAGTGATGTATTTTCACGTACCCATTCACAAGCTTTTTTGCGAAGTAATACTCACCCCCTGACGACTTTTCCTCATTCAAATTCTGCCTACATTTCCAGCTGTGTAGGTGGAGTCAAACCTTCGCTTCATCTCATACACACCCGCTTCTCCTTCTGGGGGTCTCAAGACTTGAACGAAGTGTGTCTGGGAGCTAATGTGACTCTTCAAGCCCAGGCACTGGTTTATCAAAATTTTTAATCTCCGACTTATTTTCTTCACGAGCAAGTGGTGCCACCTTTAGTAATTCGGTGGTACTTAATGTGATGGTGATTTAATGGTTACAGGTTCGATTCTTGTTGTACAATTTCTTGGTGTGCGGCTTTTCAGACCTCATGTTTAGTTTGAATGTGACTTTATTCAAGCCCTATATGATCACATGTGCTGACTAAAATAACTGACATCAGACATCGAATACCCTCAATGTATATACATTGGCAAAATTGAGGTGTTCCTCCTTCGTAAGGCTGGAAATTAGCCCACTGGCGTCTGATAATAGCCTACCAGTCATCCTCTGCTGTTGCTAGATAAGATTAATAGTTGTAATACAACAAAAGGTTTATATGAAATAAACCACCGACTCACTAACTGATAGCGTGTTTACATTTTGAGCTTCTGGTACACTGTCATTGTTGATTTTGAATGACAGGGAAGCTCCATTTGCAATGGAGTCGTTGAAGGAATGCATATTGTCAGTTGTCCGTCCACGAACCCTGAAATCAGATTTTTAAAATGATTACCAGCCGCAAGGTTCTTTCTTGATCTGGGGCTGGAGAAACTTTACAGCGATGGAGGGCAAAGTCAGACCACGCATGGTGTGTAGGTATCACCTTCACATAAAAGGAACTGCACACTACCAAACTTTGGGAAGCTTGTTCAGATTCTCGTTGTTTGTGTTTTAGGGCCCTTCAACTACAAGGTCATTAGAGCCCCCGTCCACAGTGTAGTTCTTATGCAGACTGTACAGACACTACACTAATGCGGCGATTTTTGGATACTAGCGGTACCCAGTTTTCCCAAGCATCCACCCATGTCAGTACTAACTGGGGTTGCGTTGCTTAACTTCCGTGATCAGTCGAGAAGAGGTGTGTGCAACACAATTTGCCGCTCCCCAGATTCTCGGACCTACTAGCTTGCATCCTCCTGGTGTCAGGAACATCAGCCCAATGCTGTTCAAACTTTGCTTCTTGCCCTCAATGTCGCCAACCCTATCCATTTCAAGTAACGGTTGATTTATTTCATCCTAGAGGGTAAGTGATTATACTCTTCTTGAAAACAAGTTATCCACAACGTATACAGTTCTATTGTCTTCACTTTCCTGACGGTACTATCGTGGGTGATGGTTTCCTGTGAATCAGGGGACAGCCAGGTCAGGCAGAAAGACAGAGAAATCGTACATCACTTGATTGTGAATGATGGGCACACGCTGGTCGCAGTCTCATTGATTTGATCTGACCGCTGATAGATTTACTAATGTACCATATCAATTATTTCCACTACTGTGCACAACCGGAAGTCATTATTAAGGAAAACGTCTTCAGTCAAACCATGGTGGAGACTACTGTGATGATAGGGTGTGTCGTGCAAGACCAGCAGTTATTGCAGCAGGTTGGGAAAATACTAAGTTGATGAACACCCCCAACTGAAACGTCAGAGTGGACATCCCGTGGGCGTGATTAGATAGAGTGGTTGGCGAGACATTTGACTTCTCCCTTGTGACACTGGGGCTGTGTGACCCGCTTTTTCCCTGAGAAAGGGCGAGGTGCTGTAATGTACATGGATGTGGTACATGTCTGTGATGTGAACACTGTCAAGGGCTTTAACAGGAGAAAAATGGTAACGCATTAAAAAAAATGTGCATGTGTGTAGGTTCGTTTCCCAGGAAGAGCAGCAATGATTCAGTTTGCAACAAGAAAAACGTTGTTCAACCCTAGGTGGTTTCTCTGATGTTGGCTTCCGGTAGCTCAATTAGTAGCGAAATGTTTATTTCTTGAGCTCATTGGATGTAGGAGCGATTTGGTCTTTGCTACCGAGCGAGCCCCCTAGTGTCTTATACGCAATATCAACAGCACATGAAAGAACTCTTAGGCGAAAAAGAGGCGTAGATCGGCAAAGGTGCCGCCAGGCTTGCGCTTATCCATAAATGGATATCAGTGGTTAAACTTCGTTTTTTTTCGGGTGCCGAATTTGAATATATACTGTATATATTTGCTGAAATGGAACCGGAATGATCCTATAACAACTTGCGACTTCCAGGGAAGTTAGCAGACGTTAAATTGTTGTCTCGTTCCTTTCTTCACCTGCACAAGCAATGTCTGGAATCGTACCCATGTCTACGACGTACCTCCTAAGATACTATGTTGCTTTTCGAGATAATAAAACGTATGTATAATAAACGACGTCGGACCTTGAATTGCAGTACTTGGTTTTAGTTCGTCAAATTCAAGATTATCCCTTCAGATTGCGTTTTATTCGCATCATTAGTCTCGTTAATAAACATCCGGTGGGCGAATTTATAAGGACATTTGATAGACGATACAAAATCTATAAAATAAATCGATTTCTATCTTAATTTTGATTTTTATGTTTGGATGTTGTGTCCTTGAAATAGGTTGCCTGGCTGCGCTGTCGTTTTCATTGATTATATTATTAAAAGGACTTAATTCACTGTGACACATGCGCACCTAATGGGACATACCTTCACCTTACTTTGGAAGTCTTCACGTTACCCCCAACTCGGACGGAAATAAGAGGCGATCTTTGACCTCCAAGATTTTTTTTTCTCCACCGTGGTAAACCTATTTACATTTTGTTAGCTTTTTCTGTCGTCGTCCTCCTCTTCCCGAGTCAAAAATAAGCCACCACCGGTGAATGGGTTCGAACCCGTGTATCTAACACATCAGTCAAACTTCCTTTTACGTACAAACTAGCTTGTTAAGACATGCTGCAAGTTCCATCCTAACTGAAGCCTGTTGGAGAATGACGTCGTGGCATACTCTTCTCTCTCTCTCTCTCATGATCCTGAAGAGTTACACTGCTCCATCAGGATCGCCTCTGCACTAGTTGGCGTACCCCAAGGTGTTTAAGTAAAGATAACTCGTTCTCTGAGTGCTAGAATGGTTACAGATTCCACTCCCAGCATGGGTGATTATGGGTGATTATGACCCATTCTGCTCATCGCCAGCAGGGGTGTCAACCTGGCGGCACACGAAGTTTATTTTTGTGGTCTGCAGCAACAACTCCTAACCCCTTTTCCCGCCTATGGCAGGGTCCGGTACCCATCTTGCCCCCTTGAATGGACAGAAAGGTGATAGATATTGGACAGTATTGTTCCGCAACCGGTTGCCATTTTATCGTCGGTCGTCTACTGTTCGTTGGGGAATTCCACCGACGCCAGGGGCGAGCTCCTACACCTGGAAGTTTTGCCTCATATACCCATCGTACACAACACGGGGCCTTGGTTTTACTTCTCATCCAAAGAAGGCTCACTCAGGTCATCTCTCTCGCCCGAAAGAAGCCAACCACCTCGCTCCAGAATCGAACAAAGAACCACTGACGCAGTTACCGAACACGCTACCTACTGCACCACCGAGGCGGGTTTTTTGTGGCCTGCAACGATTTATAAAAATGCATTTCGATGCAACCCTTGGCAGAAATGTTCTTTTGACACCTTTGGATTACAGAATCCTTATGAACTTTTCTGTCATAAGGAAGAAAATGTTTCAGCATTCGCAATAGGTGTGGATAACTATGGGATCTGTTTTTCAGTCCGGCTGCACTCGTGGGAGCGGCGAATTGCGTTGAACACACAAGTTCTCGTCCGATCACTGGTTAAGCAACACATCCCCAGCTAGTACTGACTTTGGTGGCCGTTTGGGAATACTGGATACTGCTAATACCCAAAAATCGTCGCATTAGTGTAGGGTCTGTGCATTCTCTGCATAAGAACTTGTAGTTTAAGGGTCCTAAAACGCCAACAAACAACAACAACCGGCTGCACTCCGCCTCGGTGATTTAGTGGCAGCGTTGCAGGCTGGTCGAGGTGGGTCGCTTTATTCATGTAAGAGGAAATATTAAGTGCCACTACCATGAAATGAGAAGAAAAACTATTACTCTGGCGCGTAAATTGGTAACTGCATGCCACAGAACCCTTTATATATGCCTATATCATACCGCATCCACTGTGGCAGGGTCGGATGCCCATTTTTGTACTATTCGGACACATGAGCGACCCTTCGAACGGTATTAGTATCAGGAGGCTGCCACCCTAATACGGTTATTCGTTTTCTTATTTGTCGTTGGACACTTCTCCACCATCGTCAGGAATGAGCTCCTAGGAACACGTGGAGATTTTGCCGATCTACGCGTATATTTATCTCCATGTAGTAAGTGGTCTTTTACCTGAGAATGCGCCGTATACACCACAGGAGACCACTGCTTTACTTGACCATACGAAACGACGGGGCGGTTTCTCTGTAGCCCGAAAAACGCCAAACCATCTTGACGCCTTTCACCGAGGCGAGTGGATTAGAATATTCCCAGATGTCCAATCTAATCCCCCTGGCGTCGATAAGTTAATTTTATCAATAGAGAGATAGAAATGAAAGAGCCATATAACCCAAATATGCATCCTCCTTACTCCAGCATTCGGTCTGGAATGTTCCTGTTGCTTACTGTTATTGCGCAATAGGTCAGACACCATGCAATATAATAACCAACAAAGCATTAATTTAGCTGCCAAAAATTTCTTTTTGGTTGTATAATGCGGTGTTGGAACACTGTGGGGTAGGCCAACATCCCCCTACAGACAACTCAATCAATTTTTCATGCGGGTTCCAGACGTCTGGCTGGCGTGCCCCCAGTCAGAGCATGTTCAATGGACCCGCAGACCCGACCCTGCCACAGGCGGGATAAGAATATGATGATGATTTATTCTCCTTACTGCGGTCGTACCTCGCTAAGTCGATCTTTCCTAAGCTGAAACCTCCCTGTGTCGAATTACTCGCTAGTCCCCGGCCAAATTCCCATAAGACCAGGGAGCGGCGAATTGCGTTGGACACACCAGTTCTGGTCTGATCACTGAAGTTAAGCAGCGCAACCCCAGCTTGTACTGACATGGGTGGCCGCTTGGGAAAACTGGATACTGCTAATACCCAAAAATCGTCGCATTAGTGTAGTGTCTGTGCAGTCTCTGCAAAAAGAACTATGCTGTGGACGGGGTTTTTTTTGGTTTGTTGGTGTTTAAGGTCCCGTCAACTACAAGGTCATTAGAGACCCGTCCACTGCATAGTTCTAGTGCATAGTCTGCACAGACACTACACTAATGCGACGATTATTGGGTATTAGCAGTACCCAGCTTTCCCGAGCGACCACCCATGTCAGTACTAACTGGGCTTGCGTTGTGGACGGGGCTCTAATGACCTTGTAGTTGAAGGGCCCTAAAACACCAACAAGCCAAACCAACAACCCTTAAGACCAGTGTACGGTACGCCGTTTTCCCTAACTCGAAAAGTTTTTGGGACCCTTTGAGTTCTAATTAGCGAGGTAGAGAGGATTTCCTTAGGTCCATTAAGGGAATGTAGGTTGTTGGAAGCACCCAGGGTAGGGAAAGACCGAAACAGTTGTGGGAAAAAGGTTATATACGTAAGGATATTATAGTGTGTGGGGTGGACGGGGACCTGGTGGGAGATTGGCGGAAATGGAGGCCTAGACCCTGAAGATCCGATCCTGCCACAGGCGGGGTAATGGGATGAAGATGAATTGAGCTGGTTTATAGGGCCCAGGCCCTAGACTTGGCAGCTGAAGTCGTGGACGACGTCACCTGTTTCCACAGAATGAGATGATTGGTTCGAAAGCATGTGTGGGTGACTACCCTCCACCTACACTTATATGCGTACGATAGGGTTCGAGCTGAAAGACACCCTGTAATTTTCTAATAACTACTAAACATTTTAATGATAATTTCTGAACGTGAAATCACTCGTCGATTCTACGACGCTCCAGTTGTCTAATGGCAACGGTAAACAAGTATCAAATTTGACATGTCTAGAGGTAATCTGATTGGCAAGTAATAGTATACTGTTGCTTGCAATCAACATAATGGTTCAATATTGGAAAGGGAATTTTTGTCGGATTAAATTGAAACCAATCAATTTTATTTTGAAATCGTTTGGCACGTTTTTATATTACGAAATCATATTTCTGAAAAGAGGGCAAATATTTTACTGGAAGGTATTTGATGACAGGAAGTCGACCGCGAGTCCCCTCACATCCTTCACGTCGTCATATTCTTGATTACGCTGTCAGCTTTTAAAAGTTCCAACTTGTGAGAAGTCAGGCCCGGTGCACACTTGCGATTTTTACTCGCGCGGCCTCGCAATTGCGGCATGAGACACATTAGTTGCAATGAGGGAGTGCAAACATACCTGCGGCGCTGCCGCGGCTCCCCCATTGCAACTAATGTATCTCATGCCGCAATTGCGAGGCCGCGCGGGCGCCGCGCGAGTAAAACTCGCAAGTGTGCCCCGGGCCTTATGAGTTTCACCAAATTTCCTTCCGGTGTACTATCACTAATTCTCATCGGTTTCTACGGAAAACTCCATGGAAAATTGCGGATGTATGAATAGAAATTTATGACGGGAGAAACACTAAATGAACCGAACCCTATTTTGGATATGGTTGAAAAAAGGGTTTAGAAATGAGTACCGTATTTATTCCAATAAACGCCCCGCCGTTTATTTATTTCGTGGGGTTTTTGGTGCGGCGCTCACTAGAGGGCGGCGTTTATTAGAAGGCGGCGCTTATTAATTTTGTGATCCCTCATAGATGATAATGCTGGATGGTAAAATAACAGTGCCATATTTTCTAGGGGCGAACTACATGGATAGTGTCAAGAGCTGATAGAATTACGAATGAGTATATCTGAGGTAGCCTGGGGTGGTGGATATCACCAAAATATGGACAAATAATAAAAATATTAACACACAATGAGAAAAGGGGAGGAAGAGCTCTATGGGTTCAATTCAGGACTGCAGGTGGTCAAAAGCACCCAGGGCAGGGGAGACTGAAGCAGACGTGGGAACAGGTTGTCCATTAGGATGTAACAGTGTGTTGGGTGGACAGGGGGGAGTGGCAGGCTGGAACCTGCATACCTGACCCTGCTTCAGGTGGGATAAGAGTATGATGATGATTTTATAGAGGATAATGATAAAAACTAATACAGTAATTGGGATGAGAATCCTTCAATAAGCGCCTGCAAGCGGCAAGCACCATAAGCACTGCAAGGGCAGCGGCGATTATTGGAGGGCGGCGTCTGTGGTTTATTTCACACTGATGATGCGGCGCTTATTGGAGGGCGGCCTTTATTGGAATAAATACGGTATATTGTTTTTGTTCGTTGGTGTTTTAGGGCCCTTGAACTGCGAGATCATTAGAGCCCCGTCCACTGCATAGTTCTAGTGCAGAGATTACGCAGACACTACACTAATGCGACGATTATTGGGTATTAGCAGTACCCAGTTTTCCAAAGCGGCCACCCTTGTCAGTACTAGCTGGGGTTGCGTTGCATCACTTCAGTGATCAGAAGAGAACTGGCGTGTCCAACGCAGGGAGCCGCTTTAAAAAAATGAGGAAGAGTAGATTGAGATGATATGGACATGTCTAGGTTAGAAGAAGGGAGGAGCAGCTCGTTAGTTGCATTACGGGAATGCAGGTGGTTGGAAGCACCCGGGTAGGGGAAGATCAAAGCAGACATGGGGGGGTTGTACGTAAGGATATGATGTTTGAGGTGGACGGAGGCCTAGTGAAAGATAGGCGGGAATAGAGGACTGGAACCGGCAGACCCGGTCCTGCCACAGACGGAATGAAGATATCACTCCTCTGGATGATCTATTAGATAAGTGGCATATCTCCAGGTAACTAAACAATTACTGGTCAACATGACAAAAGACTGGACATGTCAAACAAATATCAATATCTATTTGGTGTGTTTGTACACTTGTCATTCTCTTTGCAGTTGACCCAAGATTAAACCATTAGATGGATCACTGGCATTTAATAGTTCTTCTTGAACGACTTGAAGAAGCCTGCTAATTTATTTCGCCTCTCATAAACACATTCTATTTACAAGTTTTATTGGTAGTGAAGTGTTGAGCTATGGTTTGCAAGTTCAGTCCTGTCCTGATTGGGCAAGAGGGAAACCCTCTTAACTGGTGAATGCGTTGTAACGGTGTGGCTCTTCATAATATTGTCAGTCTAATGACGCACATGAGTGGAATGATGCTATAATGTGTGTTAGATGTCGCCTGAACTGAAATTGAGCTGTTTCTACACGGGAAAACTTGCAGGTAGGCAAAATTTTCTTGTGGCGTACCTTAGCTCACTTCCCTACGTTCGTTAATAACCTCTGTTAATGGCCTCTACTGAGGCGTGCTCTTCTACTGTATGAGTGGTTCCAAGTTCGATATGGATGAAGGTGGGTTGACTTCTTTCGGATAAGAGAGAGAGAGAGAGACGTCCGTGGGATGAGAAGTAAAGCCGGGGTCCCTTGTGGTGGTCGATGTCTTTTGCATGTAAAAGATCCCTATCACCTATTAAATCGATAGATGAGGCAAAATTGTCAGGTGTAAGAGCTCGCCCCATGGCGCCGGTGGAGTTCCTCAATGAACAGCAGACCGACGATAAATAAGTATTGAGGGGTTCAGCTTTTGTCGGCAACCAACTGTGTAAAAACATCGTCCAAGAGATCTCCTATGCGTCCGAGAAGGACGACGGGCCTGACATAGACGGGGAAAGGGTTACTCTGTTGCTTTGCTTTTACATTGGCCTTTACTGAAGGGAATTTACCGATGCCAATGGTCGACCTCGTACTTTTGCGAATATTGGCGATTTGCGTATATCTTGTACTCCATGTGGAAGGGGGGATTCTTGTACATAGACTGTACGGGACTTTCAAAGATGAGTGGTGGACATGCGGATCCTCCAATAAGATAAATGTGGAGTTCGCCTTCAGTCTTTATTTCCGACCCGGACAAGTTCTTCGAACAGTGGCCCATGCGTCAAGGACGTACATGATGCTATGACCCACTCAGGAAATAGTTTCTATTTTACAAAATCCGATTATGATATTCAGGTTTCATGGATGTGTAGGTGACAGCGTATATCCTTACACCGAGCAAGGAATAGATCACCCCCCCCCCCCATTCTCTTCTCAGAGGGAAAACCCATAACCAGGGGCGAACCTGCATATCTTAAACTCAATAGTAGTCAAGAAGTACATTAGCAGCGTTTACGACTAACATGGTCACTCTTTCACTAGAGTTTTAGTATTACCGGAATTTTAAACTACGACATCATGGAATGACCCTCCTCATCCTCCACTGCAGGCATCTCTAGGAGTCTGTATGAACCAAGGGTAGAAATGTTGAGTTTTCGTTTCTGCTCGTTAGATGGCCCTGACATCGTGCGCGTTGATGTAAATCAAACATACGCATCACTTTACAGTACGTCACTGTAGATTTTTTATATAACATCCAATTCTGCATTGCTCATTTGCCATTAATGAAGGGAACATGGAGAAAATGGTTCAGGCCATGCGCGTTGTTGTCAGGGCCGGCCTTGGGGGCGAGGTCGGTCACTGCCCGAAGGCACCAGACAAATAGGGGCGCCTAGATCGAAAACGTTTTAGTTCATAAGCAATTTCAAAGTTTTAATAAACTTCACTTGAATACCTTCTGCATTTTTCTATCAGCTTTGCCAAAATGACAGTGCCTAATTGTCCGTAGCCCCAAACACACCAAACCGTAACCCAATTAGGAGGAACCACATCATCAAATGACTCATCCTTCACTACAAACAGCCGTACCAAGCATACCAAACCATAACCCAATAAGAAGGGACACCGTATTGCTGAATCAAAGCTGGAAAGAGTTTGCCTGAGGGCGCCTCCAACCAACGGTTGTGGTGGTCCAAACACCCAAACCATTATTCAGTTTTTGGTAAGTCAGGACTGCATGACGGTTCCGCACTTCAGTATTCCATGATTATATCTTGAATTTTATTGTGATCAAACGACACGATTTTTAATATAAACATGAGCGAATTCCAAACAGGCTATAGATATCCAATAGGTGCATACCGGTATGTTCCAGGTTCGATACTGGATCGAGGTGGTTAGGCTTCTTGCAGACGAGAGAGAGGACCTCAGTGCTCCACCCGTCGGATTGGAAGTATATAAAACCGAGGCCCCGTGTGGTGTATAACTGACGATGCCAGATGTTACTTGTATGCAAAAGGACTCTTTCTACATGCAACAAATAGTTGGGCTAAATTTCTTGGTGTAGGAGCTCATCCCTCCTGTTGTCGGTAGAGTAAAAGTACCCGAATAAAAAAATAGGCTGACGATAAATAGGCATACGTGTGGCAGCATTAGGTCATCAGCCGGCTCCGCTATAAATACTGTCTAATAGAATCCTTTCTACATACTGTATATTTCGAATTGTCAGAGCTCATCTCCACCTTGCCCTTTGCAGATGGTTAGGTTGGTTACTAGTCTCATAAAATACTGCCCAACAGGACATCCCTGAATTCCAGAGGTCAACGCCTCTCAGCCCTATCACAAGTACGATGCTATTTGTAAACCATACGAAATGACATTGTTCAAGAGTTACTGCGTTTTTCTGACGAACTCTGAAAGAAATCACCAGTATTGAACCTACCCCGCAAGTTCTTCAGAGTAAAGTATATACGTTACTAATTCAGCCCTGGCGGCTGATGGTAGTTGCACGGTTCCAAATAGGATCCCACTTTATGAACACGGACAATGAAAACAGTTTTCCAAAGCATAGGGACATATCTAGGGTGACCATGTTTTTCACGGGCCAATCCGGGACATTGATCCCCCAACCATGAAAAAAAAAATGTTTTTCTTTTCAAAATCTTGTTCAAAAAATTATTTAAAAAATAAATAAACGAAAACGAAACATACAAATTCTTCAAATGGCATAATTATATTCTTATACGCCCAATTCCGCTAATGAAATGCTTTCCATATGTGGGAATACTCTACATCAGTGGTCTTCAAACTTCGTCTACTCACGGAACTATATACCTTAGAACTATAAGATGTTTTGGGGGAACCCCATCCCACCTTTAGAAAAGTATATCTTGTCGCTGACTCGCTGCTCTACATTATCGCACCCTTATCCCGCCTGTGGCAGCGTCGGGTCTTCGAGTTCTTATCCTCCGCTCCCGTCTATCCCGCACCAGGCTCCCCTCCTCCCCGAACGTCTCCATGTCCCGTTGTACCACCTGCTCCCACGTCCGTTTTGGTCTTCCCCTACTCCTGATGCCACCAATCACCTGCAGTCCCATAATGGAGAGAATAGCTTCCTCCTCATACCCCCAACCTACCATTAATGTTGTTTCGGATGCTGTCGGCTCACGACACCCCACTGATGTAGCGCAGCATTCGCACCTTAGCCACTTGCATTCTCCTTTCATGGTTCTTCCTAGCTGCCCAACCCAGAGCCATACAGCATAGCTGGCCTAACGACAGTTCTGTAAACTTGGCCTTTCAACTTTATTGGGACCGGTGGTCGTGCAGGACTCCACTTGCCTGTCACCGCTTAGCCATTTGTACGGAAAAATACTACTGAGGCTATATTTATTTTGACAAATCACTAAACGAATTGTTAATTCCGGGACGAATGGTCACCCGAGACATATCCCAAAACCATGCATCGTATAAGTGCACTAGTAGAGTAAGGTTATTAGCATCGAGAGATATACAGTAAGTAGTTTCACTGCAATTCCGTCTCGGACTTCAGCGTACGAATTTTTTTATGTGCACAATGTAACTTACCAACAAGGAATACGAGGGGCCCTCTGACAGGGGTCCAGGTGATGGGGAACTCAGTGGTTAGCGATCAGATCAAGAATTCTTCAACTGAGGGAGGGAGAAACAGTGGCAGCAGAGGTTGAAAGATGACATATACAGTATATGCCCACATTTTCCTGGTGCAGACATTTGGGTTAAAATGCGCCATCTTGGCCAACTCCCCACTGGCTTTCCATCAGTGCCTTTGGTTCTTATGGGAGATAGACAGCAGGGGCATGATAAGGAGACCGTATGTTTGATAGCCATAGTAATTCTTTTGCACAGTAGTGGGGATCAGAGCAGGTGAATAGGGTTGAGTAATTGCTATTGTGAATAACGTTGTTGAAGCTGGAAACATCAACTTCAGTGAGGTTGTGTTTAGGGGAGACTCTGACAGGAGCAGTTGCAATTCTAGATAAAAAATATGGAAAGTTTGAAGATTTACTGCATGGTCGAGCCGGTAATCACTGAGAGTGAAGTGCACTGGCAGTTGATGTGGTCCGAGATACAGATTTGGTCAAGCAGAGTTCATGAAAGGATGTTACTTGAGTTGGGGATGGTACGGTGGGCTTCATACCTAGCGTGGAAAAGAATTCTTCTGAGTTGTAAGAGGAGAGCTCACGGAGAAATTGCAGTTAAAGTCTCCACACACGAAGTTAGAGATAACAGAGTCAATGAAGGACGAGATAAATGTCAAAAGGTGATCTGCAGGAGACATATCCCATACAATCATGACTACCCAACTTGACACATAACAGATCAGTGCCATCTGCATTCAATTGGCTGACAACCAAGAGGGAATAGACTCTTTTAGGTTAATAGCGACTCCGCCACCTCGTGAAGGTCGATCAGAGAGATACAGAACATAGGAATAGTGCTCAAATAGTCGCAGCCAGTAGGACCTACCTAGTCATCTCAGTGATCACAATACATTCAGGCGAGAAGACAGGTCAGAATGCTTCAAGTAGGCTATATCATGTTTAGGAAGTAAGGAAAGTAGGTTAGAAGAGAAAACAACAGGAGATCGGCCAAATTCTGTTACTCGGAGCTCTGGTCCCAGCATTGTAAAAGGCGTCCTTCAAAGGTTGTTTAGGGCCTCAAAAGGGCCGTATATAAGTGCCAGCAGGCCAAAAGGCGGGATCAAAATCAGGCCATGTGACCTGGACTGATTTTGATGCCCTTCTGCCACATTCAAGGACAGTGAGACCACCAGCTACCAGACTCTGCATTATTGATTCGATTGGCACGTCAGCTGCCACATTCTTCAAGACCACTCTCTCCATAAGGGCTTGGGTCACATTAGCCAGAGGTATAATGCCCACCATCCTCAGCAGAACGCCTCGGAGAGTCCAACGCATTAGCAAGTTCCAGGAGTGGCTTCAGTACCCCCTAGCATCCTTGGATGATAACTCTTGAGTGTAGGTCATGGTTTGAGAGGGGCAGTTAGAAGCTGTTTGATGGGTCGGTTCCGTTGAGGCCAGTGATAGAGGCGTTTGGGAAGTTTGATGATTGATGGGGGTTGATGGTTTGTGGATTGAACGGCGTCTTTTTTTTCCTAAGAGTTATTCTTCTTTGTTTTTGGTTGGGCTGAGTCGGACATTACTTATGATATACAGTATGCAATGCATGTTGTTTGTTTGTGTTTTAGGGCTCTTCAACTACAAGGTCATTAGATCCCCGTCCACAGCATAGTTCGTATGCAGAGACTGCACAGACACTACACTAATGCGTTGATTTTTGGGTATTAGCAGTACCCAGTTTTCCCAAGCGGCCACCCATGTCAGTACTAGCTGGGGTTGCGCTGCTTAACTTCAGCGATCAGACGAGAACTGGTGTGTCCAACGCAATTCGCCCCTCGCAATACGTCAGTTGCAAACATCTTCAATAGTGGATTTGAGGATTGTGCAGTTGAAGAGAATAGCTGCTACTTCCCCTGTACAACTTAGAGAATTTTCCGATGAGGCACCTGTACCGGTGGCCTTATTGCCTATGCTTACACGTACCTATTTTCATAGCCGCGACTGACAACATCCAGCGCGTTTAGGGTCCACGGAGAAGAGACCACGCAAGTCTTCGTCCAGCAGCCCCATTGTTAAAATCTCGTTTTCACGACGTTGTAGTGTACATGAAAAATGCAAGGGAGTTGTTCCTTCCACATTCCTTCTTTTCACCCCCTTTATCCAGTCCCCGCAAATTTTCTTTCATTTCCACTCCCTCTTTCCTCTTGAGACCTCGTCTCCCAGCCCTAGGCATATTTTGTGCACTGAAGTAATCCAAGGAACAGTATCCATGAAATGTACATTTCATAATGTTGAACTATCAACGATTCCCCTCTGATCCTCCTTCCTTCGTTCCCTCATCAAACTAGGACAAGTTGTCGAAAAGACTTGAATTTTATGAGTTTATGGGGCCTTTTTTCAATAAAATTCGGTGATATGAAATGTGGAAAAAGAAAGTACATCCCCCTCCCAAAAAAGGAAAGGGACTTGAATCACTTTCAACTCTCAGGAACTATCCTGGTCTTTCTTTTACAGTCCTTAACCCTCTATCCCCTCATTCGCGCCTTCGCGTTCATTTATTACATTTTTCTTATATCTTTTGAAAAGGATGTTTTCACCTCCCCGCCCCCTCTTTTCTTTCTTCCCACTATCCTCTTATGTTTGTGTTTTTAGTCAGCCCTTTTGGTTATTTTGATCCTTGAGTCAACATCGTAGCATCATTTGAAAGGTCTCCTTAAGCGTCCTGCGATCGTTCGTCTTCCGTTAGAAAGCAGTTTCGGTTTGTTTTAGGGCCTATAATAATCTGGATGCTTTATCATCATCATAACTTTGGCATCTTTGTCTTATTTCATCTCCCTCTACTCGACAATCCGCCTTTCCCCTTCCCCAGTCACTCTCGGCCCTAACTCATTGTAATGCTTTTTTTGTTTTTTTCCAGAATGTCCTTCCTTCCTTCCATGTTTACCGTTGCAAAGCAAACCGTATCTGATCGTCTTTGAATGGGTTCTCATCACATTTTTTCTTCCTTTTATTTCTTAGGTCTTTAAGAAAGTAGAGATTAAAAGTCCATGGGCCATAATAATTGTTGACTGCTGTCTTAATTTTGTTTTAAAGTGGCCCCTCTTTCCATTAAGATTTTAGAGGCATTATTGGAAAAGTCTTTTGAAGTCTTGGTTTTGAGTTGAGTTTGTTTTCAATCTGCAACTTGATGTTGCCTTGGATTATTGGAAGGATTTTAGAGGGCCCCTCTCTTCTCTTAGCTTTAACCAACTGACTTGGAACTAACATCTATAAGTCTCTTGTTATTTGTCTTATCAATGTTTCTTAACCCACTCTCTCTTAATCCCATCACCATCTCTCAACTATTCTTACCCTCTTTATGACCATCATGGACATGAAGCACATGCACCTGCCTCGGTGGCGCAGATTGAAGATTTGAACTACTGCGTCCGTACTTCCAGGTTCGATCCAAAACTGAGGTGGTTTGGCTTCTTTCGGGGTCTCAAGAGTGTCTTCCGTCAAATGGAAAGTAAAGCCTTTCAAAGACGTGTAGTGCTGACGTCGTTCCATGGCAAAGAGCCCTATCTGGTAGAATGTGTCCACCTTGATGGTTCAGTAACATACTTAATTCGTGAGACGCTGGTTACATGTTTGTTCGATTCTGGTCGAGGTTGGTCCCTCTCTCAGGCAATAGTTAAAGAGAGAGGCTCCGAGTGGACCTTTCATCGAATGGAAATTAATCTAAGTGTCTCAGGCTACGAAAAGCTGGTATATCAGTGTTTAAAAACTTTTCCAAAATACCTTGACAATAAATGCTTCTGGTAGCTATCAGCCCGGGGTTTAATCTCGTGTTAACCCATATCTAAGTTAGTACGAAAACAAATCGATAATCTGAAATGGAGTTCACAAAGTGCAGTGCTACATTCTGGCAGAAAGTCTGTATATACAACAACTCCGAAGTATTGTGTAAGTACTAATATTGAATGTGGGCATAAATCTGGTCCTTCGCCCGTGAGGGTCTGACGTTGAATGACCCAAAAGAGACGGTCCAATTTGAGTCTTTGGGTGGTTATTGTCTGATTAGGATTTTAAGCTCATCTTGCTTCAGTTCGTGGGCTTTGGATGCTGAATAAGTAAATAATGAACGACCCGCTTTCTAGTTTCTGATGGGCAACATGGTGGACCCAAGAGACACTGACTTACTAATGTTAACTCAGATAATGGACACTGAAGACTGGGAGCACTGTAAAGATCAGAGAATAAATGTTTAATGTCAGTTCTTCTGTTTCCGATCTGATTTCTCCACCCCCTCAATTTCGACTTCTTATGGAAGTCTTATTTAATTCTTAGTGAATATGTCTAGGAGATATCTAAATGATTTAAGGTTTCTTTTGAGCTGAGGATGTTGTCCACTTTGACTACTAGCTACTATTTTCAGAAAATAGCCCAACTCTTATTTCCAATTTGATTACTGCTGCTAACGTATTGAGAAATAGGCGAAACTAATTTGTTTATTGTGTTCGTGCTTTGTGAACGGCTCCAATAACTACTCGAACTCTGAATGTTGCCGAGGTCCCAATTTCGTGACAATTTGATTGTCTCATATTGGTCCTTGATATTTTATTTACTTGTGTTGTCCTCCTCATCCCCACTTCCAACAGCCATCATCGGCACGTAATGTCCAGTGTCTGCAGCCAAACACTTATTGGCCAGCGAAGGTCCTAAGATCAGGACTAAAAGAATTTCATCTTCACAAATAGTGGTCATCCGTTTTTTAGTTTCATTGGTTGATATTGTTTTTAGGTAGTGAAGAAGGTGGCTTTCGAGTTGGCTTTAGGAGTGGCGAACTGTGAGTGGATTTGGCAAGAAGGAGTGGGAGTCAAACTCTATTACTGGACATCTGGAGCTGATTGGTGCGGTTTTTGTTCCTTTCTCCTCTATTTCCTTCGTTTTGATGGGTTTGCCAAATCTATAGCGATCATTTCCAATTGCTAATGAAGAAGGGTAATTAACACTGTTGCAGTACTGGTGCCCAGACACAGGCGCCCTCTGTCGTTGACAGCTGTTTGATTCAAGTTCCCTCTCACCAACTCAAAGGGAGCAGCGAATTGCGTTGGACACACCAGTTCTCGTCTGATCACTGAAGTTAAGAGCAACGCAACCCCAGTTTGTACTGACATGGGTGGTCGCTCAGGAAAACTGGGTACTGCTAATACCCAGAAATCGTCTCATTAGTGTAGTGCCTGTGCAGTCTATGCGTTAGAACTATGCAGTGGACGGGTCTCTAATGACCTTGCAGTTGACGGGCCCTAAAACACCAACAAGCAAACAAACAAACGAACTCAAAGAGCCCACCTTGGTGATAGTATGCCTGACTCGTTGGTCTGTTTCTGACTACCAAAGGAAGGGGATGTCTCCAGTTTGCTTTCCTTCGGATCGGAGGTAAAGCCGGTGCCCCGTCTGGTGTGTACGATGAAGCTTCAAAGCTCTTAAAAGAACCTTTTCTATTCGGAATTTCAGGATTTCCAGGCAGAGGTCGTCCACAGACGAGAACTGAGAAGCTTGCGTTAAATAATTGAATAAATGAACAACATAATGATTTGATTGATATCAGTCGAAATGTTCCTCCGCTGAAATCCACATTAAAGCACTTTTGCTCCTAAATGACTTTCTGCTGACAGTCGGAATCGACCCCATATCCATGACTGCATTTTAAGAAACTCGATGCTATTTTAACACATTGCCCAAGAATGTGGTAACTATACAGTATAAGTATTAAGTTAATGTACCATTCTATAAAGCTGTGGGAAAGAACACTGCAATTGAATGTCGCCTCCGAGAAAGAACTAGTTTTCGGGGAAATCAGTTCTGGTTCATGCCTGGTAGGCCCGGAAGGGAACCAGTGTTTTTCCTAAGACAGATGATAGAGAAACATCAGACAGCAAAGAAAGATCTACGTGCAACAGTCGTGGACTTGGAGAAGGTATCCGATAGTATCCCAAAGCAGGTAGTATAGGAGGTGTTACGGATAAAAGGGGTAGACAACGGACACATTAAGATAACTGCATGATATGTATGATAATACTGTTGCCAGAGTTAGGACTATGTGGGGAAATACTGGAGGCTTTTAGGTGAAAGTTGGAGTTCATCAAGGTTCAGCATTTAGTCCATACCTATTCACTCTACTTATGGACGAGCTGGTGACGGGAATTGGGAGTGGGAACTCCGGCGCATGGTGTTTGCAGACCATGCAGGGAGGTTTGAGGACTCAAGGGAGAAGCCACAAGAGGGCCTACAGGATACAAAAACAGCGATTGAAAAGGGAGGCGTAAAGGTAAGCGTGACGAAGACAGAGTGCCTAGCGTTCGAGTGGGACGGGCAGGAACAAAATGTTAACGTTTTCTCGGGGGGTGAGGCGATAGCAACGGTGCAAGAGTTTAAGTACTTAGGATCGGTAGTCCCGAGCAATGGGGAAGGCAGAAGTGGGATGGCAGAAGTGGAGTCCTGTGTGATCGGCTAGTCTCAATGAAGTTGAACGGGAAGTTCAACAGGGCTGTAATTAAGCCTGTCATACTGTATAGCTCGGAATTCTGGACAGTGAGGGAAACCGCGAAAGGAGAATGCCAGTAGCCGAAACGTGATTGTTGAGGTACATGAGCGGGGTGTCGAGAGCAGATGAGATTAGGAACGAATGTTTTAGGGGTAGCTTTGAGTGGGAGGCATTGCAGAAAACATGAGGGAAAATAGATTGGGGTGGTCTGGGCATGTGATGAGAGGGGGAAGAAGGAGATCGTTAGACCCATTATTGGAATGGGGGTTATAGACGACGCCAAGGGCCGGGAAAACCAAAGCAGACCTGGGAGCAGGTTTACGAAAGGACATGGCGGTATGCAGAGTGTATGGGGACCTGGTGAGGGACAGGCGAAAGTCAAGGAATAGAATCCTAGACCCTACCTTGTCACAGGCGAGGTTTTTTTAACAAGGAGAATAGTTTCTACTTGCGTCTCATAACAGGATGGGAAAAGTCATGGTCTATGGGCACATAAAAAAGGTAGTATTGCAATTTTGAGGCGTGGAAGGCTCTTCTGCTCATCTTACAGGCCGACTTTAAATGAAAAAGAATTGAAGTTACACTTTTAATGGCACAGTTGACAGGTTAAGAACGTTGTCCATTGGCATTAATATCTGACTGTGAATGACCACTGAGGTTGAATGGCCTGTCAAATTACTAACGGTACTATTGAATTACCTTGTAGATAGTCACTCTCTCAATTCTCTCTTCAGCCCTCTTCTCTCCCTCTTTCCTGCCAGACGAAAAAAAGTGGGGCACTTCTCGTTGATTAGCAGCATTGACCTGTACCGTTGAACATTTCATGGCCTGTGCAATGTTATTGAAATCGTTCTACAGACTTGATGTCTCCCATGTCGGATGTCATGTAATTTGGATTTAGGTTGACCATCTGAATTTTTAGATTGCTATATATTGCTACACTATGAAATTCGGATCTAATCTTAAAAAGAAATAGTATTGGACAATCACGTGGTTACAAAGAAAAGCAAAAGCTTAGTTAGACGAAATGTGGTGGACAAAGAAAGTGCTGGAGGACCAACGATACCAAAAGGATTTTCTGAGAGAAACTCACTAAAGTGGACCAAAACGGAAGGGCAGGGACGGAAGGGCGGCTAATCAAATGTTAAGACAAGTCTTGAAATAGCTGAGTTGTATTGATTAAAGAAATCCTAAGAAGAGAAAGAAGCATTCTTTTCATTGACCACTGTTTTCTTGATCTCGTTTTACGTAATAGTCTTGTACTCAGTGTACGCAGGTTCGATCCAGCCCGAAGTTGGTGGTTTTCTCTTTCTCCACCTCTCTCTCTGATGAGAAACCTAAAGGGCACCTTCCGACAGGCAGACCATTAACAGCCCTTATATGCCTGTTCACGGGAGATGAGGCGGTAGGTGTAGAAGACGTAGGAGAGGGGAAATTTGCCGCACCCAACGTTCTTTACCAACCACCTATGTTGTTACTAACGTGGGCTTGCACTGCCTAACTTCAGTGATCTTACGAGAACTGGTGTGTCCAACGCAACTTGATATGAATTAAGCGAGTGGAGTCCACAGTGAACTCAGGATTTACGCCGCCTTATGATTTTATCTCATAGCATTCAGGTCCATTTTCATTTAAAGCAGGGGTGGCCAACCTTTTCAGTAGGCGGGCCAAATTTAAGAAATAATATTCCCTGCCGGGCCACGCACCTAAGTTTTTTGTTGTTGAATTGTCCGAGCGCCCTTGGCATCTCTCCCATTGCCAATGCCTTGCTATGGCTCTGCAACAAGGCGCAAGATTTAGATAAGGCCCCACCAATCAGAGAAGTTTGGAAACCCCAGAACTATGAACATTTTAAATGACGGTTACACTGCATGTCAGGGAAGTATCTCTAGAATTTGCCGCCCAAGGTAGACGCCAGGTTTGTCTGCCACATAAGCCCCTGTGGTCAAACGCTTGCCTGGTTGATGCCGACTCATGATGTAATGTTGTTTTGGTGATATTTACAATATTTTATGTTCATTTGACCTAGCTCCTTGGGCCGCATGCAGCTTGCGGGCCTCGTCCCCACACACACTGCCATATTCTTACGGACAGCCTGCTCCTACGTCTGCTTCGGTCTCCCCCTACCCCGAGTACTTCCGACCACCTGCATCCCTGAAATGGATCTGACGAGCTCCTCCTCCCCTCTTCTATTACGTGTTCATACAACCCCAATTTTATTTTAAAATGTGCCGTGATATTTTTCATGTGCTCCTAGGTTTGCCGTTGGTAAGAAAAGGTTGAGAAACACTGGTATAAGGTGTCACTACTGACCCACAAAACAATCCTTTCAACTTCACCATCGTCATTCTCAACCCATTTCCCACCAATGGCGGGGTGGAGTGCCCATTTCGAACGCGTGAGCTCGTTATCCATTAGCCCGTTATCGAGTAGAAAATTAGTGACGTAACCTTGTCCATGGCAGTGGCGGGTCCCCTTACTTAGAACTCGAAACATACGCACTCCACAATGAAAAAGTGATGGAGGGAGGGGTCTAAAAATGAACACTTAGGCAGCGACGCAATTGATTTGTTTCTTCTTGATTGTCTCTGCGTGCGTTTGTACGCAGTGTCCCCACTGCTAGCTATTACGTTGTTGATTGTGTGATCCAGACGAATTATGAAAATTTCACGTCGCTTACGTCATAAACGTTGATCCGCCATTATTGTATGAGTGTTCAGTATTGTGAAGTCATTATGGAATAAAATGGTAATGGCGTTGTCTTTGCCAAATTTCTTCCTGGTTTTGTAGTCGTTCAGGTTCCCTTCCAGTTGTAGTTTTAGTTAGTTTTTTTATTCTTCAAATGACTTGTATAACAAAAGTCGCCCTTACATTTCGTTGTATGTAAGATATGGTGCCATATTTGATGACGAAAACGATATTTTTCGAGATTTTGTTGATCTCCTAACTTCCTTTTTCACAACCTTACCTATCTTTATTTTACTTCACACGAAAATAGCACTTTTTTCGTTAGATGCTTACCGATAACATGAATAGCGAGCTTCAGTAGTTGAAAACTAGCTATCATGGGATTTCTTATGGCTTGAAACTTCAGCGCCGTAGCTACACTTATTACCTCACTCCATGTTTTTTGTTCTTTGTATAGTGTTGATATCTTTCGGTTGGAAATCGGAATTGTTTCCTCGCATTAAATGTCATTGTTTTTCTCGCTTTATTTTGGGATGAGATGTCTAGGTAGGAATTAATGACGTCATAAAACGTAATGGCCGTTGAAGGAGTTGTGTGACAAGTATTTCGTCGTCTTCTTATTAACGACGATTGATCTTGATACTTGTCTGATAAGTTGACTAATTTTTCTTCATAAAAGTGTTGGAAGGACCTGTGACGTCATCGATAGTGCGTAAACCGAAATAGAGACTCAATTAGTAGTATCTCTTCCCTCCAACGATTATTTTGTTTTTTTGGAAAAGTCAGCTAACAGCAAGAATTCGACGGTGTTCAAGTTTTTTTACTGTTGGTGATTATTGATTCCGATGCAAGCTCCACCTTTGAGGGCCTGAGTGTAGTTATTGTCTTTATTAATTTATGAAATAGCTTTCTAATATTTTCTTTAATTAATTAGGCGACTAAACGTTGTTTACCTTATACCTTGGAGGGAACATGTTCCCTACTCTGCTAGAAATCGTTATTTACCTTATGGAATCAAACCTGATACCATAGTTCATATGGTAGGACTAGAGGTCCTATATCACGGTTTTGTCGATCTGCATATTTCAATTCTGTTTAGAGAAAGTCTCTTTTAAGTGCTGGTGACAGTGCACTAAAGCTGGAATGTAATCCGCACCACCATGACACCAAGGGGACATCACTAATGATTGTTGCATATGTCTCTTGCAGCTAGACCTCGCCCCCATGGAAGATAATGAGTTGAGTATATTCTGTGGGGTAGGGCAGCATCCCCTCACAGACAACCCGTCCATTTTTCTTGTGGGTTCTGGACTCTTGACTGGGGTGCTCCCAGTCAGCGCTGCCTAATGAAGTATAGGAGCTAATCTTAGATTAGGAACGTGGAATGTGGGGACCCTTACAGACAAAAAAGGGGAATTAGTTATTATCATAAAGCATAGGAGGATTAGTGTAGCTTTTCTGTAAGAAACTAGATGGAAGAGGACGAAATGGGGTGGGTATAGTATTGAATAGTGGGCTGCAGGAGGAGTCACCCTAGTTAAAAGAATAAGTAGCAGGTTAACATTAGTTAGAATAGTGTCGTGGGGAATATTGCTCCACCTTGTCAGTGCCTAAACCCCTCAAGCTGATCTGGACGAACCCACTAAGGTGGGTTTCTGGAGGGACTTTGATGAGTTGGTACATTCACTAGATTTTCAGTTAAGGCAATGGAAAGGAAACAAGCGTTTATTTATTAGGGTGGGGGTATGGAACAGGTAGCATAGAAGGGCAGTCAATCCTTGAGACAGCACAAGCACATGGTCTTCCATTGTCAAATGCATGGAAGAGGGACAAGCAACAGATCATTCTTCAGCCATCACAAGAAGTTTGTGGTTGCTGGACTCTCCACAGTGAAAATTTGGTAATGCAAGTGCTGGACTCTCCCCACTAGAAATGCAAGTGAAAGCGGCAGGCAAGGCACATTCATGGAAAGGCGAACAGGTTATTAGGTGGTGGAAATTGCCCACCCTAACAGGAATTTCAATAGGAAGTGCACAGGCAGGTAGACTGGAGTTGGGAAGGAACAGGTGATGCCATGCTGGACAAGGGTAGCCAGGAAAATTAGAAAGACATTAAAGTACTGCATTGATAAAGCAATCAACTTCATTAATCTTGGCACTGGGACCCCATATCACCTGGCCGGCCATGAGCATACTGGTCTCTTTTGAACAACATTTTCTTATAGAAGTGAGTACCTTAAATTGTTCACTGCGTTTTGTGGGCGCAGTTGTATGTTGTCACATGAATCTTGTCTAATCAGAATTGAATCCTGATGCCACATGGCTGTGAAATAATTTCTTTTGCACTTAAAAATGAATCCTGCTCCTATCGTCGGTAAATGTCGTCTAGTTGTTGATTCGTAGACGTTAAATAATCCATTAACCGCACTATATTTTTTGATGTGCGCACACATAGGATGAGTAGTAAATGGAGATTTGATTTTACAGAATGATCTGATCTCAAATTGAATCAAAATTTTATGGTTTTCTGGCTGTTGCTGTAGTTACCACATGTGCCTGATGGTGGTTGGTGATGCCGTCCTTTAAGGCTATAAATGTCGCTTTGCGAGGATTGTTCATTATCGTTACCCTATGACGTCACTGGTAGACCGATTGGTATAAATCAGCTTATGAGTTACTGTACACCAAAATGAGAGAGGTCATTCATTGGGCCGACGTGTTGGAGTTTCCTCTTGCCGATTAATGTGGCGGGTAGGGAAGATATTGCGGACAAGGCGATAACCATTTTAAAAACGTAAAAAAATCGAAAGTTCGTTCAGGGTCAGATTCAAAATGATGGCTAAAAGCAACCGGAAACCGTATATGGACGCTGATAATGTGTAGATTGGCAAAGATGTTAGGCGCCTTGATGAAAAGTGACCAATGAAATCTTCCAGCTGCCCGATAGAATAATGAAGAGGTTATGCCCTACCACCATCCAACAGCTATTATTTAGGACATTTTCAGAATTCAACCCATTTTTTTTCCAACTTTGTCCAATGTCATATTGTAGCAGAATGCTCAAGTACTATCTTGTAATTCACTGAATGAAGGATCGATTCAGGTTGGTGTATTCGGCTTCTACTCTTTCTGGGGTGTAGTTTGTTAGCATGCTATGCTAACGGGTTGGGGAATAAGCCAAGCAGCCATAACAGGCCGAACCCTAAGGTGGCTGCTCGCTGGTGAGTAGGAGGAGGTGTTGGGATGTAGGAGAAGGGGAATTAGCATCCAACATTCACTACCAACCACCCATGTTGGTACTAACTTGGGTTTCCGTTGCTTAACTTCAGTGATCTGAGGAGAACTGGTGTGTCCAGCGCAATAATATTTTAGTGGTGTACTGTTACGGTCACTTGCCTAGTGATGGCAGAGATGCGGTAACAGCAGGGGAGTTCATCTGCCTTGACGGAGAAAGAAAAGGTGAGGTGGGCATCATGTCCCTATAAAGAGTTGTTCAGTGATGGCGGCGGTTCTGAAGTGTCAATCATTTACTACCACGATTTCAACGTCTCTTCAGTTGAATGATAAGATTCAAAATGAGACACCTATGTACAGGCTCATACTCCGACTTTTTTTCGATTGAGATTTAAAATATGCGTTATCCTTCTTCCTACTTGATTGATTGGCTGATTGTTGAGTTGTTTGGCGTCGGTATCTTATTGACTTTACGAATGTCCACGAATGGCGGGAGGGCACTTCCTCATTCGGAAATATTACAGATGAAGTTTTTATAATGCGCAACGCATGATAAGCACTGCAAAGGCCAACGACATTTCTTCATATCTGACTGTTCGGTCGGTGTATGTGGTTTCCCGTTTGTACAGCCCATATCACGGTTTGCAAGTTCGATCTTGGTTAAGGCAACCGGCTTCAATGGGTCAGTGATGTAGCCTGAGTCTATGGCTGCAGGCACGTTTTGGTTAAGTTGTGTAGCTTCTTTTGGGCAAAATAAAGTCTCAAATACACCCTCTATCGAATGTTAGGATCCCACGTGAGAGTACATAAGCCGATGTTAAATATTAATAAGTCAAACCAAATTGGTTGAGGCGCGTGGTTTCTTGCGGGAATTGAGAGAATGAGGCGTTATTTGAGTCTTCCGTTGGGGAGGGGGGGTCTTGTGATGTGTACGATGTCACCACTGCACGTAATTTACTTGTAGATAGGTAAAATTCCCAGTTGCAGTGGCTCTACCTCTTGGCGTTAGTTAATATTCTTGAGTGAAGAAAGACCGACACAAATTAAAACCACCCTCACTTCTTCATCCTTGCTATGACAATGCTACTAACCTCTGCTGGCATCGATCTTGCAGACACATTCGTATGTAACTAACTGCTTACTTAACTCTTAAGAAACGTCGACCACATTGGGGAGCCCTAGCACAGTTGCAGGTAGACATTAGGTAAATTAGCGAACTGGAATTACTGTAAGATTTCTTAAGCATGCATATTATAAGGAACGATATGTTACGTCACGTCATGTAGAAAGTTAGCTAATATTTACATAGGAGTAGTGACCACTCACGTGGAACTTCTGACCAAGTGTTTTTTTTTTTCATTTCACTGACGTGTAACAACCTCAAGATGTTGTCCTTAAGGAAATCAAAAATGTTTATGACAAGAAAACAAACAGATTGGATCAATGTCCTACTTAATTCCAGATTTCTATATTCAGGATATCCAAATGTTTATGGCGGAAATCGCAGTTCTGTAATTGGTCAGCACTGATTTGTGTGGAATTTTCTTGAATTGGTTGTTTACACTGTTTTATTTTATGCTGAAGATGGCCTATCACTTTACCGGCCTCTTTCTATCTAAGGCAATGTCCTAAGTGGCCAGTTTCGGCGTGTGTGGGCGTGCACATCCTACCCCTCAAAGCGGACAAACCAATACATTTAAATGGCGATGTCCAAAGTGACCGCGTGGAACGTCAAATCCCTGATAGGCTGTGAGGCAGCACGTGCATTCTATTACACGCCCGCTCACGCAGAACGCTGCCACTTAGGACATAGTCTTACGTTTATAGCGTGTAGGTTCGATTCTGGTTCACACCCGTGGTGTCTTTCAGATGAGTAGCAAACTTCAATTGCACTTTCGTTATCAGGTGGAAAGTGAACTCCATTGTGGTTTATACGGCATAATTGTTATATCGGTCGCTCTTATGCGTTATTCTGCTATCGGCGACGCTGGGCGTGGCTATATATATGGAGATCGCTCCTATTGGCCAGTGCGTATTACGGCAGCGTTTGCAATCCCCCATACTATGTTAATTAAATAAGTTGGAATTCGAATTAAACTATAATTTAAAAACAAAATCGGTATTCAAAAAAAGTGGGATTCATAAAAAAAAGATTCATTAAAACGGGATATTCGTGGCTACACGAGATCATTCACAGAATCGATATGTATCTTGTTCGCGGGGAGGAGGCCTTCGAGCCGAAGGCGAGAAGGCCGGGGGACCGAAACAACGAAAGTAGAGATCATTGTAAAGGATTGTTTCCGAAAATTAAACTTCCTATGAATTATCGGCTGCCGAATTATCTTTGCTAAGTACCTTTGCAATGATCTTTACTTTCGGTGTTTCGGTCCCCTGGCCTTCTCGCCTTTGGCTCGAAGGCCTCCTCCCCGCGAACAAGATACATATCGATTCTGTGAATGATCTCGTGTAGCCACGAATATCCCGTTTCTATGAATCTCGCTATTATTATTAAAAATATTACTATTATTATTATTGAAATCCATCACATCATAGCAATTCAAATCGTACGGGGTTGCATACACCACTGTAATACGCATTAGCCAATAGTAGAGGACTGCGTTTCATAGCCACGCCCAGCATAAAAGCCGTCTGTAGAGCGACCGATATAACAATTATGCCGTTTATACTATGCCCTTGCTGCCCATCACACAACCCTTTCTACACGGATGCGACGTCACCGTACCTACCTCAGGTCTTAAGTCTTCAAAATGACGTCACCAAAATTATTTGGCTTTAAGGAGACCTCAAATGGCCCTTCCGTTGGATAAGAAGGACAGCCGTGTTGTCGTATGTTGTGCACGGTGTTTTATCATCACCATTCCTAACCCCCTTTCCCATCTTTGGTGGAGTTGAGTACCCGTTGGAACAATCCTAGCCCTGTATATTTTAAATGGACTCATCTCTGGGGAGATTTCTTACTCCTTTACCTGCAAAGGGATGATCCTCTATGTCTCGGAGGTTTGTCGATCTACCCGTACATTTCGCTGCAGGTAGAATGGGGTTCTTTGACGTGCAGGTGACATCGACCACACCACATGGAGCAGCCTTGTTTCCCAACCGACGGAAAGGGGACGTGGCGGAATTAAATTCAGTCATAAGCAGGCAGAGTGGGATTTGAGCCGGAGCCATTAGCATTCTTTGAATGTACTGTCATTCTCGTACAGTGTTGTAGTAATTTTGCCCTGTTGTAAATTTATTCGTTGTTCTGACTAAGGATCTTGTCGGGTTTCATAATTGATTGACCATTACCACTTGGACCAGAGTTGTTGATCACAGTCCATTCTTCTTCATCTTCTGCACTCGCGCATTGTCCACTTCACTTTGACTTGCAATTTATCACTTATGCTCATAATCAAGTTAATATAAAGTTGATTTCTTTTCGCGCTCTCGCTTTCTGTCCATTTCGAGCATTGGTAGAACAACTTCGATTTTCGTTTCTTGCGGTTTCTTATGGAGTACTGAGACTCACAAGTGGCGGCTCATGTCAGGGTTGATTATTGTTTTCGGGCGTATTCCAGCGATGTGGTTTGTTTGCGATCGACGCGTCATCTGCATTAAGGGTGTGGAAGCAGTCGGGGCCTACTCTCTCAACCCCCTACTTTCTCTCCACTGTTGTATTCAGTAGGGAAGATGTCATTGCTTTTTGATCTTATTCTGTGCAAATGATTTTAAAAACTTCATAGATTTTTTTCAATTGAAATATTGGGGATTTTATCAGAATTTCCATTTTCTACTCCATCAAATTAATAACATCCTTATGACGTCATTTTTTCTGCTGTTCCATACTGCAGAATTTCAATGAAATTTCCCTCTCCAATGAGTCATTTTGATTTCTGATATTCTATAGAAGTATGCCTTGTTGACCCGCCTCGGTGGCGCAGGAGGTTGCGCGCTCGATTACTGCGTCAGTGGTTCCAGGTTCGATGCTAGACCGAGGTGGGTTGGCTTCTTTCGGGCTAGCCTTCTGGCAGATGGGAAATAAAGCCCTGGCCCCGTGTGGTGTACGACGTCATTTGCACGTAAAAGAACCCTCTCTACTATGCAACGAATAGATCTTGAGGCAAATTTCTCTGGCTTGGGAGGCGCCTCCCCTTTGCGACGGTGGAGTGATCCGACAGTAAATAAGCATAGGGGTTGCAGCTTTGGTCGACAACCGGCTATGCAAAATTACCATCCAATAAACCGCCCATGTGTCCGTCAGAGGGACAAAGATGGATACCCAACCCTGCCATAGGTAGGAAAAGGGTCAGTATTAGTAGTTTGCAGAACTCCGTCAGCTCTCATTTCTAAAAATTCACTCATTTTAAAACCCCAAGGAACGTGAAGCATAGCATCTATTCTGCCAAATATCGCCTGCCCTCTATACTGGCGCCCTCTTCCAGAAAGTTCTTCACCTTATCCTCATCAAGAGCATTCCATTGCCGAATGACCCTTGGAAAAAAGGACCAGTAATATGAGTCTGTTCGAGCCCTTATCTCTTTCAGTTTGAAGAGATGATCATTTCTCCCCCTATAGTCTGCAAAGGATAACCTGTTATCTAAAGGAACCTCATAACCTTTTTTCAATAGTCTGCTAAACAACTTAATGCTGTCAGATGCCCGCCTCTGACAGAGTGAGTCCCACCCTAATTCTCTGATCATGCCTGACACACTCAATCTGCGAGCGAATCGACTTAGCACAACTCTTGCCGCCCTCCTTTGGACCATTTCAATTTCCCAAGATAGGTCTTGCCTAAACGGAAACCAAATCGGACTGCAGTATTCTACAATTGGCCGTACCAGTGAAAAGTAACCTGCTAACCAACCGGAGAGCACGCCCAGCCTTCCCAATCATTTTGTCAGTGTGCTCCTTCCAGGTGCCCCGAGTGTTTAAGACAACTCCAAGGTGCTTGTGGGTGTATAGGCCGTAGTATAGGCCCGCCTCGGTGGTGTGCTGGTCTACTGCGACATTGGTTCAAAGTTTGATTCTAGACCGAAGTGTTTTGACTTCTAAATGTAGTCAAAACATCTGGCGTTGGTTTCGTTCCCCAACGAATAGTAGACAGACAATTAGCAAGCATGTGGATTGCAGCATTCGATTGGCAGCCGGCTGCGTAAAATACCTTCCGACAAATCCCTCCTGGGTCCCAGTGGGACAGAAATGGAAGAATTAGTGATGATAATGTTTGACGTCATGTAGAAGTTCTATCTCGCAGCGTGATAGGCTAACGGACTTTCGGTAGAGGTCATACCGGATTCTTTTGTCGATATTGTTGCCCAGTTGCCTAGTATCTTTTATGAAGATGTCCAGAAATTGGTATGCCACCTGTGTTGTTGACTTGTCACGTAAGACAACCAATAACTTTGTGACCCTTTATTAAATATTTTTTTCTTAGTTGTAATTAACGTTGATAAAGATATTACTTCTTCTTCCTTCCCATCCCGATTTTTTTAACTGGAATTTGGCGTTTTTTAAGCTAGGGCGTGTGCCATTATGGATAATTCTGATTGTCTGCTCGACTGAAGTTTTGGATTTTTTCATTTCTTCCGGAATAGGACCCGATCTATGATTACTTTTTTCTGGTTATACGACTTTTGTACTTTTGAAGATATGTGACAAGTATCTTTCTACCTATTAGTAGTTCCACCCCAGATTGTCCCAGGACCTATTAATTTGAAATCTCTCTCTCTTTCCTTGATTGGAATGTGAAATATTTGAATTCTTCCCATGATGCATCTTAAGAGGGCTCTTTTTTGCCTCCTCTATCTCGCTTTCTTTTTCTAGGCTTGAACTTTGTCGCTCAGTGTTGTTGCGCCTCATTTGTTTTCGTTATTTTTTCTCGTATGCGCCTCTGCAGTTAGTTGCGTTTATCTGATCCATTTCTGGTGAAGGTATACGAACACCCGAACCGAGTCTGATTAAACTGTATATATATCGTCATTTTAACCCATAAAATAAATGCCTCTCACATTTATCTAGAATTCTACTCTCTAGATGGATCGACTCTGAGACACACATAGACACCGAATTTTCGGCGGCAAAAGAGGTGGAGGGAGGAGTCTGACGAACCCAGGCACATAGCTGCATATCCATTCCTGTGCTTTGAAATATCACTGATTTTGCTGCTCTCTCAGTCTTTAGCTGGAGGTGCACTTGAGTGCGTGGATGTGTTGTCGTCGCTCTGCAATATACGTGAAATCTTTAGCGGAATCTTGTTCGATGGAACTACGAATCCATGTGCTTTACCGCTGCTGCTACTACTACTACTGCTTCTTGTCGGATGTATCCGTTTGACAGATATATTTAAGTTGACTGATGAGTTTCAAGTGGTTCTGTAAAGGTTGGAAATGACACTGCTGGTGGTCTGCTTGGTTGCGCGGCGCTCCTCTCGGAGTCAATATCACAGATTTGACTAAATTCTACCATTAAATTGAAAGATGGATTAAGTAGGACATCTAGTGGTGAGGATGGATCCTAAATCTTCTAAGGTTAGTCGACCTCCAGCACCTGGACAACCACACTCTCCCATTGCTGGAACTCTGTGCTACGGTGAAGTGGATTTTAAAGAAATTCTGCGATGTTTTGTTTTTCTCAAGATCTATGGCGTGAGTATGAGTTATTGGCATGCTGAAATAGATCTTTGCTCTGGTTATTTAGTCTTTGGATGTCCACCTCTCAACCGTGAAGGCTTTCTGTCGACACCTGGTGGAGGGAATGGATATATATAACGGCTAAATAGCTCTTGCTGGATCATACCGGTAACTGTCTTTACCGAGCGGGTAGCATCGTACGCTCCTCCTGTAACGCCCCCTCCTTTTGCAATTCCGAGATCTAACCTGCTCCTTTATAAGCTGAAAAGAGGCAAGGGCGCAATTAAATGACATGCACAAGTTGGCGTAAAGAACCTTCTCTCCTGAAATGGAGTTGGTTGGTTTCTTTCGGGCAAGAGAAAAGCCCTGAATGAGCCTTCCTTCGGATTAGAAGTAAAGCCGAGGTCTCGTGTGGTGCACGATGGTATTTGCACGTAAAAGAACCCTCTCTACTATGCAAGGGGTAGATGAAGCAAAATTCCCAGATGTAGGAGCTCGCCCCCTGGCGTCGGTCGATTGCCCCAACAAACAGTGGACCAACGATAAATAATCATAGGGGTTGCAGCTTTGGTCTGCAGCCGGCTGCAGAAAATACTGTTCAATACATCATCCTTGTGTCGTTTCAGAGGGACAAGATGGGTACCCAACCCTGTCAGAGGCGGGAAAAGGATTAGGAGTTGCTAAGCACAAGTTGGCGTAGACTACGTAATAGGACGGTGTCCTAAAGTTGGGCAGCGGAGGATGGTCTTTGTGGATTATATGGGAATGTAATGCCGACCACCTCTCTGCTTTTGAGGTATTTGTCTAAACGTCGGGAAACGATCTCATCCCATTCGGTGGAAGAGAAAATGAGATTTCTTGTTCACCCTTGAGTTCAGCCTTAACAGAGGCGGTACCAACCGAGCTATGGAGGAATAAAGGTTTATCTTTTCTTTACGAGCCGACTTCAGGCTGGCTGGGTTGCTTTGCAATTGTTTGAGTCGATAGTACATGGTTGGAAGTTCGTTCCTGGACGAGGTAAAGGACTTCTTTCGTATGAGAGAGAAGTTACAAGACGCCTTCTACAGAGTAGAACTATTTGTGTGGGACTTCGCCCCCATGCCGTCTTTGTATGATATTGCTCCAACAGCATCATTGCAACCCCTTTTCCCGTTTGTGAAGGAGTGGCTGTATTGCGTTGGACATACCAGTTCTCGTCTAGTCACTGAAGTTAAGCAACGCAATCCCAGCTAGTACTAACATGAGTAGTCGCTTGAGTGAACTGGGTACCGCTAATATCCAAAAATCGTCGCAGCAGCGTAGTATCTGTGCAGTCTCTGAATTAGAACTACGCAGTGGACGGGGTTCTAATGACCTTTGTGGTTGAAGGGCCCTAAAACACTAACGAACGAAAAAATGCCGTATGTGAGAGGACCACTCATTTGCACGTTAGAACCGGGAACACGTGGACGAACTTGTCCTGTTTTTTTTTTTTTTTTTATCTTGGGGGCAACGTCGTTCACCCATCACAAAAGATGAGCGTCTACACCAAAAATATTGCCGATCTACATGTAGGAAAGGTACTGTTATGTGTAGGTGGCGTTGTACAAATCACACGGAGCCACGGCTTGACTTCCCTCCCCTCTTGTTGGGAAGAAGCCGTCTGCTTTCGACCGGGATTGATCCTGCAAGTATGTTAACCGCTGAGAGACCTAGCCTCCATGTAGACCTCATTGAATTTGCATGAGTTATAGCGGTAGGTCTGCAGCCGGCTGCCTAAAATGTAACCGTCCAACGGTTGTCTGTATTTTCCCAGTACCATTGGGACAATATGTGGGAAAAGGGTTTGATTATTGCAAGCCATTCACAGTGCCCCTTGTTGCCAGGAGCTTCAGCAGGTCGTTTTTCTAGAATTGTCATCACATGGGAAGTAGACCAGCGCTTTTATGATGCACAAGAATGTAGTAGCGCTTCACTATTCGGAGTGCACGTATTTGTAATCGGCTTTTTAGGTCTTTTAACTAATACCAGTAATGGCCATTTATTATTATTTTATTATCCATCAATTATTTGGTACTATATGACAGAAATAATGTAAAGGGGGAGGTTACAGGGGAAAATGAGACTCAGTAGTGTACTAGAGCCCTTTAAACACCTATATTTGATGACTTTTGTCACAGCTTCATGGGAACATGTTTTGACTTATTAACATTTTTCTCTGATATATTATATCTTTTTTTTATAGTTAGTTGGTGGTGAGTTTGATATGGAACTGAATTTCGTCATCCAAGATGCGACCAATATCAAGCATATGTTGGAACTTCTGGATCATTGCCCACCAAGCTTACAGGTGAGATTTATAAGATATTCCGTCTTGAAGTTGACTGGATGTTTGATGGAAGTGAAATGTAAGGAAAGTTGATCTCGACGAACCACTTTTTGGCGCAGTTGCCTATTTTTCATAAGCCCTTGATGCCTGTATTTCAGTGTCTGCATATTAATGAGCTGCTTGTGGAGCTTTAAGATATGGCTGGTATTAAGGATTTGCACTTTACACGGTCCGAAAGTGTGTTAAGAAACGCAGAACCTTCAAGGCCCACTACCAAAGATTAATTTGTGTTCTGTGAGGTTGAGTTTAATTGTCTGCATTTGAATGGAAATATGGCAAAATGAGCCCAAAGGCCTTTTCATCAACCGTTTCCAAGCACATCTTATTACTTGCTTGCATCTTGTTCTGTCTGCCTTTTAATGTTTTTCGAAACTTATCTTTTGCATAATCTCTAAACCACTTAAGTGCTATTTTTATTACGTAGGCTGAAATTTGGAGCGTTTTCATCGCCATTCTTCGTAAGAGTATCCGAAATCTTCAAGCATGTACTGACGTGGGTTTGATCGAAGATGTTCTTCAGCGGTTGTCGCAGGCCGATGATGTTGTTGCAGGTAGGTACCAAGAGTATTGAAATGACGTCTTTGAAGATTTGCAGAGGTCATACCTTTGCTCTCTTGCTGCTGCTTGATCCCATGTTTTCAACATCCCGAGAGGAGTAAACAAGTGTGAGTATTGGTTGATCTGAAACATAGTGAATTGGTGGAAAAATCAATGGAGTATTATGCAATGACTTCAGGCCATCTATACAGACCGCTCTTTTGTCAACTGCTGCTGGACTTCATTCCTTTTTTTGTTGCTGTCTGAAATGGAGTTTTTGTCAGATCCCCCTCCCCTCCTCTTACTCCTCCTCTTATTATAAGAAGCTTGAAGTTCAGCCAACTTTGGATGAAAGGTTTGGGGTTTTGCTAAGCAACGGGGAATGAAATCTCTGGACGTGGGCGGAATTCTTTGCTCTGCACGAGATTACAGGCGGGTACCGGTTCCCTTGATCGAAATTGAAATGTGTAGTGGTGGAATAGTGTCTGAAATTTCTTCCGATATTGCTACTCTAGGAGCTAAGTCTTTTTCAGCAACTCAAAAGTTCTATTTCTTGGCTGTGGTTATGCAAACACACAGCTCGCGCGGACAATGGTATTAGTCTGTTGTCAAGTGCAAATACTGACTTCAGGCTGCCATAAGGATTCTCTTATTCAGGTATTGAAGGAGTAGAAGTAAGATGGTTGTACAAGTAACTCTCACAACGCCAGTTATTTTCAGGGCTCTACAGACAACATGAGGCGATCGTTTCTTATAGACTAAATTGTTTTGTGTGCAAGTAACATCACTGGAGTCCACGGCTTGACCTTTCAACCGACAGAAGGGGCTTCTGAGATTTCTAACTTTCCCCTCTTGAAGAAATTCCATTAACCTCATCCAGAGATTTAGCTTGCGCATTATGAGCTCAAGAGGCGGAAGTAGACGCTGACGTTTACACATCGCTCAGAACTGACACCTCTTGTCATCCGTTGGGCGATAGATTCAACACCGCTTTCGTGTTTTCACAAGGTTAGCAAGCTCCTAGAAGTTTGCAGTATGTTACAGGAATCGTCAGAGGACCCAGGATTTTTAATTTTGTCGCAAAATATTGTATGATGGGTGTACTTAAATGCATCATTACTTCCTGTCTAGTTTTGGCGACTTATAGCATTTTTGCCTAGTGCACTCCTGATTCTGCCCTGACTGAGCACTGTTAAGGGAGAAATGCTATCCATGCTTTCTATTGGATAGCATCGACTGCATTTCAAAGCGGATTTCTGCACAGATATTGCAAAATCGGCACATTTTCCAGGTGGACAGGCTTACTCTCTGACATCAGCGGAAAACCATAATAACAGTGATAAAACTGAATTCATCAACCAATAATTTGCCAACCAACCAATCTAATTTATGAACCCATGGGCGTTGCTTCAAGCGTCTGAAACGATGATAATGTTTTTCTAGAAAATCGTAGATCATTTTTCAGAAAGAGGCTAAATTTCTACGTTGTTCGCCTTTTGAGATCCTCAAACTTCCCTTGATTAAATCCCGTTTTTTAGTTTATTGGTTGTTTGTAGCTTATTAGTGCAGGATCTTTAAATTCGGTCCCAATTGAGGCGGGTGGTTTGGAACTACTTTCGAGCACGAAAAAAGCTCCAAATGTTCCTTCCGTCGGATCTGGATGTAAACTGCACGTGCACAAGACGTCTGCTTGTATCTGTTCCAAACATAGTTTTATGTACTGGAATTACAAAGCAAAGCAACTCCATGGAACCAATCATCATTCTGAGGCGGATGATACAAAAGTATAGGGCAGCAAAGAAAGATCTTCATGCCATTTTTATTGACATGGAGAAGGCTTATGACAGTGCCCTACGACAGGTAGTTTGGATGGTATTACGCAAAAGGGGGGGGGGTAGAGGAAGGGTTTATTCGGATAATGCAGGATATGTATGATGGTTCCATAGCCATAGCAAGGACTCCTTGGGGAAATACTGGAGGCTTCCCAATGAAGCCATTCTGGCTATGGAATAGAGCTGACGGGAGTAGGAGAATGCCCCCTCCCCCAGTGCATTGTATTTGCCGACGATGTAGGAAAACTTAGCGACTCCAGAGAACAAGTAGCCGAGATGAGAATGCTGCGGTACATGAGTAGGGTGCCGAGAGCTGATAGAATTAGGAATGAGTATATTAAGAGGTAGTCTTGTGGTGGGGGACATCGCGGAAAAAATGAGGGAGGGTACATGGAGGTGGTATGGACACGTAATGAGAGTAGGGGAGGAGGAGATCGTTTGGTCCATTACAGGAATGCAGGTGGTTGGAAGCACCCGGGGCAGGGGGAGACCAAAGCAGACGTGGGAACAGGTTGTTCGTAACGATATGGTAGTGTGTGGATTACGCGGGGACCTGGTGGGAGATAGGCGGGAATGAGGGGCTATAACCCGCAAACCCGACTCTACCACTGGTGGGATAAGGGTATGATGATGATGATCTACCCGTTGCATAGTAGAGAGGGTTCTTTTACCTGCAAATGATATCGTACACTACACAGGACTTCGGTTTTACTTCTCATCCGAAAGAAGGCGCGCTAGGGGCATCTCTCTCGCCCGAAAGAACCCACCTCGGTCTAGTATCGAACCTAGAACTACTAACCTACTACCCACTGCGCCACCAAGGCGGGTAGTTTTGTGTTTGGGATTGGATGGAAATAATTCTGAGGCACTGGGAAAAACATTGTAAGTGCTGTTCGGTTGAGGGTGTTCAAGGTTTCACTCTCCTGAAAATGGGACTACTGTTATGGTCAAATGCGAACCTGTACTTCTCACTTGGAGTTCAAGATACAATTGAGCGATTCATGTCACCTTTTAGTGCGACTACGACACCTGATTTACATTTTGAAGTAGACATTGAACGACTTCCGTAGTTCAATTGCCTGTATGAACGATAAAAGAAATTCTGTAGTGTATCAGTTCCATTTGGCAAACCGAGACGAAAATTCCTTCCCCGCGTTCGTTAGTTGCATGTAATCCATACCTTGGGAAATGTGTGTCTTTTTTTCTTATTTTCGACAGGTGTTCCGCCAATGCCCTATTGATCCTTCTTGAACTCATCGTTTCATAAATCACTCAATGTACTGGCCTCCCCTCCTCCATCTTCTTTCTTGTCCCTATTCCCTCTGTGTTTTTTTCCCCTCCTGTTGAAATTCTTCGCCGAAATATCGATCTCAGGTCGTCATCATGAAAAAAAAAAGAGGCCCAAATCTCTTTCGGAATTGACATCAATGAGATTGTCGACGACTGTAATGTGACGGCGGTCGACTTTTGGTCGATTTATTAGTCCATAATGGGTACTTGTGCAGGACAGTATCGGCCATTTGCTTCTTGTGATTGACTAGAACCATTCAAGCGTGGACTCTGGTGCTTACAGATAGGTTTTAAGCGGCTTTTCCTTAGGACACGATATTGGATTTTGGAAGCACCCAGTACTATAATTATTATCTGCGGGATCCAACTTGCTTTTTTTTGGATTGCTGCAGGGAGGAGGAAATATGAGACATCACTTAGGGCTCTTTACTATTATCTTCTGACTTTTTTACTTCCTACTTTTTTCATGTCAACCAATTTCGACTTATTGATAGAAAATAGTCCACCAGGTTATCTATATTTCAAGTGCAGACAGGGAATTGAAGGAGCCATCATAAATTCTCGGACGATCGTGTTATGCGACACAACAATTTTCAGCATTTTTGTCGTTTGTCTCAGGCTAGTAATTAAGCTGGGTTTACACTGCGCGAAACATACTCGCCGCAACTGTTCCCACAGGCTTGCGGCAATCTCGCCCGTCTCGCCCTTCCTGTTTACATTGAGCGAAATATTGCGCGAAGCAAGCATGCAATACGTATCTAGAGTACCAGTACACGAAGTGGGAGTGGCCTAACCCTTTGATGCGTGTCCAAAAACCGACAGTTCGGTGGCTCACCACGAGGCTGCCTCGCGCAGCAAATTTCGGGGCGAGTACCCGTTTACACTGCGCGAGTCTTTTTTAATGAAACAGTTGCGCGAGTATGTTGCGCGCAGTGTAAACCCAGCTTACGAAACACAACTGAAGCTCTCACGTTATTATTAAAACCGATAACAAGCCATTTTCAGTGTGTGTGCGTGTGTGCGTGCGCGCGCGCTAAATACTCAAGTTCTTAACTCCGAACACCAGCCTCGGTTACAATCTGGAGTTTTTTTGCTCACGATGTGTAGATGCTACATCGACTAACGTATTTTGAGTTCTCAGGTGACCTATCACTACCTACAACTTAGTAATTTCATGATAGTTGGACTCTTGGACGGGTAGGTGACGAGCTTCCGCAAAGGGCATGGACGAACCTTAATTACGTTGAACTCAAGGGACAAGCACAGTCTATTGATTGAACTGCTGAAATCAGCTTTCTAAAAGGGCATATAGTCAGCGCAGGGCCTTATTAAGGTTTTCGTAGGTCTGTTTTCCTCCCAATTCCTTTTTTTCTGTTGTTAATTCTGTTTTCACAGGCCCTAAACACTGAAGTGCCTAATGGATACGGTGGCCGTGATAGTGCGATTTTATAACACGTGCTTGTGCATTCATTAACCGGAATATTTCGAAGGCGAAAGCACACTATATAATCATTGTCCCTAATAACATTTCCGGTGATGCTGCTGAAGACAGAAGTGTTAATAACGGAAGGGGAAACAGGGTGGGAGCTTCCGCCTTGCTTCCCCTAGTGCACCCTTCTCCTACGCTGAAACTGAATGATGGATGCAATTCGTTTGAAGATTGATGATGAATGTTTGTTTTCCAGATTTGCTGGTTGAATTACTCGGCGTGTTGGCGACGTACAGCATCACGGTCAAAGAACTGAAACTGTTGTTCGGAGCCATGAAGTGTGACAAGGGCCGATGGGTAAGTGGAGAACAATCGTGGTTTTCTGTTCTGCTGTTTCGTTCGCCTGCCTCCTTGGTTCAGTTCTTGGGTCGTGAGTCCAGGGTTGCAGATTCTGTCCTGATCAAAGTGGACGACTTCTTTCGGGCCAGAAGGAAAACCCCAAAGTCAACTTCCATAGGATAGGAAGTAGAGTTTGTGATCTTGTGTAGTGGCATCGGTAAATCATCGGTAAACCACGTTTAAGGACGAAATATACCAGCCCAAACGTTTCTCTTGACCGTGAGGTCAGTTTGCTCAATTGCTCGTCATGCCCCAGGATGGAATGCACGATTGATGTCTCTGTTCCATCCTAGGGCAATTTTTGGTAAACCTTTAACACAACCTTTGAAGACCCGAGTAATTCCTCAACCCTAGCTTCTTTAATGTCGTCTTATCCTCTTTACGAGGGCAATTTTTCTTTTTATGGACGCCAGGGATGACCTCCTACATCTAGGAGTTTTGCCTATCTACACATACTGTATGTCTTACTCTGCGTAGAAAGGGTTCTTTTACGTGGAGATGACATCATAGATGCCACAGCCGCTCTGGCTTTACATTGGGCTTCAGTACCTGTCACCTGTGAGAGGCCATGCAACTCGGTCAGGATCGAAACTACATGGCTCAAACACACAACCATTGAACCACTGAGCCAGATCAACATAATGCTTTCTACACGACTGCTGCATGCACATTGACTTATATTTTTCTTGCAAGCGCCTTGTGCAACTTCAATTCTTACTAAGGCCAGTGATTCCTTTCAAATTTTAACGCTCTAGTTTGAGGGTCAGTGCCCGTAGCCGGTCTGTAAACGTTAGAGCAGCCGCTGACCAATCCGAACTTGTGTCTTTGGTACAAAGGGCGCAGGTTGTCTTCAGAGCAAGATCAGTGATTGCTGTCTGACGAGTGGAAACGTGAAGTGCGCCTGCTGTAAGATGTAGAATCGTGGCCCGCTATATGTAGAGAGGAATTTGCTACACGGCAGAAATCCATATGTGGAGTAATTCGTTCCTCTCAATCCTTTTCTGGCGTCCAAAGATAAACTTCACATGCAAGAGAATTCGACATTAAATTACCCAAGAACTAACCAAATCACTTGCATGTTTGAAATGGGCCTTGGTTTGATGACGCCAGTCACGCAGCATCACAATCTTATTTAGAGCAAACATTGTTGGTGGTGGTGGTTGTGGTTGTAAGAGTGTAGAGTGGCTTCACGAGCCTCAGATGGTTTGTTTCACATATTATTTTGAAATTTTATTACTACATTTCGTAAATTTACACTTTTATTCTGAATTGTGCACCAAGATAAAATTTTTTCTCAAATATCTACTTCTGTATTATATTTACATTTCATTGCTGATTTTTTCTGGACCTGGCTTAGTAAGGCCGAACATTGCAAGAGGCCCACCTAATGAATACTCAGCAGTTGCAGATGTCCTGAAATGACATGAAAAGTCAATATTTTCCTTTGGGATAAAACTAAAATTGAACTCTCTAATCCGAATTGCCATGTTCACTTTACCTACATTTTTTGTGTGCAAATTGCATGTTTTCAATAGGGTCGTTCACATATTCATGAGCATTATATTTATCCTGACTATCCCATCTGAACCTGCTTTGTTGAATGCTGATTTTAGACACTGTCCTCAGCTGACCGGAGAGCTGGAAAAACCTGGGAAGGGTGTAGGGCGTGCTAAAAACATTCATCCACGAGAACGATGGATGGTGTCAGTGTTGTTTCAGATTGAGAGTATAAGGTCGTATACACACGGAGCTACTCAAAAGACATTGATTGCCGACGCCAATCATTATCGAGTATGCAATGAGTCAGCGCCTTTTGTAATCGAATGGGACACTACTGACGACGGCACTTGTTACTTACCAGCTAGTAACAGGTTAGTAATCAGTTCCAGTCGACTGAGCTAACCAGTCACTTTTGAATTTTGTGACTCAGTTTCTCATCCGGTAGCTGTGAATATCTGAATTTTCTTGTCATTTCTTTTTCTACTTGTTCACAAGATTGAGTGAGCAAAACGTCATCATCAGACCCTTATCCCGCCTGTGGCAGGATCGGGTCTGCGGGTCCAATGCACATGCTCTGACTGGGGACACCCCAGCCGAGCGTCTAGAACCCGCAGGAAATATTGGCTGAATTGTCTGTGGGGGGATGCCAGCCTACCCCACTGTTCCAACACCGCATTACACACCCAAAATATAAATTTTTGGCGGGTAAATTAATGCTTTGTTGGTTACAATATTGCATGGTGTCTGACCTTTTGCACAAGTGAGCAAAACGTGAGCATAAAATTAGTGGGAGAAATAGAAAAGCACCCTATTTTATGTAATTCCAGGGTTCCAGGCTACTCCAAGAAGGTCGAGACATATAATAGGCGTGAAGTTGCAAAATAAATGCATATGATATGAATAACAATTAATTTTTTTAATTTTTGCGTGGGTGCAATGTAAAATCATTTTTGTTATTCATAAAAACATTTTCTTAGCAGCATTACAAAATTTATTAAGAAAAATTAATCAAGAGCATATTTTCATTACTAGGGCAGTGGGATAAGAAAATATTTCCATGGTCACAACGGAAAATGCTGATTTCGATCACTGTTGAGTAGACTGCCTGTGTGGAATCAGATAACTAATGGGGTATTACTGTAATTTAAATCACAAGCCTGTTCCGTTTCTTTTGAGTAGCTCCGTATGTATACGGCCTAAGGGCCCATTTTTGCGTCTGCCATGTACAGCAACAGCGATGATAGAAAGGGCAACAATGACAGCTTATGTTGCGAAAAAAAATATCAGTGCCTCTTCGGCAGACAACAGACCGTCCTCCAGTTCCATTGATGACTCAATCGAGTTTGTTCCTCTGTCCACCAAGGGTATTGATAACAACACGGCTTTTATATTTTCAAACCGGTCTGAAAGGGCTTGCCATTCAATGAATCGCTTTCAATTTGTTGGTGTTATCAACATTAAAGAACTTGATTACCTAACAAATTCAGATATTTTTCGATATTCAGGAAGAGGGAAATACGTAAAAGTGACGTTACTCACACATCTGGTACTACTCGTACCAGACAGCAATTAAAATTTTAATTTCCAGATGAGGAATCACCTGAGTGGGGCACCAGATAGCAAGTAAAACGGTGTACCTTCAGCATGTTAAGGAAAGTCCGTTTTAGTGTTTTAATTGTAGCGTGCGTACTTTGTCATAATCCTAGGCTCGATTCCGACGGTAACGGGGGATTTATTTTGGACAAGAAAGCGGAGAACTCAAGGTTATGGTAGATTTAGATCGACACCCTTTTCAGATGCTATCCACCCATCCCATCGCGTCGGTGACGTTGACAAATGATTTCGGGTAGGCAGGCCTATGGTAAATAAATAAAGGAAGCAAATACAAAAGGATGTTTTCCATGAAAGTAATGCTTAGAAAATTGAACTTCCGGAGATTGTTTTCCCATAGCCTTTAAGGACTAAGAAGTGAAGATAAAATAACTCAAAAACCAGCCTGTCGAGCAAACAAGTCTTGCTACATGTCTTGAACAAACAAACTTGTCTTTTTAAATGTTGCATCTCCTCAGTGGTCAGCTCAATCTTATGCTTCTCTATCAGTTCCTCTGTCTTCTTCAACAACTTACAAATGCATTAACTTACAACTCCATCTGCAATGTCAATTTCGCTTTCAGGTCCTTCCAATGCAGCTCTTCAGACCGTAACATTTTCCAGGCTGATTTTAGAGTTTTTACAAGAATATTTTCCATGCCTTGATTAATAAGATGCAACAATGTAAAATATTGAAGTGGTTCTTCCAGAATTCCCTGAGGGCTAATTCTTTGTCACTGATAATTTCGACAACATCTTTCAAAAATAGCGTTACAGTTCGTAACGAGAGACACATGTTAGTAAGTCGAGGTACCACTATACTTCATTCCTATATTGAAACTAATCAATTTCCCTTCCTCCTTTGCGGTGAAGAAGGAAGGTGGGCGATGGCCTGCAGACGTCTATTTTGTCAAATAACGTCATATACTGAAATTGCTTTATCTCCCAAACAGTTTCAACTCTTGCAAAGCAAAAGCAACTCCTAACCCCTTTTCCTGCCTATGGCAGGGTCGGGTACCCATCTTGTCCCTCTGATTGGGCACAAGGGGGATATATTGGACGACATCCCCCCAGCCGTTTGTCGACCAAGGCTGCTTATGGACGAACGACAATCGTCAGCTACAAAATTATGGGTGGGAATGCAATCGTTCGTAAGGAGTCTACTGTTCGTTGGGGAATTGCACCGACGCCAAGGGAGTAACTCCTACACCTGGAAATTTAGCCTCGTCTTGTTATGTGATGGCCACACCACCCCAATCTATATTCTCCCATCTTTTCTGCGATGTCTTCCACCTCGAAACTGCGCCTAATACTGTATACAGGATGTATTCCTAATTCTGTTCTCGACACCCCACTCATGTAACACAGCATACGCATTTCTGCTTCTTGCATTTGCTTCTCATGGCACTTCCTCACAGTCCAACTTTCAGAGCCATACAACATAGCCGGTCTAGCCAGTTCCTCTTCAGCTTAATGGGTGCCCTCGCCTGTCTCCATTTCAGTCACCAGCATTAATCCTGTGTTACATCTGAATCCATTTCCTCATTACTCTTGATCACAGAACCAAGATACCTAAAGGCCGCTTCACAATAGCAACGGAAACGCAAACGGCAACGGACGGGAAAGTTGACTCAATTTCAACTTTCCCGTTAAACGTAAGCCGTTTGACCAATGGCAGCACACCTCCACCGCATGACGTACCCGTCGTCCCTCCCCTCTGCACAAAATACGTTTTCCATTGCCGTTCCCGTTGCTATTGTGAAGCGGCCTTAACTTCATGTACCATCGGTATCACCTCATCCCCAGAGAGGACGTTCGTACTCTGACTGCGGCCTCCCCAACTGAAGTGTGGATATTCCATCTTCCTGGCGTTATCCATTAGACCCCCTTTTTCTATAGCTATTCTAATATAATTTAGACCCTTCCGTGCTTCTTCTTTGGAGTCTATGAACTTTCCGACATCGTCGGCATATGCCGTATCAAGCATTGAGGAGACTGTTCCCCAACTCCTGTCAGAAGTTCCTCCGTGATCAAGGTGAAGAAGTAATGGTTCAGTGCTGACCCCTGATGCACACTAGCCTTAACTTGGAAGTCCCCTGTATTACCTGAGGTAGTTGTTACTTTGGCTCTGGAACCATCATGCATATCCTGTATTATCAGCATAACGTAACCTTCATCTATTCTTTTTTTTTTCCTCTCCCACCACCTGTCTTGGAACACTGGGGAGCGGCAAATTGCGTTAGACGCCAGTTCTCCTCTGATCACTGAAGTTCAGCTACGCAACCCCAGCTAGTACTAACATGGGTGGCTGCCTGGAAAAACTGAGTACCGCTAATACCCAAAAATCGTCGTATTAGCGTAGTGTCTGTGCAGATTCTGCATAAGAGCTATGCAGTGGACGGGGTTCTAATTACCATTGCAATTGAAGGGCTCTAAAACACCAACAAATCAATCAATGAATTGGAACACTGCCGTGAGCTTCCCCCAGACCAATGGATGTAGAATGGAGATCCTTCTTCCCAGCTCTATATTTCTCAATTATCTGCCCTATACTATGCAAAAGGTAGATGAAGCAAAATTCCAGGTGAAGTAGCTCCCCCTAGCGGCGGTGAAGTGAGCCAACGAACAGTAGGCCGACTATAAATAAGCATAGGGGTTGCAGCTTTGGTCGGCAGCCGGCTGCTTAAAAGTACAGTACCGTCAAACAGATCTGGTCAGTAGTTGCGTTTTTATTACTGCGTAAACAAAGATGGAAGAAAAACTACAAATCACCACTTCCTGTGAACTCTTGGTTTCTTGTGAACTGCGCAGGCGATATGGGAAATGTTGGCTCTTTCCATGCCGATCGTGTCTAGAATTTGATCTCACATTTATTAGTAAAAGAATGATACTGTACTTTTAAAAGATAGACCAGATAGGTTTGATAGATAGATAGATAGATAGATAGGTAATGGGAGCCAGTTCGTCTGGCTTGATTGTTGTGGACACAATGCGACTCCTGGAATGTGGTGTCGCGCCACTAGAGGGCGCAGCAAAAAGCCTAGCCTGAAGCGATGTGTTAAATGGTTCCGGGTTAGTGTAGTCTAGTATAGTCTGTAGTCCAGTCTGTATAGTCTGTAGTCCGACATGAAGTACCCATTTCACCTACCCAAAACAGGCTTGTTCCACTTAAAACACACATTAGACTTGATTGATTTCACGGGTTGGGGGGTACGCCAAGCAGCCATAACAGGCCGAACCCTTAGGAGGCTGCTCGCGGAAGATGAGTAGGTAGGTGTAGAGGGTGTAGGAGAGAGGAACTTTACAGCATCCATCGTTCTTTACCAACCACCCATGTTGGTACTAGCGTGAACTTGCGCTGCTTAACTTCTGTTATCTCACGAGAACTGGTGTGTATAACTATGCTGCACCTAGCTGCTAGTACTTGGAAAAACATCTCAGGGATAGCTACTTCGTCTTTTGACATCGTAAGTAACCGCATAGGGAGGACCAGGACTGAATTACCAATTAAATAAAATTTAACTGAAACATCTCTCACGGGATGCAAAATGGCGTACGGAGATTTTACCCGGTCCTGCATCGGAATTCCGATGGAGAATTATACTAAAATGAAGTTTTTAAATGACAGCCCCAGTGGTCGCTCAATCGAGTTTGGTTCAAAGCAGTGAAAGCATTCACTTTCTTTTAAAGTCGCTTACATCTTCCTCTGAGGAATTCCCCGATATTCGATAGATTTTATTTGATTATTCTGAAGAAAAAAATGCTTGCCAACCTCATATAAGTTATGTGGTTGTTGACGGATATTTTAACCTGTTCAAAGGTATGGTTGACCAGAGATTTTCGACGTTTGGGGATTCGTAATGTTTTCGTCGGAAATCCGTGAACTGACAGACGAAAAAAGAGGCGTCATTGTAGTGATGACATGTAACAGAGTAGATTGTCCTCAAATGAAGCATAGATGAGGAGGTTGGTGTAGAGAACGTAGGAGAGGGGAAATTTGCAGCACCCAACGTTCTTTACCAACCACCCATGCTGGTACTAACGTAGGCTTGCGCTGCTTAACTTCAGTGATCTCATAAGAACTGGTGTGTCTAACGCAACTTGGCCGCACCGCTTACTTATACCAGAAAATGTAGGACTAGTTATATACGTATGAATGTGTACCATGGCGATTTAGACCGGATGCTGTCAAATATTACAATGTTCCTAAATCTATACCCAGGTAAACCAACTCTCTGAATGTTACTGTCCCTGGCTGTCATGTAGAAGATGCTACCTGCTTTCTAGGCTGATTTTTTTTAGCTGCTGTTTGTTTAGTGCGCAATCGCGACAACTGCTTGATGTGGAAATAATTTGTACCTTTTTTGGATTGGCGGGAGAATGGCTTATGGTAAAAACGTTGATACGTAAACACCTGTTGACCCGTTGACGTGAAAAATATCGGAAATGACATGGATAAAATGGTAATGTTATCCAAGTTTCTTTTCAACTATTGTTTGTTTTTAACAGCTACTTCAAAATATCTCTTTCAAGGCCTACTCCCTACTTATAGTTTCTGAATGGTTTGACATGGTTTCTGATTTACTGTTTATAGACATGGTGTCTGCAAAGTGTGACCAGTCCTTTCTAGGACGAGTGATGCAATGTCAGGCATGCAATGCAATGCAGTGCAGTTCGAGTTCTGAGCATATAGTGTTGTGGCTGACGTCGCCCGAGGTTGGTGGACATTATTAATACCTGAAGGGAAACTTCAGAATTCTTTTTGGATTCGTTAGATAATGTAAATTCGAGATTGGCAATATTTTATTCATAGGAGTTCGCTGCCTGGCGTCGACAAATGTCCTTCAGAACTGACAGGCTATCATCAAATAGGTATTCACCACTGAAACTAATGGTCATGATTGTAGTCTGCAGAATGGTAGTGAGACCAGGGCAAGTTCGTGGACCAAGACGAACACACGTTTGAGTTCAAAAGATTAGTGTACTTTACCAAGTGAGAATTCGAGATTAGCAGTTTGCTCCTTTTTTCAGTCATTACAGGACTGAGGGTTATTGGGGGCACCAGGAGTAGGGGAAGACCAAAGCGGACGTAGGAGCAGGTGGTGCAAAAGGACATGGGGTGAAGGGGGACCTGGTGGGGGATAGGCGGGATTGGAGGATTAGAACCAGCAGACCCGACCCTGCCTCAGGCGGGACAAGGGTGAGATGATGATGATTAGCTATATCACCTCTTTTTCTGCTAATTTCAAAAGAATACTTAGGTGGCGATTACGTCGAAGGTTTGAACTCCAAAGAATCAATTTGTTTATTGAACGTCTCGACTAAGAAATTTGGGACATAGTTCATGTGTGGTAAATATCTCTATAACCCATGCCAAAAATTGTAACATGCCTTATAGAAATTCAGATATTCATAAATATCGAATTGAATTGTGGGACGTCTCCCACACCCTGTATCGCGGTATTTACAAGCTGTCTAAGCTTTCCTTATCTGAGAGGGAAAATAATCCACGGATCTTCCTGAGGCCGAGCCCTAGGATTTTATTGATTGTGAGCAGTCCACTTCCGTAAATTCATTCCTTTGCTCATTAATTCAGTTAGTAATTTGTTTATTTACGTATTACTTGTTGATTGCCCGTTAGCAGTAGTTAATTTGTAATGGTAATCGCAACTAGCAGATGTTCATGCACGCCCCTCCCCAATATCGATGCACTTCTGTTTGCTTACTAATTTCTGAAAGGCTTCCAACGGAATCAACCCAAAAACGCACTAGGGAGCCCTATAAATTAAGCAAATGAAGTCGATATCCTCTATTTTGACAACTTGTTATTTCATCATTTCGGGATGTATAAATCAAAACGAAATTTATGGATCCCAGACAAGAAAAACAGCAGCATCTATCTATACCGCTACATGTGTATTTCAGACCCCTTAACTTTTGTCCACCGCCAATGCTGTCCATTCTCATTCTGCTATGCAGTACTTATCACAGGTAACGAACCGGGTCCGTCTCACATCTAATTCTTTGTTAGCAACATTCAAGTGCGTCCTCCCACGTCCACACACTTTTCAGCCTAAACTGGACCCATTGTACTCGTTCTGGTTTTGTCTCTGCCTCGGTATCCCGCACATTATCCACATGATGCACAAGTAGGACCCCAGAGGCTTCTAGATTAGGGTTGCCACATGTCCCGGTGTACCGGGACGGCAACCCGGTTTTGAGTTCTGTGTCCTGGTCCGACAGTCATTTGTCCCGGTCGATTTAAAATTTTCGCATGTTAAAAAATTATTTTCTGATAATATCATTGCATTCAGTACTGCGCATATACAGTACATGTCTAGAGATTTGGTACAGATTCGTCCATGAAAGCACATCACATTTTGCAAGTGAAACTGACTGTTCGGAAAAGATCCACTATTGATCCCTGGGGCGGATCCAGACGAGGGGCAATGCAGCAATTGCTCCCTCCTCACTGCCTGAAAGGGGCGCAACTGATGAAGCATTTTTGCATTGCTATCCCCATTTCTATACTGCCAGTCCAACAGTTGCAGTCCAATCTGTAGTTGGCTAAACCACTGAAGATAGGTCATTGTCAAAGCGCCAGGAGAGGACCATTTTGTAATTGCTAGCTAGATGTATACTCGGCGATTATGAATATTTAAAAATATTTGGGGCGCACATTTTTTGAAGTTCTGTCCCCACTCAGATCCACCACTGATTGATCCTAACGTTTTTTTTTTGGGTCCTCTAAAATATTTTATATTTCAATGCGTTAGTAAAAGGATTATGGAATTTTTTTTTAATAAAGCTATGAATGTTTATAATATGAATTCTTGCCATTTTGTTGAAAAAATATTTTTAAGGGGTGATGTCCCGGTCGGTGGTCCGACAATTATGGCAACCCTATTCTAGATGCTGTACAAATGCGAGTTGCGATTTATTACAGTAAGGTGTTATCTGCCAAACTTGCATGAGTGCAACAACTGAGGTAAGTAGCACCAAAGTGAGAAATTCAAATGCAGTAGAAAGTGAAATAATCCTCCACAAATGTCTTCTAAACCCAACAACCTTTGCCAATTCAGCAGGTAATTTGAAAATATCAGAACAGTATCTATCAATTGTCTAAAAGGCAAAACCTATCACTTATCACCCGTGAATCAAAAATGTAACGTCAACAGTATTCCATAAAAAAAAAGTAGTGTAAAAACCTCTCTAACATGACTCGATACTGAGTTTAGAAGTTATTTACCGGCTTTGAGCATGTCTCCACCACTTAAATTCAGTCGGTCATTTAGTTCTAAAGTGATCCCAATTTTAAAGGCGTAAAAATTTGTTTAGAAAAAGGGCAACATGAAGATTTCGATTTCAATTTGGATCAGATTTCTATCTGTATTGGCTGCTGCTACTTTCTCTCTGACTTCATCTGTAAGGGCTTTCGTTGTCCGTAATGCATTTTGGCTTTTACCTTTTTAATCCTTGTTATTTTTTTCGGGCTATAGCCTTCATATTCAGTGTTATCATGGTGGGATGGCATCAGGGGCGGATCCAGGGGGAAGCAATACAGCAATTGCTCCCCCCTCAGTGTCTCAATGGGGCGCCTATTTCAACTGATGCTTGATTCAACTTTGTCACTAATGAGGCATATTTGCCTTGCTATCCCCATTTCTATACTGCCAGTCCAACAGTTGCAGCCCAATCTGTAGTTGGCTAAACCACTGAAGATAGGGCATTCTCAAAGGGACAGTAGAAGACCTGTTGTACGGTAATTGCTAGCTAGAATTATACTAAGGGATTCTGAATGTTTAAAAGTATTTGGGGCGCACATTTTGTGTAGTGCTCCCCCCCTTCATCTGCCCCTGGATGGCACTTTGCACCCCTACCATGGTATGACTGTCTTTCTGGGCTCTAATGACCACAGTAGTTGCGGGCCCCAAAGCACAAACAAACAGCAACACACAAACTCCATAATGCACGTGACACTGAATTGGACGACAGATTGGTCTCGTCACTTCGGGATTAGCGTCTCCCGCGAACAGCCTCCTAAGGGTTCAGCCTGTTATGGCTGCTTGGCTTACTCCCTAACCCATTAGTGTAACGTAACATAACTTCGAGAATATTGCAGTTATAACAGGGACTGTCACTGTAAGTTGATATTTTTAAGGAAAAAATGCCCTGTTGAGGGTTTAGCGCAAATTTATTCACACATCTTTCAGGGGTTAACTACCATGTTTTAGCCCATTAATTAAATTAGGTATCATGAGCTCGAGAACCGCCCAGAGCCCAGATGCACAATTACTTTCCTACAGAAATTGTAAATTAACCGGACAATAAAAGTATGACTGTAATGGTTTGTTGACTATTCATTCGTTGATCTTCTGACCCCTGGTTCTATCACATTCAAATACTCAGGTTCGTAGCTGAACAGCTAGTCTAGAACATGCTGCTAGTTCCTTTGCAAAAGTTAGCAGGCAACCTGGTCTGGTAACTTGACTTCATGACAGTTGTTTAACATGGCGACCACAACATGTTACCATGATAAAAGAAAATGAGAAATCACGCAAATTTGCACCTAGAGCAATAGAGGTTCTAAATGTCTCTAAGGTAACTGGATATCTTTAGGTGAGGAATAAAGTGACCTTAGACTTTTTAAATGTGCTCTCCACCACTATTTCATGATTGTTTAAGAAGCTTTAAATAACACCTGATTGGACACTGCATCAAGCATTTTTTGCTTCATTTATTTGAAATTACATTTTCATTTTAACAAAGAGAGGCCGATTGAAATTATCAGCCAGAATGTTGAAATCCATTTCATTGATGGCCATCTCCCGAAAATGTTCACCTCTGCAAAGCATTTGAATAAGACATTTAGATAGGATTTCATTCTTATATTCATTCAAGAATACCTAAGTTGAAATCTTACACAAAGCGGAGTTATTCTGCTTCTTCGAAGAACTCCTCCTCCAGGTCTGGAACCTCCCGTTTGCCATAACGAGGTGTGTAAGGTCCTGGATTAGTCCTTGAAGTTGTCATTGTTGTAGAGACTGTATTTGTGAGGGGGGCATACGATGTAGTCGTTGGTCGATGGCTGTCTCTCAGAACTGACAGAAAAATGTGTGAAATATCCATTTGAGTACAAAATCCCTCCTACTCAAGGGTCTATTTTGGTTACTGCGGTATACTCACAGCAGCATCGTCTAAACACACGGCAACAGTGGGAATTATGCTCTCGGAAAAGTGGTCCAAATTGGCATTGCAAGCAATGTTGAAACGTGATGAAGTGCCTCTCATTTAAGTCTACTCGAGCGTCTCCTGCATTTTCAATATCAGAGGATGCCCTTACAGATGTACTGAGGATCAACGTGATCATCAAAGGAATGGACATTACAATAATGGATGCTATTTTCATTTTGCTGAATATGTTTCGCGATTCGAGGATTTCTGCAAAGAGAATAAAGTGATGATAGTCGAAATTCGATGGCGATTTCAGTTGGTTGCCTTTAAAACTTACCGTAGTATGTTAGCGGATGGCTAGAAGAACCAGTGTTGAAGTTATCAGTCTGTGAATGATGATGAAGAACAAAATTGAGCTTTTATATTATTTTGGAAGTTTAATTAGGAATATCATCGTTCTCTTTACTGGGTGACATTTTTGAAATTTTGATGGATGGTGTCTCTCTCATTTAGAAATAGAATATTTTTTTCCTGGGTAATGCAGGTCATGGGCCCCTTCATTTTCCGACTTTGCGTAGGGTGTCATTGTTGGATGTTGGGGAATTAATGCACTGTTCGGAATTTTTTCCAGGATCATGAGTATGGTGACCTGTTGGGTTGAACCCTCGTATGACGCACCATTTTCTCTATTCATTGATTCCTTTATTACTGGTGTTACAGTCCTAACCTTATCAAAATGGCATCATGGCACCCACTCGTTTCCGTCTCAAAAATGCTGAATATGTAGACTACATATTCAATTCACCAAACAACTGCTGAACAAGCAGAATGAGCTTGTGTTATGAAATTAACTCTGTTATTCTCCAAAGGCTTATCAGACGTTCTTTGTTAACCTGTCAAAACTTTAGTTAACTTTTTTTAACAGTGTCCTAATAGGTGTTAAGGTGAATCATCTTGTGCAGATAGTTCGATGCCCGAAAAATAGCATCGAACTGTTGTGTTCTGGCATTACTGGAATCTATTCCAGAGTAATCTTATTCTGTAGGTTGGGCGGGGTATAGGTTGCACAATACCAACACCAAGGACTCTATTATTGCAGGCTCTTTTCGTGAGTCTTCTATGACATGTGTTATCTCAGACATGTCGGTTGAGGCTGCGTCAAGTGCGCCATCACTCAACGCTGACGGTCCCATTCGAGGTGTGCACGATGTCACCACTGCACCGAAAACAACCCTTTTTACAAGGAGAGTGGAATATACGTGTGGGAATTCAGAATCCTGGTGTTGGCGAAGAAGTGTCCCACCAAAGAAAATAGGCCGAAATTGAGTAGTGTGGTAGCATTAGAATGGCAGCTGGCTACGTAAAAGCACCATCCAACCAGACTGCATCTAACACTTTGCCTGCGTTCCGTTTACATCGGGTCGACAGGGTACCCGATCCTGCCATAGGACGGAAAAAGGTGTGCCATCTCATGGTGTGATGGAGTCCTTTCTTTAGCCAGAAGTTCGTAATTTCTTTGATCAGAATGGTACTATGTAGGCCTATATCAACACTGACACCCGCTGAAAGATCTCACTTCTAAGACACATAATTATTAGCTATAATCTCGGTCTTCATGAGAGTATTTAATGGTCATAGGTTAAACATTTAGGACGCACTATTGTTCTTCAAAGTAGTCCTCCTCCAACTCTGGGACCTCGCGTTTACCCTAACGGGTTAAATGATTTTGCTGAGTTGGGCATTGTGTGGTGACTATTGTATACTCCGTAGTTCTATCCATACCTGGGTAATAGGGTGCGATAGGGTGCTAGCTAACGGGAGAAATGAGTTATTTTGAGTATTACATGTCCTAAGAAATGGGCCCTTTGGTTGTTACGTTAATAACATTTTATAAATCGCCCGCCCAGACGACTGCTAAATGGACTTGTTTGTCTTCGTACTTTTCACAGGGTAGCTCACAGGCTTTGGCCCATGCCGGTTTTGTCTTTTGTGTCCGTCCCTGAATCACACATAACAGTGGTCTTCAAACTTTGTCGACTCACTGAACCCTTAGAACGAAATGGTTTTTCTCAGGTAACCCCATCCCACCCTTAGGGAGCGGCGAGTTGGGTTGGACACACCAGTTCTCGTCTGATCACTGAAGTTAAGCAACGCAAGCCCAGTTAGTACTGACATGGGTGGTCGCTCGGGAAAGCTGGGTGCTGCTAATACCCAATAATCGTCACATTAGTGTAGTGTCTGTGCAGTATATGCATTAGAACTATGCAATGGACGGGTCTCTAATGAAAAATCCCACCCCTAGAAAAATCGTCGCTGCGAATGAATCGGCAACCCACACATGAAGTTTCTGATTAATTTTCAAATATAACTAAATGTTTCTAGTGCGAGTGATTTATAATTTTTTCGAATTTTTATTTTGACTCCTGGAACCTCCAGGGATGTACTGCGGAACCGCGGTGTTCCGCGAAATACTGTTTGACGACCACTGATACATGACATATACTACAGCAGGTGTTCTTAAACTTTTTAAATTTTGTACCAGATAAATAAGAATTTAAACATTTATTAAAATCTTTTGTGTAAAAGGCGTACCACCAAAACTGATGGGGGAGCGGTGAATTGCGTTGGACACACCAGTTCTCGTCTGATCACTGAAGTTAAGCAGCGCAACTCCAGCTAGTGCTAACTCGGGTGGCCGCTTGGGAAAACTAGGTACTGCTAATACCAAAAAAATCGTCGCATAAGTGTAGTGGCAGTGCAGTCTCTGCATAAGAACTATGCTGTGGACGGGGCTCTAATGACCTTGTAGTTGACGGGCCCTAAAACACCAACAAACAACAACCAAAACTGATGTAATGTACCACAGTTTGGGAAATGCTGTACTACACCTTTTCACTGTAATTTTTTGAAAAAGTGATGCTTACGTCAAGGTTGTTAATTCGGTTGTTCAGTGCGTGACAAACAAGTTGACGACATGGTTTACAACCAAGTTGGTCTTCTGTGGGACACTTTACATAACTCCCGAGTCGATTTGTACCTGCTACGCCACATCCACTCAGTGAAAAACTTTCATATGTGTTGCTACTCATTCGATCAGCTATTGGCAACAAATCACACCTAACAGCTGGCCAGTAGCTGTGGATATTTTGGGTATGAGTTGATTTATCGTGAGAATTGACTAAATTATGTTTGTGATTAACCTAGACATGTTGAAAAGGCAGGCTCTCGAGATTGGTCTCGGGGCAACAAGGCTGAGAATTGCGAAAAGAATAGTCACATCCTTCTTTTCAACTTCGGACCAGACAATGAAGGTGTTAAGAGTTTTTGTGGCCATATCCCGCTATGACCCAAGTAGTGTGACATAATCTGCCGCAACCCGTTTTCCAAATCCATATCCGATTTCCACTATATCTCGAGAAAGTTTGACAAAATTCGGTTCACATATTCAATTTAATATCTAACGACTAAGAATTAGTTTTTGTTTTGTTTAGATTTTTGGATGTTAGGTAGGGGTTTGTCGACCGACCTTGGAGGATCGAGCAAGATGTAGCGTGCTCATGGTTCCAGGTTTCATACGCAGGGCTGCTACACCTGTATTCCGTTGGACACAGAGGGGCAATAATTGGTACTCTACCTGCCATAAGCTGGAATGGGTTAGAAGATGCTTTTCAGGTGAGATTGGGTTGGGTTAGGGTAGGTTACGCAATTTTTAAGGTCATAATTTCTTTTCTGGGCTCTTGTGGTTGTGGCTTTCGTTGCGTCATGTAATTGTAGCCAGGTCTCATTGATGCTACACAAGTGAAGTATGTTTACATCCAAAGAGAGGAGAGGAAATAGTTATGGCTTTTCTGTATTTTATTAATACTTTTTCATTTAAAGTACATTAAATTTTTTAATAATTTGACCACCGAAATATTATCGTTCATGGTCTTGACACTTCTTTTAGCATTGATATCTGTTGAAGGATCTCCCTTCTGAAACACACTGAAAGGCTATTAGTTACTACCTTAGTGCATGTTATACAGTGCATGTTATAGCATTTCATGGCCAGAACTTACAAATTAGGAGAAACTACTCTTCTTCAAAGAAATCCTCTTCCAACTCTAGGACCTCACGTTTACTATAGCGGATCGTAGGAGTTTGAGAGACGGGCGTTGGTGTGGTGACTGTTGTATAAACCGTAGTTCTTGTTGGAGGATAGGAAGTGGTCGTTTGTTGATTACTTCCTCTTATAACTGTCAAGAAAAATAAATTATCTTGAATGTAATGTGTCCTAAGAAATGAACTACTTTTCTTTTGGCTACGTCACTAGACTCACAACAGCAGCGTCTGAACACACGACAACAGTGGAAGTTATGTTCTCGAAAAAGTGGGCCAAATTGGCATCGGAGACAATGTTGAAACGTAACAATGTGTCTCTCGTTCAGGTCCACCTGAACCTGTCCTGCATTTTCAAGATCAGAGGAGGCACCTGCAGATATGCTGAACATCACCACGGCCAGCAGAGTAATGGACATTATAATGATGGTTGCGAATTTCATGTTGCCAAAAGTAGTTGGTGTCCAGAGAACTTTCTGCACATAAAATGAACTGTTAATTCTCAGGATACGATGATATTTCAGTTTAGGTTGACTTTGGGAATGCACACTTACCTTACAACTTAGGAGGACGGTTAGGATCACTTTTTCAACCTGCAAATGATTTGTGAAGCTTGAAATTGTCAGCGCTTTTATATTATTTTGGAAGTTTTATTAGTAATGCCACTGCTCCTTCCTTGTCATCAAAATTTTGAAATTTTGATGGATAGTGCTCTTGTTTCCCTAGAGGTCGTGAGCCCTTTGAACTTACGACATTGTGTAGAATACCATTTTTGGATGTTGTGAAATTATTTGGCTAGTTCAGCCACTTTTAGGGATTTACTCCAGGGTCGAGAATGTGGGGACCTGTTGGGATGAAAGTTATATTGTGCGCCGTTATTGTTTTGCAATGATTATAATCTGTACGAGGCATTCCTTTATCTGGAGCACTCCGTTGTTGTTTGTTGGTGTTTTAGTGCCCTCAACTACAAGGTCATTAGAGCCCCGTCCACATCATACTTCTTATGCAGAGACTGCACAGACACTACACTTATGCAACGATTTTTGGGTATTAGCAGTACCCAATTTTCCCAAGCGGCCATCCATGTCAGTACTAGCTGGGATTGCGCTGCTTAACTTCAGTGATCAGACGAGAACAGGTGTGTCCAGCGCAATTCGCCGCTCTGGAGCACTCCGTCTGTAGCTCAATTGAGAGAATCATTTTGTACACATTCGTCCAAAGCCAGGTATCTCGCTTCTTAGTGAAAGACCTATTTCTTTCGAACATATCAAAAATTGTGTCTGTGATACGAACGCTCATTTTTGTTGGCTAACATTTGATTTACATTCGTGTTGCGTAGCGGGAATAGTGTAGCAAACAACTATGTACTGCAGTTACGGAGACGCCATTACACACTTTCAGAACGCGAACAAACATATGTTGTCAATTCTCAGAACAATGTTGTGGTTTATGAGCACGTTGTCTCTATCAAAAGTCGGGAGCGGCGAGTTGCGTTGGACACCCCAGTTCTCGTCTGATCACTGAAGTTAAGCAACGCAAGCCCAGTTAGTACTGACATGGGTGGTCGCTCGGGAAAGCTGGGTACTGCTAATACCCAATAATCGTCGCATTGGTGTAGTGTCGGTGCAGTCTATGCATTAGAACTACGCAGTGGACGGGTCTCTAATGACCTCGTAGTTAACGGGACCTTAAACACCAACAAACAACAACAAAAATCAAAAGTCGGAGAGCATTTATCAAAATATATGAACAACATTGTTTACAGACTATTCCAAACGTTCGTTCACATTTCAAAAATGTTCTCAGAAAGTCTCTCAACATAAACCCTTGTCTACCCTTGTAGCATTTGCTTGCAATTTGTGAGCTTTGGTTTTCGATCCACATTGCATGATGCGAATGTAACTGATGCTTGTGTTACAAGCGATATTCACATCATGCACGCTCAAAGAACCAAAAGGGCAAGCATACTTCCATATTTCTACACTGATATGAGCAAATGTGTCGAATTTGCCAACATTTTTATCCTTTGTACACGTTTAACTAAGTTAGGCACTCGGCGGAGATGTTGGTTTTTTTCGTTTCGTTGGTATCTTAGGGTCCTTCAACTGCAGTGCTCGTTAGAGCCCCATTCACTGCATAGTTCTAAAGCAGAATCTGCACAGACACTACGCTGTTACGACGATTATTGGGTATTAGCAGTATCCGGTGTTCCCAAACAGTCACCCATGCTAGTACTAGCTAGGGTTAAGTTTATCAGACTAGAACTGGTGTGTCCAACGCAATACAGCCGTTCCTGAGACGTTGGTGAAGACCCTGGTTCTTTCTTTAACGATGGAGGGAAGGGTGAAGGGAAAAAATTCGACATTCAGCAAATCGCAGAGGCCTATAAATTAAATGAATCGACAACTTAGTGATAAGGTGTTGCCTCATATGTCGCAGGCTGCAGTTCGATCCTGGCTAAATCATGTGACTTCTTTCAGACGGATGAAAAGCGCACTTGTATCTTCCGTCAGGTGGGAAGAAATGCAGTAGTCCCGTGTGGTGGACATAAAATGAAGGTGTAGCTTGGCGGAATTTCCAAATGTAGGAGCCTGGGCCGCTGGGGCCATATCGCCCCTCTCCGTATTTTAAATAATTGAAATATCGAGACCCACTTTCTTGTAGTGGCCGGTCCAGGGTATGAGCTCGCCTCCCTCGGTAGCAATTAATTGCTGTGTAGGTAGAATGTGCAGCCTTGCAGTATTTGTAAAACCCTTGAATGTAAGGGTTTCATGAAACGTTCCAGTTTATCTGAAACAGAGGTTCTAGACGTCCGAAGTACTTCCGCCATGATTTCAAACTTTTCACATCGCACCCATTGAGTCTGATTTTCTCACTGTATCAGCATTGAGTTAGAAGTTCAGGATATGGCTGATGGTTCCATAGCCAGGGTAAGAACTACTTGGGGAAATACTGAGGTCTTCCATGTGAAGGTTGGGGTGCACCAAGGTTCAAAAGTAAGTCCATGCTTCGTCAATCCAGTTATGGATTAGTTACTGACTGAAGTAGGGGTAATGGCACCGCAGTGCATGGTAGTTGCAGATGGCATTGAAAAACTTGGTGAATCCGAGGAGGAGGAAAAGAGAAGGGCCTGGATGACATTAGAACAGCCGTAGAAAAGGAGAACCTGCAGGTAAACATGAAGAAAACAGAGTACATAGCTTTTAATTGGAACCGTAATGGAAATAATGGTGACGAACTCTGTGAGAGCAAAGCGATGAAAAAGTACATGAGCTTAAGTACCCCTGCTCAGTTTTTCGGTTTAATGGAGAAATTGATTTAGAAGTGACCCATAAGGGCCAATGTAGAGTAGATGAAGTGGAGACAGTCCCTGTGGAGTAGGAGGGTCCCAATAAATCTGAAGGGACAGAGTTCTACAATGTAGTGGTTAGACCTGTTATGCTAACTTATATGGAACAGTGTGTTGGTAGTACAGAGGTACCATGGTATATGCTGCGGTACATTGGTGGGGTCTCAAGAGCGGATATAATTAGTATTGCATATAACAGGAGTAGTTTGGGCGTGGTGGACAGTTAGGGGACAATGCATACAAAGTGAGGGACAACAAACTGAGGTGGTATGGGCTGAGAAGAGGTGATAAGTGTGTTGATGCAGGTTGTAGGAAACATCCGGGGTAGAGGAAGGTCAAAGAAATCATGGGAGGAGGTTGTATGGGGGATATAGTAGTGCGTGGGGCAGATGGGGATCCCACGGAAGATAGACGGAATGGTCAAATCAGAACTGCTGTTTAATAGCGCCATGAAGCATACTACTGCAACAGAGGTGTTTTGTGATGGTTTTCGTGGTGAGTGCACATTATCGTATTTCTGTTCACGAATCCTGACTACAATTTTCGTTTCCACTTATCTGTGTGAAAGTGGAAATTTTTTTGCCTCTTGTGTGACGGGGCTGGCTGTGTACGGGAGATACAGTAGCTTGAACCAGAATGTATTGAGATCACAATTGAGTAGAGAGAGAAAGGTGTATATGGTATTGTGAGGTAGTTGGGGGAGATACTGTAGGTCACATTGGCGTTGTATAAATGGAATTTACAGGTTTAAAAATGAGAAGAAATTGTTATTGTTTGAGTCGATTTTATTAATACTTTTCATTTCAAGTACAACGTTATTCTTTTTTTTAATTAACATGAATAACGACAAATTATCTTTCATGGTTGTGAGGTACATTTCAGCCCTGACAGCTGCTGAAATATCTCACTTCTAAAATATATTGAACAACACATTTATTAGCTAGAATCAAAACCTTTACGAGGATCTTTAATGGTCATCACTTACAGATTAGGAGGAACTATTGTTCT
>JAAFCE010001036.1:12933549-13091326 GCA_013389805.1 Trigoniulus corallinus
AAAAAAAAACGTGAAGGATGTACTCCGTAAGTGTTGAAATGTCTGTTTGATTGTGGTCTTCATCCTTCGACATAAATGTCCTGTTCTTTATTGGTATTGGTATTGAGTGCCAAATTTCACGTTGGTGCACCACCCACTAAAACACCCACCCTCGTCTTCAGGACGCTAGCCCGGAACCGTAAAGCACATCAGTCTAGACCAGGGGTGGTCAAAACGAGGCCCGCGGAGCTAGGTCAAATGAACATAAAATTATTGTACATAACACCAAAACAACATTACATCATGAGTCGGCATCAACCAGGCAAGCGTTTGACCACAGGCGGCTCATGGTGCAGACAAACTTAGTGGCTACCTTGGGCGGCAAATGCTAGAGATACTTCCCTGACATGCAGTGTATCCGTCATTTAAAATGTTCGTAGTTCTGAGGTTCCAAAACCTCTCTGATTGTGGGGGCTTCTCTAAATCTTGCGCCTTGTTGCAGAGCCATAGCAAGGCATTGGCAATGGGACAGATGCCAACGGCGCTCAGACAAATTAACGACCAATCAATTAGGTGCGTTGCCCCGTTGAATATTATTTCTTAAATTTGGCCCGCCTACTGAAAGGGTTGGCCACCCCTGGTCCTAGACCTTACGTTGTGCCTTAAGACTGCACTGGTCGTTAGTGTGAGCCTGGGGCACTTCTTGTTCAAGCTAACTCTTCTTTTCACGTAGTGTGTCTTTGACGTATTGGGAGACCATGTCCCAGGTGTCCCTTCCCCCAGCACGCTGTTGGATCATTTCAGGGGCCAGGTGACACAGGTCCGCCTCCAGGTTTTCCATCTTTTGCAGGTAGGCGGTGTGACGACGGAACTGGGTGACGTTGTACCCAAACTCTCCATGCTTAATCCCAATGTATGCCCTCATGTCTGAGATGACTCTTGAAGTCCACGTCCCTCTGTGCTCCCACTCCCAGGTGTCGAGCGTATCGTTGCTCTCCTCCGCAGTCGCTTTCTTCCTGCCGACCTCCTCCTTCCTGCGGTATATTACCTGACATTTCTAGTAAGGAGGGCGATCAGGATGATGTCTGCGATCACCAGGGCTGTGAGACTGTTTACATTACTGACCCCGCCATAGGTTGGATGAGATCCAAAGACTAGCTTCTAGCCAATGCCGCATTTACCACTGGGCTAAGTAGGCTGAAGCCTAGGGTATCAACGTTTAGAGGGCTGCAAAACTTAAGAAAAGGGCCTCAAAATTGAAACAGCCTAGGGCCTCGCGATATCTTAATCTGGCACTGCTTCTAGCATTGTTAAATCGCCGTCAGGGAACCGGACTATCGCTATTTCAAAGGCGTGTTATGAACAAATCCATGGACCTTATTGTGTTTTAGTATTTGGAGGTTGATTAGACACTGATGTTGTGTAGCGTCCAACAGGCAGAAATAGTTATTGTTTTACTTTATTTTATTAATACTGTTTTCATTTTGAAGTACATTATTAATCTTCTTTCAACTAAACTAACCGAACTACCGTTCGTTGTACTTGTGGTTTTACTTCAGCGCTGATATCTGGGGAAGGATCCCACTTCTGAAACGCAATGTAATGGTATTGGTTACTACTACCATAGTGTATGTTAGAGAATTTCATGGCCAGAACTTACAAAATAGGAGAAACTACTCTTCTTCAAAGAAATCCTCTTCCAACTCTAGGACCTCACGTTTACCATAGCGGATCGTAGGAGTTTGAGAGACGGGCGTTGGTGTGGTAACTGTTGTATAAACCGTAGTTCTTGTTCCGGGATAGGAAGTGGTCGTTTGTTGATTACTTCCTCTTATAACTGTCAATAAAAATAATGTCTTGATAGTCATGTGTCCTCAGAAATGAACTCTTTTTGGTTACGTCGCTATACTCACAGCAGCAGCGTCTGAACACACGGCAACAGTGGAAGTTATGTTCTCGAAGAAGTTGACATCGGAAACAATGCTGAGGCGTTACAATGTGTCTCTCGTTCAGGTCCACTTGAACCTCTCCTTTATTTTCAAGATCAGAGAAACTTTCTGCAGATGTTTTTAAGATTACCAAGACCAGCACAACAGTGGATGTCATAATAATGGTTGATGTCTTCATGTTGTCGAAAATATGTGATATTCGGAGAATTTTCTACACGCAGAATTGTTGTTAATACTCCAAATTCAACTGCTATTTCAATTTAGGTCGAGTTTGGAAATTCGTCACTTACCTTACTACTCAGTAGGATGATTGGGAACCAGTGTTCACGTTTTCAGCCTGTGAATGATGGCGAATGTAAAAATTATCAGTGCTTTTATATTATTTTTGAAATTTATCGAGCAATGTCAGTGCTCTCTCTGCGTCATAATATTTTTGATGTTTTGATGGATGGTCTTTTTCTCGCTTAGAACTGTAATGACTTTTTCCTGGTTGATGAAACTTGTGGATCGATTTCCAGCCTTGCGTAGGATACCATTGTTGGATGTTGTGAAATTATTTGGGCTGTTCAACCTCTCTTAGGAATTTTATACTGTTTTAAGTGATTAATGTCCGGTTGTTGTTTGTGTTTTAGGGCCCTTCAACTACAAGGTTATTAGAACCCCGTCCACAATGTAGTTCTGATGCAGGGACTGCACAGACACTACACTAATGCGACGATTTTTGGATACTAGCGGTTCCCAGGTTTCCCAAGCGGCCACCCATGCTAGTACTAACCGGGATTGCGTTGCTTAACTTCAGTGATCAGACGCGAACTGGTGTGTCGAACGCAATTTGCCGGTCCCCTAATGACCGGTTTGTGTCAAGAAAATCTTTTAAGATACCCATGAAACTTTACGATTTTGTTGATGCTGTGTTGGGTATTTACAAATGTTATTACCGATTTTGCAATTTTTTTTAAATTGCTGTTTTAGTATGTTCAACTCTCCTCCCACTATACTCATCAACTGTAGCCATCATCATTATCATACCTCTATCCCGCCTGTGGCAGGGTCGGGTCTGCGGGTTCTAGCCCTCCACTCCCGTCTCCTTTCAGGCTTTTTCCCTTTGGTCTCTCTTCAGGCAGGACTTATCATGGGAAATTGAAAGAATCCAAAGGAGGACAGCAAGAATTGTGCTCCACAGGTTTTCACGCAGGGAAAGTGTGTCTGAAATGATTAGGGAATTAGGGTGGGACACACTGAGCCAGAGGCGTTTATCTCACAGCATTGGCCTTTTCACAAGAATGTTGCTGGTGGGGTGCAATGGACCTCTGGCTGGGTATAAGGGAAGAAAGGTTCATTCATTTAAATTGAATGAACCTAGGGCAAAGACAGACTCATGCTACTGGTCTTTCTTGCCAAGGACCATTCGACAATGGAATACCCTTGTGGAAAATAGAGTGGAGGGCTTACTGAAAGGGAAGGCCACATTTGCAAGTATTGCAGGTGGACACAGCAACTATAACTTAGGGTCTTAGCAGTTTTCTGAGTTCTTATGTAGCAATGAGAATTACTCTCCACTGCCAAATTGGCCATAGAGGCTGCTTGCAGTGAACTAGAATTAGAATCTCCCACCACGTCCCCGCTCACCCCGCACTCTGCCATATCTTTGCGGACAACCTGCTCCCACGTCTTCTTCGGTCTACCCCTATCCCGGGTCCTTCCGACCACCTGCATTTCTGAAATGGACCTGACGAGCTCCTCCTCCGTAGTAAGTGTTATTATTGAAAAGGTGACTGAGTTTTTAAGGGTTGTTTTGATCCTGTTGATATCAGCGGAATGTTTTGGGCAGGGAAGCAGTAACGGTTGCCACAAATCGTCCTTCTTTAGTTGGAAAAAGTAAAGCTTTGACTTCGTGTGGTTGTGGTTTTGGGATTAAGATTCCTTTTCTATTGGAATAGTTAGTTTACTTGCTGATCTGCAAAATCCACGGTTGTGTGCCCATCCCATTCCTCCTTATTCCCCCCATCTTTCCTTTCTTTTAATGGCCTTCATATCTAACAGGCGGGCATTTATTTACCTGTTATACTAGTTCGCAACAGATCATCAGATATCCACTGTATTCTGCAACTATTGCCTTGTTTAGGTTCTCAACAATAGGTCCCTAAGTTAAAATGAACATTGATCGCGTGCATTTTATTTAGTTTTATTGGCCGTTTCAGCTTCATCTCTGCCATAAGTTTACATGAGTGTAGTACCATATATTTTTCTGAATTTCAAGTTTGTGCTGTTGTGGAGGAGCGTGATGTGACCTCTGTCTTTGGCGGATAATTTTATTGTGATGCCCTTGTTCACTAAAGGCAGTTTTGAATAAGACCTGAAAAGTAGAAATCTGACCAAACAAAATTAACGAAGTTACCTTCAAGTGCTATTTTAATTTCAATAAAATAAATATTGACATACAACAGCATTGTCTGTAAAGCCTGTAGCAATGAACAGCGTTACTCAAATTTTTCTAATTGCGGCCCACTCGGAAGAAGCATGTGGCCCAGTTACATGAAGAGACCTGACGAGATACATATATAGCAATAAAATATTTAGCCCACGAGGAGTTCCTCGTGGCCGAGTAGTGGGCCGCAGGCAGAACTTTGAGAAACATTGGTTTAGAGAATCGTTGGTCGATTGGAAGCAGGACAATCCCAGGTACCAGTTGTAAAAGACCTCAATATAACACCTAGTGTCCTCTGTAATTTGTAAAAACGCTTCAGGAGGCTAGGAGGATCGGTATGAGGCACGATCAGCCAGGCAACTCTCTTGTCAACTCTCTGCTGCCACTGAAGCTGTAGTTTCGGATGTTATTGTGTCCCGAAGGCTTCGTGAAACAGTATCTTGTGCCAAAACACCTGCTGATTGCATTCCACTCCCTCACATCGTATTCTATCTTCTTCATATAAAAGTTCGTCATTCAATTTTAACACTATTGAATGAAGTCGGAACTTTCTTGTCGTAAGGAATTTTGCAAAGTATTTTTTTGAATAAATTCGGTTAGCCCATGTTTAAAATTAAGTTTAGTCAGTACTATCACCATTTGCTTTTATTGCTCTGTCCCGGATAACAAGAACGGGTGCACACCCTAGTTGAAAGGCCACACACTACTCCACGTGTTCGACATAGGCTCCCTTACTGCTCGGAGGTTTAGAGAGGGAATGTTAGAGCCCTCTTCTCGACTTTTCAGGGGTGCAGTTGGCTTTCAGTTCCTTTTTTTTTTATAAATGACAGTGCTCGTCCACATGGGTCAAATGGTTGATAAATACAGTATATTCGAAGTGCGGATATTCAGCAGATTGATTGACCAGCTAGATCTCCAGACCTGAATGCCATTGAACATGTCTGGGATGCACTTGGGAGGGCAATTGCAATTCGCGAACTATCTTAGAACCACCCGGGAGCTAATTTGTTTAGTTGGTTGTTCTAGGACCCTTCACCTACAAAGTCATTAGACCTCAGTCCACTGCGTAGTTCTAATGCAGGGACTGCACAGACACTACACTAATGCAACGATTTTTGGGTAATAACGGTACCCAGTTTTCCCAAGCGTCCATCCATGTCAGTAATATTTGGGGTTGCGTTGCTTAACTTCAGTGATCAGACGATAACTGGTGTGTCCAACGCAATAAGTCGCTGCCGTCCAGGAGCTAAATAACTGCTTTGGTACAGGAGTGGGTGCATCTGGCTCAGGAACTCATCAACTGTCTTATAAGCAGTATGATGACTCACTGTGCAACCTGTGCCTGTTAGAGGTGACAATACCCCCAATTAGCCTTATTTTTGGCACCATCGTTCAATGTCAGTGTTGAACATCCCTGCTCTCATGTGAATTACTTATGATGTTGCCATGGTATTTTCCCTGTTGTAGGGCATAAATTGCTGCTGTCTATTACTCAGAATTCTGACTTGTAGTTTTTGAGAAATTTCAATAAATGTGTTTATTTTCTTAATTTTGAACTTTAGTTTAGTTAATATCAAGAATTATGGAAACTTTTTGGCCGAGTCGAAACCGAGTTGACACCCCAACGCATGTGATTTGCATCGGTAACGTTACTCTCTCTTGAGTCCAACGAAGAAGCACATAAGAGAGTGGAGGACCTTGTTGTTTGTTGGTGTTTAAGGTCCCGTCAACTACAAGGTCATTAGAGACCCGTCCATTGCATAGTTCTAATGCATATACTGCACAGACACTACACTAATGCGGCGATTATTGGGTATTAGCTGTACCCAGCTTTCCCGAGCGACCACCCATGTCAGTACTAACTGGGCTTGCGTTGCTTAACTTCAGTGATCAGACGAGAACTGGTGAGAACTCGCCGCTCCCAGTGGAGGACCTCAGCAGCACAATAGGAGGGGAAGAATTGTAGGGAGAAATGTCTCGATTATAGGGGAAGTTGAGTTGGTCACTTTCTTTCAGGGACAATGAAAGTTCGGAACTCGCAGACCCCGATCCTGGGTGCAAGGATATAATAAAATAAACTGTTTGCATGCTGTTTGCCGTTAGAGCCTCTAGGAGTTTCAGGAAATGATTTACGAACTTCTGGATTAAGACTCGAATTGTATACTAAAGGAGGGCAAGATCGATAGTAGACCGTTTTTAATACTCGTGGTTTTGAATTTATCGCGTGGTGTATATCCCACTGACTATTTTAGTTTTGTTGAAGTTGTGACAAATAATTTTGTTGTTAGTTAATTTACTTATTTTACTAAATGTTTTTTTTTCTAAAAATGCTGAACCCTTTATATTACTCATTTTCAACGTTTCTAATTTCTTGTTTGTTATTTAAAATTCTATGTAGTTATTATTCCAAATACATATGTCGCAGCTTGTTGCATTGTTGGGTATCCATCTGTGCCTTTCTTTTAAAGGACACAAACGAATTGATGGGAAAATCATTGAATTATTTCCACTGACTTGTCTTCTTTTTGGGGGCAATTCCTGTCTTACCGGCGCTACGCCAGGGTTGCTGCTCGGTAACTGCGTCAGTAATTGTAGGATCGATACTGGAGCGAGGTGGGTTGACTTCCTTCGGTCGAGAGAAAGGCCCCGAGTGCGCCTTCTTTCGGATGAGAAGTAAAACCGAGGTTCTGTGTGGTGTACGATGGCATTTGTTCTCCTATGCAACGGGTAGATGAGGCAAAATTTCCAGGTGTAGGAGCTCGCCCCTGGGGTACCCCACCCTGCGGGAAAAGGGTTAGGAGTTGCTTTTACACGCATGTTTCATTCAATGCATTGTACAAAAAGTTCTTTTCCGTGCAGTTATGTTATGGCATCTTACACACGACACGGCTTTACTTCCCATTTAACGGAATGTGCGCTGGGGGTTTCCTTCTCGCCCGAGAGAATCCTCTAGCCTCTGTCAGGATGGAACAGATTCATGAGTCAGGCACGCTACAATTGAGTCAGTGAGGCAGACTAGGCAATTGTTATTCTCTTTCATGGCTGTCAGGGTACTTGTCGAAAGTCATTCTGTTGGATGATGACCCATTCATGGCTGAGTGAATGCCAGAATTCCCAGGTGTAGGAGCTCACTTTGTTCCTGGCGTCGACTTATGCACCTTCGGAGTTGGCATAGTGACGTTAAACGCTGGATCCCCCTCCGCATTTATATCAAATGAGTCAAAAAATACGCCTTTCGTTAACAATTTTATTTTAGTCACGGCACCATTCATACATGTGACAAATTCTAATGAATTCTGCTAAAATGTTGCGTCATTTCAGTTGATGGAGTCACCTGTGTGCTGTGTTAAAATCCTGAAATGAAACCAATAAGCGGTTGATCAATTATTCTGCTCAGAATTCTTATGGCGTGTGATTCATATTACTCACATTGAAAATTAATTTCGATTAATTTTAATTTTCACTTATGGGACTGTATGTTGTGGTGGGTGACACTTGCATTGCTGTTGAAGAGGTTACAGTCGTTGTTGAAGAATCTTGTGTCACTGTGGTTGTCTCCGGATTTTCTGGCTTGGATGGTTTGGTAGTAGTTGTAGATCCAGTAGACACTGTAGTTGTTATAGGATGGACTGAACTGGAGGTTGTGCCAGGGCTTGCTGCAAATCGGGTTGTAGGCACGTATGGGATGGGAATTATTATTGGCCGGCCTGCACTTATGGTTACAGGATAACCAGGCCTGACATGACCCCCACTTTTGTGAGTTGTTGGGTTTTTGTGATGATGGTGACCAGAGCCTTCTGTTATTATTAGTTTGAATTTAGAATTTGACGGTGGGCGACTAAGAACAAATTGAGATCCACTATCTACTTACCGCAACATCGTCTGAATGTTTGGCAACAATGGCGATTATGCTCCCGTAGGCTAATATTTTCTCTTTTGTAGCAAATTCGACAGGTTAAATATGAAACAGGATGCCTTTTATCCATCTGGAGTAACTCTTTGTCTCCATTCGCCGGATTGGCAATTGAAGTTGAAAGTACAAAGAAAATGACGACTGATAGCAGGATAGACAACTTCATTTTGGAGACCAAATTCGACCCTTGGAAAAAAATTCAGAATTGCTATCCCATTGCAATTGACCAATTTGAAACTTAGTTTATCATGCAGCTTACCTGTTTTGTGGTTAATTGCAGAGATGAAACTACTTGGTGATGTTGAATCAGTCATCGCTTTTTATACTTACTTTGGTAGTTGTTTTGAATTTGTACAAAAAAAAAATCCAAAAGACTCTCCCCTCCCTTTTACGTAATTTGTGGTCGTTTGATTGATTGGCAATGCTTTCTATTGAAAGTTCTGCAAGTCCACTGAGTCAAAAACACATTTTTGTTTCCGTTGACAAATGAGCAAATCCGTTATAGGAAAAAGTTTTTCAACTATGAAATTACTTCTTTATTTTCGATGTAGGGAATTGATCTACCTGACATATGAGTAATATGACGAATTGAATTGATTGATATTGCTTATTTGACGTTGACTCTTATCCAGACTTTACGACAAGGATTGTCATTTTTTTTTCATTTTGAATGAGCCCTTAAAATGGTACTCAGATTCGGATAAACCCTGGTGCTTAAAGAGATGACGTTATCATTTAGCTCAGCTGCTAGCACCACAATTGTACTATGCACTGGGGGGAACAACCGTGTTTATTTTTTTTTCAATGTCTCACTGAACTGCAGGTTAAGAAACGTTCCACCAACAGGTGATACCTAGAAAGTTCTTCCCTGCCTTTGCCCTGCACCTCTTTCGATACCATTTTACATTCCGAGTCGATTTGGTTTACATTGGTTGTGTGTCAGAACTGTTTAGGGCGTTCGTAAATCATCTCGGCTGTAGAGAAAAAGCAAAAAAAAAAGCAACTCCTAACCCTTTTCCCGCCTATGGCAGGGTCGGGTACCCATCTTGTCCCTATGAATGGACACAAGGGCGATATATTGGTCATAGTTTTTCTGCAGCCGGTTGCCGGACCAAGCTGTAGAGAAAGACTGACGGTAAATGCCCAAGCCAGCTATTCATAATCGAGTTTGCAATCCATGAGATCAAGACCCTGAGATGTTCTAGTTAAGATAGAATCTGTATTCATTAATGTCTTGAGAGGCCAAATCGACCTTTTGAGCGAATGAAGTGCTGGTAGTGATTATCAGCTGTTTTGCCTTCATTTGTCTCGATAGTCAGTAGTAAGCGTTTTTTGATTTCATGAGTTCATGGTTGCAAGATCAATCCTCGGCTTCATTCAGCCGACAGGCTTATGCATCTTGGAGACTACTAGTTTCAATGAGTTGTAGTTAAGGTGCTGTTCCACTAAGCAGTAGCTGCTATAAAAGTTGCTGTTATAATAGTAACTATTATGTGGAACACCCCTACTCTTATAAGAGTTGAGCTGCTATAACAGCTACTTTTAGCCACCCCTTCAAGTTGAAATTTTTCTACTTTCTTCCAAGTTGCAGTGGATTATGGGTAATTTAAAAATGGCGTCAACTGAAGAACACATTAAATTGCCTTATCTTCACTGTTATGCAGGGCAGTATGTACACCACTGTAGGGTGACCATTCGTCACCCCTCGTCACTCTGCATCCTACATGGTTACACATCCCAGAATTAACAATTCGTTTAAAGATTCATCAAAATAAATTTAGTTTCTATAGTATTTCCACATATGGATGGCTAAAGTGGAGTCCTGTGCAACCGCCAGGTCCTAATAAAATTTGAAAACAAAGTTTACAGAACTGTTATTAGGCCAGCTATGTAGTATGGCTCAGAGTGCTGGTCAGTCAAAAATGACTATGAAAGGAGAATGCCAGTGGCTGCGATTTGAATGCTGTGCTACATAAGTTGAGAGTCATGAGCCAACAGAATCTGAATTGGTTACATTATTAAATGTGATGAGGAGGGGAGGAGGATTTTATTCGTCCCATTATGGGACTGGGTTGATTGGTGGCACCAGGAGTAGGGGAAGACCAAAATGGAAGTGGGGCAGGTGGTGCAACGGGACATTGAGATGTGGGGTAGAGTTAAGGATAAGAACCCGCAGACCCAACCCTTCCACAGGCAGGATAAAGGTGAGATGATGATGAATACTTCCACCTACAGATTGTATTATTTTTAGAGCATAATCACGTTTCAACAGAAACTGATTGACCCATTCCTGATGTTTGCCTTATATTTGAAGAGCAGCTACACGTTGTATTTTTGTGGGCGCCATTTTAATTTTTATAATAGTTCACAGTTGCATTTACCCACTTTTGTGCACTAATAGTAGCTTAGCAGTTACTCTTAGCACACTGCTATAGCAGCTACTGCTTAGTGGAACAGCACCTTTAGGTCAGCATTTTTTAACTCGTTATTTGTTAGTAATTTTCCTGAAATTACAGTAGAACCCGGATAAGAAGTGTTTCAAGGCCCCCGATGTTTAGTGACTTCTTAAGCGGGAAGGTCTTTTAAATGGGAAATTGCTTTTATACACATTTGAATATTGAATTGCATTGCAGTATTGAAACACTCGAAGCTACTTCTAACCCCTTTCCACTATGCCCATGAATGGACACAAGGGTGATATATTTCACAATGCGGTTAACGACCAAAGTTCCAACTCCTGGAGCTGAAAAAAACCGAACAAATATTTGTTTTGCCGAATTTCGTAGAATAATAGTATATGTTTCTATATTCATTAATTTTTTTAAACAAAAGTGTCAGCAACATCAGGAACACTGTCAAGATATGACCGAAATGTATCAAGGCGTAGGGCTCCAACATTTTTGACTGGCGGGTCGGATTAAGAATTTTTCGAAGGCCTGTGGGCCACAATCCGATTCATGGTGTTTTTTTTTTTAAAAAAAAAATACACAAATGGTAAATATTGTAATGTTGTCATAAATCAAATGCAGGATTCTATACAGAGACTAACAATGACATCTGACTGACGCGGCTTGCATTTTTTCTGACTCGACGGCGCAACACTGTTCCATTATGGAGTCCTTCCGGGGACCGTGTAAGATTCACTGGCGGGCCGTAAGTTGGAGACTTATGTATCAAGGGCTTTTAATGCCCTCTACAAATTCTTCTTCGTCTTCTTCACTCTGGCAAATGAGTGGCGAATTGTGTTGGACACACCAGTTCTCGTCTGATCACTGAAGTTAAGCAACACAACCCCAGCTAGTAAGTGACATGGGTGGCCGCTTGGGAAAACTGGGTACTACTAATATCCAAAGTCGTCTCATTGTAGTGTCTGTGCAGTCTCTGCATTAGAACTATGAAGTGGACGGCGCTCTAACGACCTGCTAGTTGAAAGGCCCTTAAATCGTTCAAAAATCGTTGGCGTTATCGTTTTGTCAGACCTTTTCAAATGCGTTAACCAGTCGATGAGTAAGGAAGCGTTCAGGAGAGTACAAAAGCGTGCAATTTTGACAGTTGGATACACTTCACCATATGTATTAGAGCGCGAATATGATACTGGTGTTATCTGTTATATCTCACGCATTTTAAGAAAACTCATTAAGAGTTTAGCTTGCAGTGTAATGCTGTGTGTACACTAGCAAGTTACTTGCAGGATTTCTTGCAGGATTACTTCCAACTCTGTATGCACTGCTGGCAAGTTTTGTTGCTAAAGCACCTTCTGCAAGTACTTGCTAGACTGTTTACACTGTTACATAGTAACTTCTGCAAGTACGTAAGCTGCTTGCAAGACTGCAAGACTTGCTGCACTCTGCTGATGGGAGTAGGTGAGTGGGCCCCTCAGTGCATGGTATTTGCTGATGTAGGAAGGCTTGAGGAGCCTCTAGAGGATGCACAACAGGGCTTACAGCAATGGTGAAGGGGGCGTGAAGGTGAACGCAAAGAAAAGAGTACACTTGGCCGGGACCAAGGGGGGGGGGTATGGTTCGCTGTGGGAATGAGGTGATACCAGTGGTGAAGGAGTTTTGGTATCTAGGATCGGTGTTTCAGCCCGATGGGGAAATCGACTCAGACGTTAGTCATAGAATCTTTGCAGGATGGCTAAAGTGGAGACAGGCAAGCGGAATGCTGTGTGACCGCCTGGTCCCAATTAGAGGTAGCTTGGGGGTGGGTGACATAGCGGAGAAGAGGTGGAGGTGAAAAGCCTCTAAATATTGAGGTGGTATGGGCATGTGATGCAAATGGGGAGGAGGAGTTTATTTGGTACATTATGGGACAGCAGGTGGTTGGTGGAAACAGGAGTAGGGGAACTAAACCGGAGGGTATAGGTGGGAGTGGAGGATTAGAACCCACAGACCCGACCCCGCCATAGGCTGGATAAGGGTGTGATGAATTCAGGATATTGCTCATATATGGAAATGAGCCTAATTATTTCATCCCTTGTTCATGTTTTCAGCCATTGGTAAAAAACCTTGCTGAAAACTTGTCAAACCAAGCTTGATAAGTTGCAAGTTAAAAAATGGTGTCTACACGTGGTGACTTCCTGCATGTTTTGCAAGTTTAAAAAATTCTGCAAGCTGACTTGCATTGCTGTCTACACGCTACAGTGCACTTGCTAAAGTCGACTTGTGCAAGTTTTATTGCTAGTGTACACACAGCTTTAAGTGGCTTCCATATTTAACATACTTTGGGTCAAGAATGAGCGCTTTATCCCAATTATATAGCAGGATGGTGGTACCACTACCGCAATTGTTGTGCTGTGCCCCAAGTGAATTGCGAGAGTAAACATTAGAGAATTTGTAAAATTTTGTTGAATTTATTCATTGGATTTACTAAAGTAATTCGCTTCATTCTTCTTGCAGCCCCGCCATTCTGCCAAATTATTGAGAGTTCTACGCCAGATGCCACAAAGGCAAGGACCAGACGTCTTTTTCAGTTTTCCGGGAAAGAAAGGAGCCGTAAGTATCTCTTATATCAGGGGTGGCCAACACGAGGCCCCCGCGGGCCGCATGCCGCCCGCCTGGAGTCATGTTGCAGCCCGCGGAGTTAGGTCAAATACACATAGAATTATTGTACATATCGCCAAAACAACATTACATTATGAGTCGGCCTCAACCAGGCTAGCGTTTGACCACGATCTCATACTGGGAAGTAACGATGTAGTCGAAGCTGCGGCACCCTTGCTTGTTTACTTTAATTCAACAAAAAAATTAGGTGCCTGGCGCGGCAGGAAATATTATTTCTTAAATTTGCCCCGCCTGCTGAAACGGTTGGCCATCCCTGTCTTATATCAAACGTCGTATGAATTTCTTTGTGGATTCTTATCAGTTAATAATTATTGTCTCTCTTCTATAGGCAATTGTCTTGCCACCTCTTGCAAGATGGCCGTTGGAGAATGGATTCACTTTTAATACTTGGTTTCGTTTAGATCCCATCAACAGTGTAAACATCGAAAGAGAAAAGCCTTACTTATATTGGTAAGACGTTTTCGATTTTATCGAACTGACTCCTGGTGATTATAAAATCCCCAAGCCTGTAAAGATGTCATTGATTGTAGCTATTGTTGCCCAAGGACCGACGTTAGTATCTCCTAAGTGGGCGTCAGTTTCGAGACTTTTTGAAACTGCTCACAACTCAGACCGTAGGAATTTTGATCCATCAACTGTTAAAAACTTTTTCCCGCCTACGGCTGGGTTGGGGATCCGTTAATTTTAGAGGCTTTTCACTGTTGCCAATGGATAGGCAGATGCGCTTTGCATTTTAGAAGTGTACAGTAGGCCATGTTGTAATTGCTGTATACCACGTTTATGGAGACCTTCGATAAACTCTTGTAGTCAAAGATCAGTTTTTTTGAGTAACAGACAGGCAAGTAAATTAGGCATGAGCTTGACTCCTGTTGCATTATACGTAGTTATTGTGCAATAGGTCAGACACCATGCTCTATTATAACCAACAAAGCATTAATTTACCTGCCAACATTTATATTTTGGTTGTATAATGTTCTGTTGGAACAGTGGGGTAGGCCGGCATCCCCCCTACAGACAACCAGCCAATATTCCTGCAGGTTCCAGATGCCTGACTGGGGTGTCACCAGTCACAGCATGTTCAATGGACCCGCGGACCCGACCCTGCCACAGGCGGGTTAAGGGTATGATGATGGATAATATGGGAGACAGGCAACTTATTGTTTAACACAGTTTTATTGATTTTTAATTGACGTGCATCATTATTTGATTTATATTTTGAAATCAAGGTGACAAAAAATGTGTCACACTTCCGACCTTACTCCCGCTGACGAAATTCTTCGCTTCTGAAATTTAGTGAAGTTTAAAATTATTAACTCGTAATTTTAGTTCGGTTATGATAGCTAATGCTCTAAACTTACGAAATTGAAGGGTTACTCTTCTTTGAAAATAATCTGGAACCTCACGCTTCCCTTAACGGATAGTAGGAGTTCCAGAGTTGGACGTTGGTATTGTGACTGTTGTGCTGTAGTTCTAGTTGGAATATAGTTGTTGGTTACTCACAGTAGCAGCGTCCAAAAATTGGGCAACAGTGTACGTTGTGTTCACGTCCAAAAAAATACCATGATGGCAAGATGGCCAAATCCTCTTGAGCGTCGCCTATATTATTATAATTTTGAGATATGAAGACCAAAATAGCAAAGAAAGCCATGGTGATCGCAATAATGGCTGATTGGTTCATATTCTTGAAATGATTGGTTGTTTACGAAACATTTTCTGTGTATAAAACAAGTATCAATACCCAAAATTTGATATTCATTCCATTAGTACAGTAGTTGATATTGGAACTATGATACTTTTGTCCAAGAGGGTTGTTAGGAATCACTTCTGAACCGAATGATAGTGAAATTGAAGTTTGCAGTTTTTTTTTTATACTATTTCTGCAGTTTATTTTCGTTTTGCTTCGTAAAGATAGTGCACTAAAATTTAGGTCATGACGTTTTGAAATGTTGATGGATATGAAATCTATTTTCCTCCATAACTCAGGTTATGGATCCTTTGCGTCTTCCTCGAAGACAACATAATGTCGACATTTATCGAATGCCTTGAAAAAGATGTTGCCTCCTTTTTTTATATTTTTGGGGGTTTCATTGGTACTCTGACCTGTCTTATTCGATAATATCTGGCTTGTAATAGTGGTGATTGATTTTGGGCATCGAAAATTTCGTTCTCCTGTTTTTTTTTTTAATCCATTTATGGATGCCACCCTCCCCCCCAAGTCTTGGATCGCAGACCTGCCTCGCAGTGGATTTGATCTTGATTGAATGGGTTAATTAATGACATCTAGCAGATGTCAATCAAACTGAAGTAGAGTTCGACAGGACGACAATGTGGCAAGAGACATTGAATGGAACCGGTGCATTAGTGGTAGTAGGTGGTAGACATTCACAAAGCAACTCCTAACCCTTTTCCTGCCTATGGAAGGGTCGGGTACCCATCTTGTATATTGGTCATAGTTTTTTTCTGCAGCCGGTTGCCGGCCAAAGCTGCACCCCTACGCTTATTTATCGTCGGTCTAGTGTTCGTTGGGGAATGCTACCGACGCCAGGGGGCGAGGGAGCGGCGAGTTGCGTTGGACACACCAGTTTTCGACTGATCACTGAAGTTAAGCAACGCAAGCCCAGTTAGTACTGACATGGGTGGTCGCTCGGGAAAGCTGGGTACTGCTAATACCCAATAACCGTCGCATTAGTGTAGTGTCTGTGCAGTATATGCATTAGAGCTATACAGTGGACGGGTCTCTAATTAGACCTCGTAGTTGACGGGACCTTAAACTCTAACAAACAACAACAACAGCCAGGGGGCGAGCTCCTACACCTGGAAATTTTGCCTTATCTACCCGTTGCGTAGTAAAGAGGGTTCTTTTATGTGCAAATGCCATCGTACACACACACGGGACCTCGGTTTTACTTCTCATCCGAAAGAAGCCGACCCACCTCGATCCAGTATCTAACCTAGAACTACTGACGCAGTTGTCGAGTGTGCTAACCACTACGCCACCGCGGCGGGTCCGTAGGTGGTAGACATTCGGGAACAAAAATGATACGCTTCGGTGGTAAGGACGAGGTCTGAGAAAATGGGCTTCTCGTTCGCACACTAACTTTGATTAACAACCTAGTTGCAAAATAAAACCAACCAGCCATGGGTTCATTTTAGTGGCGTAAATCTGTGGCTCCCTTGAAATACTCATAGGTGGTCCTCCCAAATATTCTGAAGATTGACGCCTATTGTTCAGTTACATTTAACTTATGAACTAACTACCTAAACTGAGAAGTCACAAGTTCATCTCTGACAGACATCTGCTCCTACAATGATCTGACAATGAATCAATGTTTTCTCTTTCCCGTTGCATCTTTCCACCTTGCCCCATGCTCCATCACTCCTAAAGTTGTATTTTTTTCTGGACTTTTTTCTATTAGTGAATAATACCTGGACTATTTCCTGGTTAAGTTTTTTTGTGAGCCCTGCGTCAAGAGAATAGGGATCTAAAAGGGGCCCTTTAAGTTGGTATATTAAATAATGGGCCTTACTTCTATAGGCTTAGAAAACCCGCCGCGGTGGCGTAGTGGTTAGCTCACTCGGCAACTACGCCAGTAGTTGGCGGTCGATACTGGACCGTGGTGGGTCGGCTTCTTTCGGGCGAGAGAGAAGCCGCGAGTGTGCCTTCTTTCGGATGAGAAGTAAAACCGAGGTCTCGTGTGGGTGTACGATGGCGCTTGCACGTAAAAGAACCCTCTCTACTAGGCAACGGGTAGATGAGGCAAAAATTTCCAGGTGTAGGAGCTCACCCCCTGGCGTCGGTAGCATTCCCCAACGAACACTAGACCGACGATAAATAAGCGTAGGGATGCAGCTTTGGCCGACAACCGGCTGCAGAAAAAACTATATCCAATATATCACCCTGTGTCCATTCAGAGGGACAAATGGGTACCCGACCCTGCCATAGGCGGGAAAAGGGTTAGGAGTTGCTACTTCTGTAGGCTTATGACCAAATTTTGTCAAGCTGAACTCCGCATTTTTTAGGAACTGGTTCTTTCGATTCGGCGTTACATTCCGCTGGTGTCGATAAAATTTGAGATGGAAATTAGCGACCATAATGGTAGCAGTCAAGCACACTGCCCTTTGAATTTTTTTACAGCCTGACCGCCACATAACGTTGCTCGAAAATGGGATTTCAGTCCTGAATAGTCCTTGATCTCAGGATTTAAGCACCTTGTTCTGTACGTTACCATTCTTACCATGTGACCTAGAAGGTGAGGAAATAGTTATGATCAAGATCAACCAAAGAAATTGAAGGAATGAACAGAGATATATTTGGGAATAAGAGGGAATGGAGAGGGAGAGGCTTATTTCGTTGGACACACCAGTTCTCGTCTGATCACTGAAGTGAAGCAACGCAACTCGTCAGTACTAACATGGGTGACTACTTGGAGGTAATGGATACCGCTAATACCCAAAAATCGCCGTAACAGCAGACTCTGCATTAAACTATGCAATGAACGGGGCTCTAATGACCTTTGTAGTTGAAGGGTCCTAAAACAAAAAAAGAGGGAATGGAGAGCGAGAAATCCATTACGACATGAGTGATACATCATTACGACATGAGTGATACATGTCGCTAACGACCAAGATCTCTGTAAAGGACATTCTCATCCTGCCATAAACGTTTCTACAAGACCATTGCTCCATAATCGAATTTATAAGCTAGAAGTTCAACGTGCCTATTTTAATATGATTTTATTGTTACTTTAACATTACTTATTTCGTAGTTGATTGTATTTTTTCTTAAATTGAAGAAAGGTACATGGACGATCACCTTAAAACAGACCGCGCCTGATGAAATTCCTCGCTTCTGAAAATTCAGCGAAGATTAAACAAGTAGCTTTAGTTGATGTTTTAAGATGTATTATAGTTATTTATATTCAGAACTTACAAACATAGGAATTATTCTTCTTCAAAGAAGCCCTCGTCCAATTCTGGGGCCTCGCGTTTACCATAACGAGTCGTAGGAGTTTCAGAGATGGACTTTGGTGTAGTGACTGTTGTATATCCTGAAGTTCTAATCGGAGTATAAGTTGTGGTAGTTTGTTGGTTGCTGCCTCTTATAACTATCAGAGAAGTTAAACTGAATGGTGCATGTCTTAAGACGGACCATTTTTGTTGCATTAATATACTTACAGCAACAGCGCCTAAACACTTGGCAACAGTGTACATTATGTTCTCGGAAAGGCCCAGATTGACATCTGAGGCAATGTTGAAACGTGATAAAGTGTCTTTCATTTATGTCCACTTGAACGTCACCTGCATTTTCAAGAGCGGAGACTTCTGTAGATGTTCGGAGGAGCACCACGACCAGCAGTGCAATGGACATTATAATAATGGTTGCTAATTTCATGTTGCCGAAAATATTTGATGTTTGAGGATTTTCTGGTGATTGTTAATACTCATTAATCGATGCGTGTTTCTATTGAAATTAGTGATGAGTTTTGACTACTTACTTTTGCACGTGAGAGTTTAGGTACCAGTGCTCGAGTTTCACTTTTGAAACGAATGCTGTTTAAGCTGAAGCTTTCAGTGGTTTTATAGGATTTTTAAAGTTTATTTTGATTTCACTGCTAAGGTTAGTTCCTCTACTTGTTTCACCAAATTTTTGCAATATGATGGATTGCCGTCATCAACCTTTGAATATTGAAATGTTTTTTCCTCGTGGTTCTTAACGTTATTGATCTGGTAAATTCGGTACTTTCACGCTCTTCAACGGTTTCTCTTTCGGGTCATTAGTAGGGTGATCTTCCAAGTTTAGCAATTCATGATTTGGCGTTGATTAATTGAGTGTGTTAGAATGAATATGTCGAAATAACAGTGGCCTGACTAGGGAACATAGCAGGCCTAGGGAGACAGTAAACTTAGAACAAATAGAAGCAGTGTTAGTAATAGGAAGTGAGAATTATACGGACATGTGAAACGCGAGATACATACGTAAGTTGCTGGAAATGTTTATAGTGTAGTTTTTCTATTATTATACAAGGGTTTTCTTGTTCTAGACTTCTGGTCTGAATTTCAGAGGTGGGGAACCTTTTTTTTTTCTTACAAAGGCTATTTGGATGTTTATAACATCATTCCCAAACCATTCAAAATTATCGACTTAAAATTAGCCTGCTATATTTGGTCAAACGTTTAATTAACTCACCCCTAATGTGATGATGACGCTAAGGAATGGCGTCATTATCACATCGCCATAAACTTGACACACCAAAAAAAAAAAAAGTAATAATCGTTTGTCCATTTCTCTCGGAAAGATCTACATTCTGCATCAACTCCCTTTTCTTTCTAGGTTCTCAGAGCCCTTACGTTATAAGAACTATCCAGTGGACGGCGTAGCATACGATGATACGTGTCTATCCAGTCATGTACTCATTAGGGTTTTATTATGATTGACTTATTGTAAATGTGGTTAAGTTGCGCTGGACACTGCAGTTCTCGTGAGATCACTGAAGTTAAGCAACGCAAACCCACGTTAGTACCAACACGGGTGGTTGGTAGTTAACGTTGGGTGCTGCAAATTTCCCCTCTCCTACATCCTCTACACCAGCGATTCTCACCTTATTTTTTCGTCACGGCACACTAACAACGACCCATTTCGAGGCACACAAACGCCAAAGTAAATGTATAAGTTGCAACATAACCCTATACAGAAGCTGCATAGCAGTGGGTAGCACGCTCGGTAACTGCTTCAACAGTTTTTGTTTTGATAATGGACCGAGGTGGGTTGACATTTTCTGGCGAGGAAGAAGCCCTGAGTGCACTTTCTTTCAGATGAGAAGTAAAACCGAGGTCCGTGTAGTGTACGACGGCATCTGCACGTAAAAGAACCCTCTCTATTATGGAACGGGTAGAGGAAGCAAAATTCCCAGGTGTAGGAGCTTGCCCCTTGGCTTCGGTGGAATGTCCCAACGAAAAGTAGAAAGACGGTACATAGCATGGAGGTTGCAGCTTTGGTCGGCAACCGTGAGAAAACACTGTGCAATATATCGGCCATGTGTCCACTCAGAGGGACGAAATGGGTACCCGACCCTGCCATAGGCGGGAAGAGGGTTAGAAGTTACTTGTAACCTAGCCCTATGCACACATCAAGTGGGTGACTACTATGCTAAATACTACATTATAGCTTTCTTAGCCATTAGTCAGAACTGTAATATTCATGCCCATTGGTTCAGCCAGTCCCTCTTAGGAAGGAGAATACTTGAGAACCGATTGAAATACTTGTCTGACGTCACTGATGTATGGGTATTCGCAGTGGCGGCACATTTCATGAATCTCGCGGCACAGTGGTTGAGAATCGCTGCTCTACACCTACCTCCGCCTCACCCGCGAGCAGCCTCCTAAGGCAAGGCGCAAAATGAGGCCGCGGGGTGACGCAGCATAACGCAGCCCTGCGAAATCCTGCTAGCAGGCAATCACCACACATTGAATCGCAGTTTTTCAACATACTGGTTTGCAATTTGCGTCAACTAAATTGACTTTCAACGTAACAGTGATTGCCTGCTAGCGGAATTTCGCAGGGCTGCGTCACACTGCGTCACCCTGCGGCCTCATTTTGGGCCTTGCCTAAGGGTTCGGCCTGTTATGGCTGCTTGGCTTACTCCCCAACCCGTTAGCATACCATAGTAACATAGGGGATCACGTCAATTTGGCGCATGGCAATTTGGCGTACATACACATTCGGCGTATGACAATTTGGCGTACATGCAAATTTGGCGTATGACAATTTGGCGTACATACCGATCTCTTGGGTGCACACATTTGTTCAAAATTGCAACTGTCATAACCAGTGACAGATCCAGGATTTTCGGGGGGGGGGGGGGGGGGGGGGGAGGGGGGGGGGGGGGGTTGAGCTAAACCTCACATATTATGCAAATATAAGTTTATATGTGCATGGGAGGGGTTGCAACCCCAAAAACCCCATCCTAGATCCACGCGTGGGCATAACAGTCATTGCAACGGTCCCGTATAACACAGTTGGGTTTGTTTGTGTTTTAGGGCCCATCGACTTCAAAGTTCATTAGGGCCCTATAACACAGTTATGGTAGGCATTCATTGTTCTATTACCTTGCAATGACTGTTGAAATATGTTGTTATGACCGTTGCAATTTTGAACAAATTTGGGCACCCAAGAGATCGGTACCCACGTACCGATTGACGTACACCGTTTGACGTACGCCAAATTTGTATGTACGCCAAATTGTCATACGCCAAATTATATATGCGCCAAATTTGAATGTACGCCAAATTGACTACGCCAAATTGTCGTACGCCAAATTGACTACGCCAAATTGTCATGCGCCAAATTGACGTAGACCCGTAACATAGAGCCAGATCGACTGATTACCCGTGGACTGGACGTTCCCCATCCCTACTATATTTAAACAAATTGCATCGAGATAATTTTTCTTAAAGTCATAAGAATTATGATTTTGATTGGTGTTATGCATCTTATAAAAATATTGACATGCTTCTGTCTTGGAGGTTTTAAGAATTAACCATTTTTGATTTTAGTTTTCGAACGAGTAAAGGCCTTGGCTATTCCGCCCATTTTGTTGGTAACTGTTTAGTACTCACGTCCATTAAAGTGAAAGGAAAAGGTTATCAACATTGTGTCAAGTATGAGTTTCAGCCAAGAAAGGTAAGGTGTAAACTCAGCATTAATTACTTGATAATGAAGATGCTATTTAATTATTTGTTCTTATTTACAGTGGTACATGGTGGCCATTGTATACATATATAACCGGTGGAGTAAAAGTGAAATCAAATGTTTTGTTAATGGCCAGTTGGCTTCCAGTACAGATATGAGTTGGCCCGTTAGTACCAACGAGGTCTGTATCAATCGTAATATTTTCTCTCAATTAAGATCATTCAAAGATTTACCATGATGTTATTTTCTTCCAGCCTTTTGATAAATGTTATATTGGTGCTACACCAGAGCTCGATGAAGAACATGTATTTTGTGGACAGATGGCAGCAATATATCTATTTGGTGAAGCCCTTAACACACATCAAATATGTGCTGTACACCGGTTAGGACCCAGTTACAAGGTATTTTCAGGAGAGGATCATAAAGTGCTATTTCATATTTCAGTCTCTGAAATTCTGCTACTATTCTATTGCATAAATTTGATCGCATATTCATGTTGGTTTCTAAAATTTTCATCGACGTAGTGTTGTGAATATTTTTCTACGTATTCTGCGTTAACTGAAACTTATCTCTATGGGAATGCTGCCAGCAAATAGCATGTTATCGCATAATTTTGTTGTTGTAATGTTTGTATCCGTTACGACTTCGTTTGCGACCCATAGACTGCTGCTATTTGTTTGAATGGAAAGGAGGCATGCAGTCCACTGCGTCAATTGTGAATGTGGATCTTGATGTGGCGTATTTATATCTGTTGCTTTGCTATGTTTTTCTTCAGAGCCAGTTTCGATTTGAAAACGAGAGCAACATGCAGTTACCAGAAAATCATAAAAAGGTTTGTTATCGCAACAACTCTTTCCTCCTTTCTTCCTTCAAGCTGCTATAAGTTGATTTTTTTCTTACTGCCATCTCACTCAATATTAGTAGCATTTCAGAGTTTTAGTTTTTAAGGCAGAAAATACTACTTAAATGATTTCAGGTCCTTTACGATTGTCGTCTGTCCAACAGCATGGTGTTTATGTATAATCCTGTGGCCACAGATAGTCAACTTTGTCTTCAGTCTGCACCCAAAAGTTCAGTGACATATTTTGTTCACACTCCTCATGCTCTGATGCTTCAGGATGTCAAAGCTGTTGTTACTCATTCAGTTCACAGTACTTTGAATTCAATTGGTGGCATACAGGTGATAATAAGATTGTAGCAGTAACGTAGGCACTGATAGTTCTTTGAAAAGGAATTTGTCTGAAATCCTTGTTCGTAGGCGTTATTTCCATTGTTTGGTCAACTGGATCTACATCATGACGAAGTTTCTCGAAACACTAGTCGACATAACGAGCCCAGATTATGGTAAACAAAGCAGAAGGAAGTGTTTAGTGTATATTTCCTTGAACATGAACTTTACAAATAATTCTGTATTTTTTCGCAGTTCCACTCTCCTGGGCTTTATCTGTGATCTGGTGGAATCATCACCGACTGTTCAGCAGCATATGATTCAAAACAAGGGATTCCTCATCATTAGTTATATGTTGCAGAAGGCCAATAGGGAACACATTACTGAAGACGTTCTGAATGCTTATCTACTGCTCACCAAGCATTTGGTCACTTGTCCTAGTAACAATAGTGAACTCTTATTAAAACAGCTTTTAGATTACATCCTTTTTAATCCAGCCCTATGGATATATACCCCAGTTTTGGTAAAAAGAAAAAGAGCCTAAATAATGAAATTTAATGTGAAAGGTCATCTCATATCTAATTGTTGAATGTGTATTTTGAATTTTAGGTTCAAACAAAGTTGTATTCTTATTTGGCTACGGAGTTTTTGGCCGATGCACAAATTTACAGTAATGTAAGGAGGGTAAGCACGGTCCTTCAAACGATGCATACCCTGAAATATTATTACTGGATTGTAAATCCACGAGACAAAAGTGGCATCAATCCTAAAGGCCTTGGTAACGTTTGAACTATGTACTTACATTAAGATTGAGAATTAGATAAGTTGTGGATGATGATATAGCATTACATTTCATTTCTTGAACAGATGGACCCAGACCAAATCAGAAAGATATTATTACCATCAGATCTTACATTCTTCTTTTTTTGAAACAACTTATACTAAAGGGTAATGGCGTCAAAGAAGACGAACTACAAAGCATATTAAATTTTCTTACCACTGTCTATGAGGTAAGGATTTATTAGCATTCAGAACAAATTTTTTAAATGGGATCTTCGTGCTTGTAGTTTCATTCTGTCGCCCATCTTAATCACCCTGTGATAGCATAGTGTGAGAGGGGAAATGAAGCGGTGACTGTTGTAGAATGCGTCATCTTTTGTGCATGCAAAAGATCTTGCCTCCCTGGTGTCAGTCAATAGTCTGCAAGGCTAGAAATTAAATACGCTAACCAAGTAAGCCATACCCTATCTCATTTTTGTTTGCCTTCTTTTGTAGGATGATAACCTCCATGATGTTCTACATGTCTTGATGTCTCTAATGGCTGAACATCCCTCATCAATGGTTCCTGCATTTGATATGAAGCAAGGTGTTAGGTAAGTTGAGCGCGCTTACAATTTTTGACTTTATAAATATTATTTAGCAGAATTATATATAGGAAGTTTTGTTATTCAGATGTGTTTTTAAATTACTGGCCTCTCAAAGTGAAACCATCCGCTTACAAGCGCTCAAGCTACTGGGTTACTTCTTAAGTCGGAGCACTCACAAGTGAGAATTCCTATTGTATTGTCAGTGCCGGCATCCTGGAATGACCTCGTGAGGTTATAGTGAATGTGTTATGCCTCATGAGACCATTGCTTTATTTCTCATTCCGGCACTGACTATCCTGCCATTGTCGTGATCATGCATACAGTTTCTGTTGTTCTTGTGCGCTCTAGACGGAAGCATGATGTCACAAATCCCCATAATCTCTATACTCTACTCTCAGAACGACTGTTGCTCAACACTGATTCACTCACACTGGCAACGTACAATGTTCTTTTCGAGGTAAGTAGTTGTCAATCAAAGGTGTCACATATATAATATGAGACCGTGTAGTTTACTTTAAAGTATCGTATTACGTCCTTGAGAGTTTGTCCGGGGTGTTTTAACAATTATAAATATTCATTGAGGGCAAAACTTTGGTGCTCAGGTGGTAAAAAGATAATTGTAGTTTTAGAACGTTAATAAATAATATTCTGTTGCCACAATTTCAGATATTAACTGAGCATGTCAATAGTCAAATTATCTACTGCAAGCACACTGAACCGGAATCCCATTTTCGATTTGAGAATCCAAGTAAGCGTTCTCTTCTTTTATCTTGAGCATTTTTTCTGGAGTTTTTTAATGGTTTATGTTTTTTTTTCCATAAAGTGATTTTAAAAGTTATAGCCACATTAATTCGACAGTCCAAACCATCTGAACATGTGATGGAAGTTAAGAAACTGTTTTTGTCAGACATGACGCAGTTGTGCAATAGTAATCGAGAGAATCGCCGAACTGTTTTGCAGATGTCTGTGTGGCAGGAATGGCTTATTGCTTTAGCGTATGTCCATCCAAAGAACCCCGAAGAGCAAAAGGTGTCTGATATGGTGTATTCTCTTTTTCGTATGCTACTCCATCATGCAATTAAGTACGAGTATGGAGGTTGGAGAGTGTGGGTAGATACTCTGGCCATCGTTCATTCCAAAGTGTCGTTTGAAGAGTTTAAGCTACAGTTTTCTCAGATGTATGAACAGTATGAGCGACATCGGGCTGATAACATTGCTGATCCAGTAATAAGGCAGCAGCGTCCTATCAGTACTATATCCGGTTGGGATCAGCATTTTTCTCTCGATTCCCGACCAGCATCATCTGGAACTAGTCACACGGATATTGCAAACTTTCCTTTAGAGATAGAAAACAACAAAGAAGAATTACAAGATAGTACTTCAACTACCAATCAAGGACGTGACCCATTGTTGGAAGATGCTCAAAAAGGAGTTGTGTCAGAAACAAATGCAGCTATCAATTTGACAGACAGCGAACATACACAAGATGTAAATAGTGGAGAACGACGAGAGATTCTTGAAGAAAGGTGTGCTCTTGATATTTCCAACTCTGAAAATGTGGATGTTAGCAGTAACCCAGTTGAAACACCTATTACTGAGACGGAGTCATCTGTGATTGATAGTGTTAGAGATTCTATAGAAAACATTCCATTGACTGAAAGAGACACTAGCGCTGATGATGACGCTGCCGTTTCAGATGAGAATACCGTAACTGAAGAGAGGCCAACACCTGATTCATCAGAATGTCCCACTTCGCCTCAACCAGCAGACTCTGGATTTACAGAGCCTCAAAGTCCAGAACTTGATCTAGTTAAAGATATAGATGATACTGGACCAAGCACTAATGACACTCAAACTTTTGTTGGTGACGATTCACGGGATAGCTTTGCTGGCACTGAAAATATTCCAGAAGACAAAAGTACAAACGATCCAAATTCGAACGGGAGTAATTCTCCAGTTGACAACAAACTATCTGATGCCAGCCCAGAGAGAGAAGCAGATTCACCTGTGGACACGTGTGATACTGATGCAGAACAGCCCCTCAAAGGGGAAATTGTTGACGGTAGTAATATAAATCAAGAAGTTCTTGATGAACAAATTGATTCTAAAGACGACGGCAGAACTGTAGAAGAAACGAAAGACATGAAGGAGTGTGACGATATTAATGAGAGTCAGGGCTTTGAAGAGCTATTACAATCTGATGTCTGCAATGAACAGTCTTCTGAAAATGCCGTTAACGAAGACACCGAGGGTAAATCCGAAGTTATTGACAGAACTAAAAATGTCGTTGAGGCTCCCGAACTTTCGGAGAAAAAGCCATTGCCACCTTTAGAACCTTCAAGAGATCCTACTGTTTCAAATGATAAGGAATTAGTGGCGAATGCTACTAGTTCGTTACGTCAGGCGGCCAACTTACCTTCTTACCGTAAAAGTTTGTCTACAAGTGGTCTTTCCCGGACGGAAAGGACCTGGCAGCACCATGGAACTTCACGAAACTCTGGTAAGTTTATCGTTAGGAACATCAAACTATGTAGATAACCATATGGTCTTTCTTATCTCTAATATTTTTATTATTAGGAAGTCGACATATGTTTAGCACTGGACCTCCAAGGCCACCGTTTCGTATCCCGGAATTTCGATGGTCAAATATCCACCAGAGACTTCTGTCTGATTTGCTGTTCTCTTTAGAAACAGACATTCAGAGTTGGCGAAGGTAACGTCCTCAACCTGGTGGACGTTTGTACTCATTAATGTTGTACCAGAACATAATGTAATGCTTTCTCGTGGAGTGTGCTGCAGTTTTGTCTTTTTTTCAGTCATTCTACCAAGACTGTGATTGATTTTGTAAACAGTAATGAAAATGCCATTTTTGTCATTAATACTGTTCATTTGATCTCACAACTGGCCGACAATCTTATTATTGCTTGCGGAGGGCTACTACCACTACTGGCATCTGCTACATCCCCTAATGTAACCTTTTTTACACTCCATTTCTATAAATGAATCTTTGAATGTTTAACACATTTTTTTCCGTATTTCAAGAACGAACTGGATGTGATCGAACCAACACAAGGAATGACAATTGATGCAGCAGTCTCTTTTCTACAACGTCTAGTGAATATGACTGATGTGCTTGTTTTTGCAAGTTCTTTGAACTTCGGAGAACTGGAAGCTGAAAAGAATATGTCGACTGGAGGCATCTTAAGACAATGCCTTAGACTTGGTAAATATTGCAATGTAAATAACGTGACGTGATTCTAGACAGTTGACTTACTACTTTATTCTCACTGATTAGTTTGTACGTGTGCTGTAAGGAATTGCCTTGAATGTCGCGAATGCCAGAGATTAGAAGGGATAAACGGCACTTCATTGCCCTCTGTTGAAGACGGTGATGGGATTTCTAAATCATCTCTGCTTCATTCAGTAATTGGAGGAGTTCATTCTTCCAAGGTAAGAGTATCTCTTTTAAGAAGAATAGAGGCTTTCATTATGGTATCATTCTTTAAATTTGAGATGCTTTTTTTTCAGAATGCCTTAGAAAAGCTCAGCGGACAGAATAACCAAGTTCGTGAACCTGAAAAACTCCTTCAGGATATGGATATCAATCGACTTCGAGCTGTAGTTTATAGAGATGTGGTAAAAAAAATTTGTTTTTTATACAGCCTATTACTTACTGGCTATCTTACGATGTTATCTCTTTTATGTCATCTTTAGGAGGAGACTAAACAGGCTCAGTTCTTGTCTTTGGCCATTGTCTATTTCATCTCCGTCCTGATGGTTTCTAAATATCGTGACATCTTGGAACCACCATATGGAAATAGCCCTATTCACACCCGCCCTGGTCCTTCCAGTCCTGGTCCCCGTCGTCTCATCAATTCTCCCACCTCACGTGACGCTCCTGAACATCCTTCCACAGGTAGAAGCCATCGTTGCACTGCTGCCATCTCGACTCGTGGGAATGGCGTCCATCGCCATCCTCCTTGTTGTCATCGTTACTATCAGCATTCATGCCGTCGTCGTCTTTCCAACGATGACGTTGGAGACAGCGGCTACCAAGGTGGCACAGGAAGTTCCTGTGTCGGCCCTACGTGGTCTTCGTTGACCTCGTCAGGAGGGCCCAGCCCTTGCCAGCTGCACGGCCACCAGCATCATCATCAGTCCTATTCACCGTTAGTCCGCGGAGTGGCCAGCGGTCGCAGTGCTCCCACCTATCCGAGATTCGTCTCTGGCTTTCATTTACGTTACCTACCACCTCACTGCTCTTCACCTCCGACCCTTCCTCCACCATGTGCTGTCGACCAGAGGTTTCCTGCTCCCACGTTGACACCACCGCACGTGTCCTCCTCTCCATGTCACACGTCTTGTTCCACTAAACCCACTACTCCTTCACTTCCTTCCACTAACAGGGAAGATGCTGCCATTGAGCAACACCCAACTACTCTCAAGTCTGCCTCTCTACCTTCCCCAGGTAATTGGGAAGGGGATCCTACATAGCAACCTTTACCCATAATGCATGTAATATTTATTTGTTGGTAAGTTTGAAGCATGGTATGGCATGGATATCGTTTGTCGAACTTTTTAGTTTCTTAAAGATGCCGGATGATTTATCTCGGTACTGCAGAAGGGAGCCGAGGTTTTTGGTGTTGTAATCTTAATTGTTTTAGTCTTGGCAAAAGAGTTGAAATATTAGCTGTAATTCTTGAATCTGGCTTCTGTCTGGAGCATTCCACAAGAGAGTAGAGCTTCGTGAAGAAAACATGGACTAGTTACTTGATGGCTTTGCATCGCTTTCGCGAAGTAACCATTTTGTCAAATGGTATCATGGTAATGCTTTTTTTAGCTCGATTTGTCACCCTTCAAGACATAAATCGAGTAAGGTCTCATAAGATGTCTCCTAAGTTGTATTACTGCACTCTTTAATCTCTCAGTGGCGCCTTATCTCAATTATAATGAGGTAGGAGTGCTCATTTAAAGATTTAGATCTCATCTTTGATGGACTTTCATCTGCCAATCCCATCTATCGCTGACTTTGATTGATTTTTAATGGGACTTCTGCTGACAGCCTCATGGTTTGCACAATGTGGAACGTAACAGATGAATGCCTGGCTTTGCTAAAAACGCATTTTTAGGAAAGTTTAGCTGTTTTATAACGTTGTGAGAAAAGCGAACATAAATGTATGGGTGAGGAAGAACAGGTCCCATTACCCTCTTATGCCTATCAAGGTTGAAATTTCTACGTAATTCCGCTTGTTTTTCTTAAAAGATGCTTGTGACGATTAGCTGCATGAGCTGGAGCTGGCAGTTTTGGTCGTGGCTTGATATGAATTGTTACATATGAACATACCATTGTTGGCATTTATCATGTTTTTTAATATTTATTTCGTTCTCAATAGTGACCTCTGACGTGATTCCTGATACAAAATCCATTGAAAACGAGGATACAATGGTCGAAGATGACTATGAAGTCATTGTATTGGAAGATGGTGATCCCAGTGTTATAGTTGAACAAGTACAAACGCATTTAAAAATTAAGTCTGTTTTATAAGTCTTTGAAATTACTAAGGCATCACTTTAATTATATCAGAGCAAGAGGACTGGTACAGCAGCTAAATCTGAAAATGCACAACAAGCATCACTTGTGGCCACCCATGGAGAAGAAATTGCTGTTGCAGAATCTGATACTGTTATCAACGATGGACAGATGATTAATGGCAATGTGGAAGGAGAAGGGCAAACCCTTGGTGACAATGGAAATATAGCGATCACTCCAGATCCTGGTGGTTCTGGAGAGACAGCCTGCACCATTGTGAAGAATGCTGGCAAGGTGGTGGAGATGTGTCCCTCTCTGCAAGCTGCTGACAATGCCGACAATGGAGATGTCGTCAGTATTGGAGTGGCGTCAACTAATAGCACCAACAGTTCTCTTGAGTCAGATTCGAATTCTGCCGGACCCACTTTAGATGTTGGTTGCAGTAGCACAGTCGGAGATCGAGGCGAGAAACCGAAAGCCGAGATATCTGTGTTAAGTCACACTACAGCCGTCCGCGATGTTAGCATCCCTTCTGTTGATCCTGTCGGTGAAGATCTGCATAAGGCAAGACCAGAAGACCTTAATATTAAACCATTTGGTGATGGCAGCGTTCCACTGCCACTTCCTACGCCCTCTCGTGAGGCGAACCTTACACAGAAGTTAGAAATGGCTTTAGGAACTGTGTGTCCATTGCTGCAAGAGATCATGGTAGACTTTGCGCCTTTCTTATCCCGAACGCTGATTGGATCTCATGGACAAGACCTTTTGATGGATGGCAAAGGTAATGTATCGTCCTCATGTCGCGCGTCTGCTTACGAGTCGTTGTCCTCACAAGTGATTTTAAGACTTTTTGACACTCCATTTGAATTATCAGGTTTGACAACGTTTAAGAACAGTACATCTGTGGTTGAGGTGGTCATGCTACTGTGCTCCCAGGAGTGGCAGAATTCTTTACAGAAACACGCCGGGCTAGCCTTCATAGAACTCATCAATGAAGGACGTCTACTATCTCATGCTATGAAAGACCACATTGTAAGAGTTGCTAATGAGGCAGAATTCATCCTTAACCGCATGAGAGCCGATGACGTCCTAAAACATGCCGAATTTGAAGTACAAGTTTTAAATTAAGTGTTTCCATCTCACTAACACCTGTGGATGTCATGATCTCTCACATTATTTCTTTTAGTCTTTGTGTGCCCAAACGTTATTGGAACGAAAGGAGGAAGAAAAAATGTGCGATCATCTGATAACTGCTGCAAGGCGACGCGATCACATGATAGCTTGTCGTATTAATGAGAAAATCACAAATATTTTAATTAACAAACATGGTGCCTGGGGCAGCCAAGTAGTAGAGTCGTCAATTAAGTAAGATTGAAGGGTTCTATTTGAATTTTGTACTAGGGTTTAAAAACTAAAGTCCCTTTTAAACGAAATTTAGGGTTCCAGAATTTTGGAAACTTGACGTTTGGGAAGATGATGCACGGCGTAGGAAACGCTTGGTTCGAAATCCTTGGGGGTCTTCGCATCCTGAAGCTACTCTGAAAGCGGCAATTGAACATGGTGAGTGACCCATCTAATATTTATCTCGTTTGCACTTAAATTAGCAGATGCATTTGTGACATTCACTCTTAATTCGTAAAACCTCGTAGGCGCTCCAGAGGATGCTATTATGCAGGCTAGAGCTGCATTCCACACTCATTTGGCAGCCACTCGCAAGCTGCAACAGCAGCAACAACTTCCGTCCAGTGATTTTATGGAAGATAGCGAATTGGCTCAACTCGACGACAAGGATTTGGAAGCCGAATTTGCCAGTAAATAATTTAATTTTTCTAAGTTCTGGAAATTAAGAACTCCATTTCCAAAATAAACCTACTTACTGTTGTCCCCCCCTCTCTCTACAGGCCCTATCAACCTCAGTACTAAATGTCGACTAATAGCACCAGGAGTAGTTGTATCCGGGATCATGTCCATCACATCTGCTGAATTGTACTTCGAAGTGGATGAAGATGATTCCGAATACCAGAAAATCGACCAAGCGGTAGGAGATAAACTGTTATTTTTGCGCTTTTGCGTATGAGATTGTCTGCCCTATTTGACCTATGACCTCAAGATACCTACAGCTGAGTTAGTGGTATGTAGTAGCGATAATGCTGTTTTGGCATATAGTACTTATGGTGTTCCAAGATTACACCACGCTCTTGAGCAATCGTTATAACCCCTTGGTTTAAGTACGCCACCCAGTCGACTTTGCATTCCAGCGCTGGCGCAAGAGTGCATGGCGCCCCTAGACAAAGAAAACGAAATATGAAAATATCGAGCAGAAAGCAAGCGAATTGCAAATTTCAATGCACCAGTGAAGGGTCGCGTAATGGTAAATCCGGCACTGTTCCCATCCTAAGCTCGAATGAAGCAACTGCTGATGCCAATAAAAGAACTATTCGGGGACCGCTTCTTTTTTTTGAGACCCCTGGACGTTCACCTTCGTCCAGCATCATTTTAATTCTCCCGATACTTATTTCCACCCGGATGGTAAAAAGTTATGCAGAAGACGCCATAGTACCAACGTTATCTGTATCTTGGGTGAGTTTTTATTAGACCGATTGCAGCTTCCGGTAAGTCTTGGTACATTTTTTACCTGTTATCGATGAGCAATCGTTCTAGTTATTCTTTAAGTGGATCCATGATCACTTTATTTCAATTCTACCAAAGAATTACACTCTTTTGAACTTTTAAGTGATCTGGGTGTTCATTTACATCAGTGGGCGTACCAGCCTGTGACAGGATGCCCCCCCCCCCCCCCGAAAAAAAAAATAACTCCACTTATGTCATCAGGTGTGGTAATTTTCATGAACCGTTATCAGTCCCCGAACTTGTATTAAAGCCTTAAGTCTGCCAAGAGACTAGGGTTATCTTTTAGGTCTCCGACGTGCCACTTGTACTTGTAGTTCCACCCAGGCGATGATTTACTCCTTTAGTGTACCGGAAACTATGTATATTCTGCAAGTTTCCGGGGATTCGTTGTAATTCGGAGCGCATGCTCCAGACCCTTGACCGGGAGAAATTTCGTTTGTGACGTGTTCAACTGGTGGGGCAAACGACAGGTTCAAGAAAAGACTTGGCTTTGATGAACTTTACTGAGCCGGAGGCAAAGTGTCGTTGTGCACTCATAGTCCAGGCTACTTTTGGCTGCCCTCTGTGTACTACGATTACTACCGGTATTAGTTGCACTACTGATAACTACGCGTCATGTGGTGGCTTTCTATTATCTAATACGAATAAAGGGTCGTGTTTTTTGACTTGCCCGACACGCACAAGTTCATTGTGTATGCGGTTGGTTTGCTATCTGTTGGTGACGAGGTAAATTCGCCCCGCGGTCAAGCCGATAGTTGATGGGATAGGGGTCGACATTGTTCATAGGTCAGGGCAACAAAAACAAACACTTTAACGTGGAAGTCATGAATCCTGGCGGGCCACCCAGACTAGCCAACTGTGGAGAGTAAGTGAAGAAGGGACGTATAAAAGAAGCAGGGAAGGAAGCGGAGAGTTTGGTGGACCTCCTCAGGGGGAAAGAGGAGTACTGCTGATGTGAACTGGTGGGTCATTAAAAGAAGGAAGTCTTACAACCCACTGCTCGTTTTTTCTCCGTGTCTTCTCTTACATAAACCACCCCTTTCTCTTTTCACGTCCCTCGCAGATGAGTCTTAACATGTGGACCACCTTAAGCCCCCTCAGCTTGAAATACTTAATATCTGTCAGACTGTTCAACTCATAGTCGTTGTAGAAAACTTTATGGACTTAAGCCACCACCTACCTACTTAACTTTCAAGTTTCTCTGTTTGTAGAGGGTTCGTATCATCACATTTATTTGGAAATACAGGTTCGAGGGGAGGGGACGAGAATTGTAAAAGAACTAAAGGGGACGTTTGTACGGAGTCCTCTCTGGAATCCATCAAAAGAAGACTTTGCGATGAAGAGTAAAGATCACTGGAGCTAATGTCTGTATTATGTGGTTTTTCTCTTACACTACCTCTCCACATCTCCCCTCAGCTCTCCAGGTTTTTTTTCTGATAGAAAAAGAAGTGACCTGTCCAGGTGTTGATGTAGCGTTACCCCCTCCCATAATATTTTTCTTCAAGGCGGTCTGGACCACGGGTTAACCTGCAATTAAGTGGGCTGGACTAATAGAATTTTTCTGGAAGCTGTTGAAAAAGGAAATATTTATTTATTTGAGGTGGGTTGTACCTCTTGCCCCTTTGAGCTCTTCTCATCTTCACTTTTTATTTCAGTTCGCGTGGCCTACAGCATTTTTATTTTTACTTCGGTGTTCAGAGACTGCATTTGAGGTTCTGGAATATATAATAATGCGGTTTGGTTACTACTTGGCCGGTCTGTTTGTATGTTGAAAGCCAGGTTTCGGACAGAAGTTTCTGGTGAAGTATTGACGTTCTCGCTTATACAAGAAACTCAGGTTCGTCTCCGAGCTGGAGTAGCCGTGTGGCTTGGAAATTATTAGTTTGTTTTTTAGATACAGTAATTGAGCGTCCTATCAAATCTGAAGGCTCTCTCTCCCGACGTCGAGGAGAAAGGGAAATCGCCCACCTGCAATTTTTGTCATCCTGCACATTTCGTTTCGTACGTCTCGAAAATTCAGTTATTGTCGCGATTTCCTGCTGAGCCCATGATTGCAGGATTGATCCTGGCTCGGGCAAGTAGCTTCAAGGGTGAGAGAGATAAATCCAGTTCGTCATATGGGACGTTTGCTGTGAAGAACATTGCGTGACTATTGCGTGAAGAACAATAGGTTATACTTGGATTATTGCTGTCAACCAAACTAAAGTACATTTCTTTTCGTGCAGAAAGAGTTTGTGTATAAAGACACCACTCGGACCATCTGGAGTCACGGCCGTACTTCCTGTACGATGCAAAAAGGGCATTTGAGGTTTCGCTGTAGCTAAAAAGCAACCACATACAGTATCTGAATTGAACCTGAATGGCGCGAACTCTGGAATCGGACTACCATTTAAGTTACCCAAGTCCGTGTCATGATGCCCTGGCCTAATGGGTAGACTTCCACAAGGTAGTTGGTGTCCTTGAAAGAATCTTTAACGAGAAAAGGATTGTGCATTCGACGATTGTCCAGTTGCTTAAGAGAAAGGGTCTTCTATCAGACCTTGCGCTTCATAAAGCTACCCCTGACCAGTCCTGTTCTCGACCTCGGATACCCAAGCTTAAGGATTATGTACTGTACAAACCATGAAACGCTTGACTAACGCTCTTTGAACCGTAGAATCTTGCCATGAACCGTTCCCAGCGTGGGCTCGTGGTTAGATTTCAACGTAATGGCATGTTTGAGGAGGCCAACAATTTTTTATTGATTTATACTGACAGTGTCCACTCCTTCAGCGGAGAGAAGGGTGAAGGGAGATAATTTCACTTTTTGAAAGTGTGATGCTAAATATTTGCTGAAAGAGGTTCTGCAAGAGCTCTTGAATAGAGGACTGGAGACGAGGTGGAGGCAGGAAAAGAGCAACAACAGGCACCACTACTGAACTGAATCCGTGCTGTAGGTCTGCGTTTAGTGTTTGCAAATTATAATGAATTGCTAAAGTGGTTCAGTTAATTATTGGCTATTCTGCGTGAAATTTTTGAGTTTGTTTTTGCTGAAAGGTGGAGATGAAGGAGGCGGGAGAGTTCACTCTCCCCTTTCTCTCGTCCGTAGTGAAGAGAAAGAGGTGGCCAACTGACCCTCGGCGAAAAAAGCACAACCTCTCACTTTTTTTTACAAGTGTACCAAGATGGACTGAAAGATTTATTTGACTGCAAATGCACTCTGATCCATTGTTTGGATTTTCGCTGAAGATAAAGTGGCCCACCAAGTATTTAATGGGCTCATTGGTGCTGAAGAGAAAGATTCCCCCGTGGGCCTAATTAGATGTAAAATATACGCAGGGGTCACTCCAAAAAAATGTTGGTCCTCATCATATTGGATTGATGTACGATTGCAGGAGCAGTGTACCGTAGCACACCTGTGGTCATTTAACGGCCTATTCAACTATTGTATTCATTCGAACCTCTGAAGTGGTCGTTACTACCACTAGTATTCCGAACAGTGGTAAGCTCATCGCCCTAATCATCACCTTTGAGACCCTATTTGGAGCTTACCTTTGGAAACCATGGTTCTACAGTTCGATACCAGTCGAAAGCAGTTATTCTTTTTGAACTACACAAAAGTAGGGATTTCATGGATGTTATCTCGGAATCCCATTCTGAGTGTGCTTTGAATGAATGTCGTTTCTTCTGGTTCAGTCCATACCACCTAAGTGGCGCAGTGGTTAGCGTGCTAATAATTGCGTCAGTGGTTCTAGGTTCGATACTGACCGAGGTGGGTTGGCTTCTTTCGGACGAGAGGGATGCCCCGAGTGCGTTTTCCTTCGGGTGTGGGGTGGCATTTGCACGTAAAAGAACCCTCTCTACTTTGAAAGCTAGCTAGATGAGGCAAGATTTCCGGGTGTAGTAGCTCGCCCCCCCTCCCGGGTGGAGTGCCCCAACGAACAGTAGACCGACTATAAAGAAGCATAGGGGGTTGCAGCTTTGGTCGGCAACATGCTGCGGAAAAGCACTGTCCAATATATCACCCTTGCCACCTTTCAGAAGGGCAAGATGATCACCCGACCCTGTCATGGGCAGGAAAAAGATTAAGAATTGCTTTTCTTCAGGTACAGTCCCGGTCGCGGCGGATGATTTGTTCCAAGAAGTTCCAAGTGCGCCTTATGCCAAATAAAAAGTAATGCTGTGATTCCTCTATGTAAAGAACCTTTGACTTCTTTAGGGTAAGTGAAAGGTCCCATTGCGCCGTCCGTAGGATAAAAAGTAAAGCCATTGTCCCGCGTGCGGGGTGAACATTTCTCCACATGGAATAAAATGTACCTGTAGGTCGGCCAAATTGACAGATTTAGGAGTTCGTCCTCCAGATGTCGGTTGAGGAAATGTGTCCCAATGCAGAAATCTAGGTCGATGATGGATAAGCATGCGGTTGTAGCATTAGGTTGGTAGCCGGTTGCGTAAAATACTGTCCAACAGCTTGCTCATGTGTTCGATTGGGCAAAATTGAGCACCGCCACCCTGCCATAGGCGGGGAAAGGATTAGTGATCCTGAAGCAGGATAGCTGTTATTACGTGACGGGGGCCTGGGATCTTTGATAATCTCGCCCCAAGAGTCCCTCTTCTAATTAATCGTTAGCTAATCAGTTAAATGCATACTGTCTAAAAATTCGGTAGGAGTGAAATATCTTATTCTGATAAAATTGTTTTTCCCTGCCCACCTTGAAATTGTTATTGAATTTCTGGCACATTTACTGCCCATTATTGCTACAGGCGTGCACTGTCTTGTAGGAAGGGAGTGCCGATGGGGGAAATTGTTGCCCAGTGCACTAACAGTTTACCCTCTTATTTATTAATGATCGGTTTAACGAAATAGTACATTAGTTAAGATCAGTTAGTTAGATTAGAGACAGAGAGGGCGGACGGGACCAACATTCTTCAGATTCGGATCTGTGGAGGTGATGGTGTCCTTAAGAATTCCCGCCACACCCCCGTCTATCCCCTCTTTGCCTCATCATCTTCTCTAAATTTTCCCATCTACTGTACGTTTATCTTCTGCCAAAAAAAAAAACTTGTTAAACACAGGCCTGGACAAGACACGGATTATTTAGTCACTGGACTGGACAGTGTTACCTCTTGTGGTCATTTGGTTTATTAGGGTCATAAGTCAATTTCATAGATCTGATATTCGGTTTCGATTTCTTGATGTAAACGAAACAAGATTTTTTCTGGATATGTGAAGTAAGAGTGGGGTATGCTCATGTACCCCAAGTCTAGCTCCTTTTTTTGGGAGTTCTCTGGTATGCAGTGCTGTTTCTCTTCACCCCTCTCTCCCTCGTGTGTGCAATGCGTTGCGTTGTCTTTTGGCACAGAAAAGGAAGCTTGGAGCCATACCAATTATGCAGGCTCCACATGGACTGGACTGGTCTTCCGTTACATGTTGGACCCTATGGGAGGTACCGTAACTAATTTCTGCTGGACAACATGGAGGAGAGGTTAAAATATTCTGCCTTTCTCCTCCTCCTTTGCTTCCCTCTCTCGTTTACTCCTTCGCCTAGTAACGCGCAACCCCTCTCAACTCTCTCCTGTGGGTCGGCCTCCCTCTAACGCAAATGAAGCTTAATGGAGAATTAGATGCTCTTCAACCTAGCGCCCCCATGCGGCGAGGTTTAGTATGTTTTTGTTGCTCTTTTCTACTTGCATGTCAACGAAGATAGAATATTGAGTTGATCATTAGTTTCATCCTGACCCTGGACAGTCTGATGAGCGATGACCCAATGTGCGTAACACTCATGGGCATCTTTTTCTTCTTCCCTCCTCCTTCACCCCATGACTTGGAACCCTCTGTAGCCCCTTCCCCTTTATTTATTTTCAAGTTGCAGAAATGGACAAACATACCTACCTATTATTCTGGACAGTAGGGGGTGCTGCTATGAAGAACAGTTGGTAAGAGGACCCTGCAGATCTATGTTATCGACCCATAAGCAGCTATGGTGGCTCATTTCTCACTGGGCTTGACTGGAATTCTATCCTTTCGGAGCGCATCAGTTCACGTCACGCAGCACGTTAAGATAACCCATTTTAGGCGGAAAAATTGATTGCGCGCTTCATTCGTTCCCTGACTACTGTGAGATATCATTTCCTGCCTGTGACAGGGTTGAGAACCTGTTACTAAAGAATCTCAAGCAACCCACCTAATAATACCACAACTCGTGCTTATTTAATGCCGACTGGTGTTCTAATTAGGAGCATTTGCTTTTACCGTCGCCAGGAGGCGAGTTCCTACACGTGTAGATTTTGCCAATCTGCACAATGTTTTACTCCCTCTCGGACACTCCACACTAGACCACGAGTTCTTGTTTCTGACGAAACTCGCACGTGGGACTTATTTTCCGAAAGAAGACATCTGCGTTGAGCAGGATCGAGCCTTCAACCTGGAGTCTTAAGACATGCACGCAATCTCTGAGTGGACACACCAGTTCTCGTCTGATCACTGAAGTTAAGCGACGCAGCTCCAGCTAGTACTGGCATGGGTGGCTGCTTGGGAACACTGGGTACCGCTAATACGTTAGCGGACCACCTGCGTAGTTATAATGCAGACTACACATTAGCAGAGTGTCTGTGCAGTCTGCATTAGAACTACGCAGTGGGTGGGGCTCAAAGGACCTTGTAGTTGAAGGGTCCTAAAACACCAACGAACCGAAAAGCAATCTCTGAGCCATGCAGGCCTAGATGGCCTTTCAACGTGGTCATCAACGCCTAGGTGGCCTTATCTACTTGGTTTAGGAGCTCACTCCCCCAATCTGTCTTCGGTAGATAGCACTTGGAACTATGAAATTCTTGGTCAACTGTCCTGACCCCAGAATTCTGTCGATGTACCGTTTTTGTGCTATTTTGCAACCCCCTTATTTTCTTTGCTGTTCCAAGGATGATTTTTTGTCTGTCAAATTTTGACTAGCGAAAAACCTGCCAGTTGTCCAAATGCTAAAATGATGTTTGTCGTCCACGTGGGCACCATGAACGTTTTAGAACAGGGTTTTAGAAGGAGGTGTTTCTAGGGCTTCTCCAAAAAAAATTACTGTTCCCACCATGTCATCCGTTAAATTGATAGCAAGGTAAATATATATTTTTAAACTAAACAATTAAACGATTTACCTGTGGCAATCAGAGAATTGGAGGGTTGGTCAAACTAATGTCCATCATTGTGCCGCCGAAATGGAAAAAGATATAATTAAAATTTCAACTAGATCTCCGACTGAACAGAAGGGTATGCATCAGCGCCACCCTTACTTATACCTGCCTCAGGATTCAGTTACAAATGTGCGTGAATCTTGAGCTCTTGGCCTGGACTGATGACTAATTCAGGTTTGGTTCATTTAACTTCGGCCTGTATACTTCTGTAGGTAATTTACCGGCGTCAGGAAGCGAGCTGCTCCTCCTGGTAATTTCACCAATCTACATCGTCCACATCGCAAAGGGGTCACAGTTTTGCTTTCCGACTGCAGACCCACCTGGGACGTCCTTCCCACTTGAAGGCTCAAACTTACAACTGTGGGCTCAACGAAAATTGTAACTTCCCCTTTCTACGTGGAGTAACTAAGCTGAAATACAGAATTAAAGCTCTCTTAAAGGAAGGCACCGTAATGAGGTTTTCAGCCAAATAGGGATCCACTTCCGGTGACCATTTTCTTACAAATTTTGAATTGGGTATCTCTCTTACGACAGCACATGATGGTGATGATGATTTTGGATGTTGAAGTGCAACCTCAAAATGAAGTTTGGATGGCTAAAGTAGACCCACTGGACTGCATTCCTGGTCCTTTGGTGGCGCCAAATATCCAGGGTGGTATTTAACGTGGTGAGCGCTGTCAGCAAACGTCATGATGGGAGGTTTTTTTCTTTCCTATTGCTGTTGGTGGTGAGGGAACAGTAAAATGATGTGATGGTGGGGAAATGGGTCGAAACTGATGAACGACCGCGTGGTGTGACCCCCTTGTCTTTCTGATGGTGATGCATAATCTCGGAACTATTTTAACCCACCCTCTTGTTCCTCTGGCGTTTCGTTGTTTTGGACGGCGGTGCATTCCTTCTGGTACTTTTGTTTTACTTCTGACATTTGTTATTTTTATTTAATTCGTATTCTCATTTTGAAAATTTTGCATATTCATTAGGCTGTATAGGGTCCTGTTGACCTCCTACTCCTCACTATTTGAGACGTTTCTTCCCCCTTTCCTTTTTTTTGACGTAAATGACCCTGGATTTTAGACGACAACGACATTTTTTGTGGTCACCTAGTTTTGATTTGTAGGTGACCTGTCATTTGAGAAAGATCGCGGGAGAAGTTAGGTATTGGGTGAGAAAGACCCTTTCCCCTTCTTTTTCTTGCCTAAAGAAAAACAAAGCAGTTGAATTATGAGATGCCATTGGAGTATTTCGACGTGCTCTTGTTAAGGATGATAGTGCTGTTTAGTATTCGAAACCCAGCAGGGGCACCCTAATATTTGTTGTCTTTGTTTTTTTGCTACCTTGTAGACCCGCCGCGGTGGCGTAGTGGTTAGCTCACTCGGCAACTACGCCAGTAGTTCTAGGTTCGATACTGGACCGTGGTGGGTCGGCTTCTTTCGGGCGAGAGAGAAGCCGCGAGTGTGCCTTCTTTCGGATGAGAAGTAAAACCGAGGTCCGGTGTGGGTGTACGATGGCACTTGCACGTAAAAGAACCCTCTCTACTACGCAACGGGTAGATGAGGCAAAATCTCCAGGTGTAGGAGCTCGCCCCCTGGCGTCGGTAGCATTCCCCAATGAACTCTAGACCGACGATAAATAAGCGTAGGGGTGCAGCTTTGGCCGGCAACCGGCTGCAGAAAAAACTATGTCCAATATATTACCCTGTGTCCATTCAGAGGGACAAATGGGTACCCGACCCTGCCATAGGCGGGAAAAGGGTTAGGAGTTGCTAGTTGTTGTTTTTTGCTACCTTGTGTGGTTTTTTTGTTGGCAATTTTTTTACTCGTTTGTTTTAAAATGTATATAGGTTAATTGGACCGGTATGCCGTCCACTTTAGTAGTTTTATTTTACATTGATCTCTCACTGAATCAACTTGGGATGCGAACCCACCAGTCCTTATCGATGTTTCGTGTAGTTGACTGTAGATGGCGGTGTTTCTTTCAGTTGTAACTTATACGGTATACTGTATATAGATACAAGGATATGGGGTGGGCACCGCAGGAGGTCGACTGCCCTAACGTCAGGGGTGGTTAGGGGTCAAAACAAGTGAATGGTTTGGTGACAAGTTGGAAAAAAGGCGATAGGGGGAAAAGTCTTGGTAATTAACACTTCAATGCATTTCAATTCGTTTCGGATTTTGCGTGTGTAGGCGAACGTAGGTGCGAAGAAGTGAATGGATAAATAAAATAAAAAAAAGAGGGTCTTTCCGTGACGTCATCACTGGCACGCGCTTCTTTTGACGTTGTTCGCGTTGGAATACTCTTAACAGATTTGAAGCCTTTTGGCCTGCAGCCTAAAAGTAAACACTTTAGCCTTGAAGCAATTCGACGTTCTAAAACAATGTAACGGCTATTTAATTCATCTCCATCATTTTTTGACAGGTGAATAATACATTTTATAAAAGGTAAAGTTTGAGTAAAAGAGGGAGGGGGATGAATTGAGAAGATCAATTTCATTTGAACTATAAAAATGGCTAGTTTATACAAATGGAAGTTTCTTCTAGGTATGGATTTGACAAATTTGACTCGTTCTTAGAAAATGTAGTCAAACTAGTCGCCATTAGAATGTTGTCTATCAGTGGCGAGTTATTCAATTTTCAGAAATATTTTCTCCCGTTCACAGACTCTCCCTTTCGTTGAATTACCGGCTACATTATGGATGCATTTCGAAGACCCTCGTTATGTGAGCTGTTATCAATAGCACGTGGAAGGACCGGTTCTTGCAAGGAGTGAAGGGGCGATATCTAGTCCTTCAGTATCTCAAAAGGGTGGAACCACTATGTAAGATTTCACAGTTGGGAATTGAACTCTGCTTATATGTGATAACTAGATTGGTTGTTTTTTTTTTGTTTGTTGGAGTTTAAGGTCCCGTCAACTACGAGGTCATTAGAGACCCGTCCACTGTATAGTTCTAATGCATATACTGCACAGACACTACACTAATGCGACGATTATTGGGTATTAGCAGTACCCAGCTTTCCCGAGCGACCACCCATGTCGGTACTAACTGGGCTTGCGTTGCTTAACTTCAGTGATCAGACGAGAACTGGTGTGTCCAACGCAACTCGCCGCTCCCAACTAGATTGGTGTTCCTGGTGTGATAGGAAACAATAAGATTTTAAGGATGTACTGTAGTGTACTGTATGCATGTACTTTACGTTTGTGTGTCCTGTCGGAAAGTGTAGATTGACAAAACGTATCCGGAAACCCTTCTTGTCTATCGAAAGCAGTCCGTAGGCTTATGCAAGTTCGTGTGCTCCTCTAGACTGACGAAAAAATGGTTAATTGGCACCTCTTGACTGGCAAATGAGATGGCCATAAATTCCTTTAGGCTTACAAAAGACCCTGTATAGCAGGGGTGTCAAACTGGTGGCCCTAGAAACCTACAGTTGCGGCCCTCACAATCGATATCAACTAGTATACATTGCAGTCTGCTAGTGAGAGGCTTAACGAGAGGGGGGCAGTTGCCCCCGGCATAGTCGGGATGGGGCGCCATGTGCCATATTTTGATTAAAACTACTGTTAAATACCATTGCGACAATTGTCATGTCAAATAAACTCGATATCGTCAGGTCGGGCCTCTTGTTACCTTTAAAAGCAAATTAAAAAAAAGAAGTCAACACTGCATGACCCTCATGAAATGCCTGCTATATACTGTACTATATATAACACCTGGTCGGGACTGTCAAGAGGAGTCGGTAAGGCTGCTTGGGCTGTCAACAGGGGTCGATGCACTCTTCTGGACTGCCAAAAGGGGATCTGTACGCTCTTCTGGAGGTTCAACCCCCGATCTATAAGCTCTCTAGACTGCCAAAAGGAGTCAGTAGACTTCTTCGGACTGGTAAAAGGGAGCCTAGAGGCCTTCTCTGAACTGCCAACGGGAGCCTATAGAATGCCTAGGGCATATAGGGGGCCTATGAAAAGGGGTCGATGGGCTACTCATCTTTTCCAGAAGAGTTCGATAATCTCCTCTGGACTGTTAAAATATGTTCATAGCAGTTAGGGTCACCAGCCCTAACGACTTGTTTCATTCATCTATCTTCTTGCCAGAAGTTTGCGTCACTTTAGTTTGTCAGAAAAGATGACTATAACATTCGGATTATGCCATGAAGTTGCAGCAGATCCTTTTTTATATCAAACAGTAAGGCGCTGCTGCTATTTTAATAATAACAACCGAAAAATGTAAGTGAAATGTACATGTACTGTATTGAAGAATTCATGATGTCATGTAGTAATCGCGTTGAGTGTAGACCCATTTCCGCTTCATTCTGTATAGTGGTTACTACATCGCCTTTACTTAAGAAGAACATTATAAATAAAACAGCGAAAAAGGGGGAGAGACAGTCTAACGCTATTATAAGTTGTCAGTAGAAAATAAGGAGTGTGGATCCGACTACACATGCATTTACCCATTCCCTGTATTTTGACTAAAATTGGACGCGTGTTTCTTACCTTTTTTTTTTTTTGAAAAATGAACCTTTGTGGGGTGAATGGCAAAAGGCGAGAGAAGGGACTTGACTGCCTGGGGTCCAAGGGGTGGACTAATCGCTCATTTGGGAAAAATAAGAGGGCAAGACGAAACCCATTAACTATAAAATATTGAAAGCAGAAGGCTCCATTAGAGATCCTTGCAGAGACGATTTTGTAACTCATTCTGTGGAGTCTCTTTCTCTCTCACACACCCGTCTTCCTCCCCCTCTCCATCTCTCTCCGCACACACTAGTTATTAAATTCTGTAATATTGTGCGTGCCAGGCCCGTTTTTGATTGCTACTGACTGTTGTCTGCAAGCGGGTCACTCTCATCGTGCCAGGTGATGTGGGAGGTTTCCAGAAGGATGGACGGGTCCGCCCTTCCGCTAAAGAGGAGGAAGGGTGTGGATCGTATATCGTAAATCTTTTTTTTTTCCTAAGTCATCTATCTGTCTTGGGCTGCCATTTTGGCCCTAACTACTGTACGTAGGGTTGTTTACTTGCTGAAAGAGGAATATTCGCAGTATAATTTTTTCCTGGCATTTGGCAAATTTAATAATTATACGTAATAACAGTTTACAGAATGGTATTTAATAATTTTCATCGATAAATACTTAGGGGGACTTGCATTTCTTTCTCTTGTGCTGCCAACTGTGACGTCAATTGGTCAACGACTGAATGGTCAAGAATCAAGGTGTCTTCTCAGTTTCGCATTGTGTTGTTTTTTTATCTGTCGACTTCACAACTATTAAAATAGTTCACAGTTGCGGTGTGATAACTTTCTCCCACTTCCCTTGCCTATGGCATGGTCGGTTCCTCATGAGTTCGGGAGCGGCTTATTGCGTTGGACACACCAGTTCTCGTCTGATCACTGATGTTAAGCAACGCAACCCCAGCTAGTACTGACATGGGTGGCCGCTTAGGAAAACTGGGTACTGATAATACCCAGTAATTGTCGCATTGCTGTAGTGTCTGTAGTCTCTGCATTAGAACAATGCAGTGAAGGGCCCTAAACCAACAAAAAGAACAAAAAATACTCATGAGTTCCAGAGGGCCAAGCAGTAACGGAAGTCAGAAAAAAATAGTTTGGGGTGGCCAGATAAATAGGTTTTTCTGCGATTGGTTGCTGACCAAATTATACAACTTGGGAAGATTTAAAAAAAATTGATCAATAATGAAACTCTACATTAAGCCTGTGTGTGTCTTTCGATTATTTTTTAGGTCCTTTGCATTGAACTACTACAACCAGCCACGGTGGCGGAGTGGGTAGCACACTCGGTAACTGCGTCACTAGTTCTAGGTTGGATACTGGACCGAAATGGGTTGGCTTCTTTCGGGCGAGAGAGAGGCTCTTAGTGCGCATCCTTTCGGATGAGGACGAAAACCGAGATCCCGTGTGGTGTACGATGGCATTTGCACGCAAAAGAACCCTATCTACTATGCAACGGGTAGATGAGGCAAAATTTCCAGGTATAGGAGCTCGCCCTCCCTCCTAGACCGACGATAAATAAGCTTAGGGGTTGAAGCTTTGGTCGGCAACCGAATATGCAAAAAATCACTGTCCAATGTCTATCCCTTGTATCCATCGAGATGGGCAAGATGGGTACCCGAACCTGCCATAGGCGGAAAAAGGGTTAGGAGGTGTTTTGCTTTGAATCGAACTACTACATAATAGATGAATTATTTATCGGATTACAAGAAACAATGCTAGGCTTTCATTCCGATTGACAAGCAAGATTAATGGCAAAATTAATTCTTAAATATACATTATAGCGATTGAAAGTGGGCAGTTACAAGAGGGTCTGAAATGGGATACTTTTTTGTTGTTTCATTTGGTGGCTGAAAACAACTATGTATACTCAAATTAATATCCGACCATTTCCTTGTGTCGTCACTTGCTTTGGACACGCCTGTACGCGTGGGTAATTTCAGGATTTCTCTTTCTGGTTTTTTTTCTCCTTTTTATTAATAGACCGGTCATAAATTTTCCAGTATGTCGAATTTCATTGTGGTTAAATGTGTTCCTAATTTTTCATCTTGCTCTCAAGAAGAAATTGCATCCCGCTTCGGTGGTCCAGGGTTTAGCGTGCTCAGTAACTGCGTCAGTAGTTCTAAGTTCGATACTGGACCTAGGTGGATTGGCTTCTTTCGGGCGAGAGAGAGGCCCAGGGTGCGCCTTCCTTCGGGGAAGGAAAACCGAGGTCCCATGTGGTTTACGATGGCATTTTCACGTCAAAGACCCCTCTCTACTACGCAACGCGTAGATGAGGCAAAATTTTCAGGTGTAGGAGCTCGCCTACTGGTGCCGGTCGAATTCCCAAACGAACGTTAGACCGACGATAAATAAGCATAGGGGTTGCAGCTTTGGTTGACAACCGGCTGCGGAAAAACACTGTCCAATATATCCCCTTGTGTCCGTTCAGAGGGACAAGATGGGTATCCAAGCCTGCCTTAGGCGGGAAAGGGGTTAGGAGTTGCTTTGCTCTCAAGAAGAAATTAACTTACCAGTGTCGAAATCGGCCCTGGATTCATGAAATAAAGAGAAATGTGTTTAATATGCAACCGTGGAACCATGACTGACTGTTTCAGGTTTGAGCTAATTGATGATTTGATTAATTTGATGGGTTGGGGAGTAAGCCAAGCAGCCATAACAGGCCGAACCCTTAGGAGGCTGCTCGCGGGAGAGGAGGAGCTAGGTGCAGAAGATGTAGGACAAGGGAAATTTGCAGCACCCAACGTTCTTTACCAACCATCCATGTTGGTACTGTGGGCTTGCGCTGCTTCAGTGATCTCACGAGAACTGGTGTGTCCAACGCAACTTGCAACTTGTCCAACGAAACACAAGACTTCTATTAGACTTGAGGAGAAGTTAAAAACCTGGACCTGAATTTCCCTGCCATAGCGACCATGAGGACATGTGTCAGAGTTGGTAACCAGGCTACAGTCACTGATTAGAAACCCATGATTCTAACGTCATTGGCATGTGTAGCATAGTTTACCGTCAGTATGCCTTGTAAGGTGTATTACCACCGATATATATTGTAGGTGCAGCTACTTTTTTTGTCTTGAAATGCAGAGGAAGTAATCTGGAAGTAATAGTTGCAGTTTCGGTGATACTCGGACGCAGTGCCACCTTCGGCCTCTTCTCATGTTCGGCAAAGCACTAGGAACATAATAACTCTTAATACTGAAGCTTTGTTAGCAATCCAAAGCTAGAGCATTTACTTTAGCGTCTTATTCAAAGGGGCATTTTCTTAGATTGTTTGTTGTTTGTTTGTTGGAGTTTAAGGTCCCGTCAACTACGACGTCATTAGAGACCCTTCCACTGTATAGTTCTAATGCATATACTGCACAGACACTACACTAATGCGACGATTATTGGGTATTAGCAGTACCCAGCTTTCCCGAGCGACCACCCATGTCAGTACTAACTGGGCTTGCGTTGCTTAACTTCAGTGATCAGACGAGAACTGGTGTGTCTAACGCAACTCGCCGCTCCCATTTGCTTAGAGAAGAGGACATGTCCACTTCTTAGTTGTAGGATAATGCTAGTTTACTTGCCAATTGCCTTGCTGAGATTTTTAAGAGAGATTCGAGTTCTTCCGGTTGTTGTGGCCCATCATTCTAGTCTTATCCAATGTTCCACAGTGATATTTCTCCTCCCCTCCTGTTTCATAATTAATTTAGGAATTGAATGCTGTTGAAGGGATGCATGGTAAACTGTGCCCTTGTGTGATTTCGACTTTGTTACTTAAAGAAACTTGATTTGCATCGTAGATTTACGATGGATCGAGACAAAATTTATTTGTTTCTTGAAAGTCGTTTATTAGCAGTAAGGCTGCTCTGTGTCTTGTTGCTACGTACCACCTTTTTTTTCCTTTCAGTATGAAGTAAAGAGTATGACATTGCATCTTCATCTCTCTCTTAGCCCCCCCCCCCTCCACCTCCCTTCTTCCTCATAAAAACTCCTAGGAATTTGTGAGGCTCATCTGTAGTCCACTCTCGTATTTTGTATTGCATGTTAAAGTATATAATTTTTTGTGATGAAATAATGTTGCCATTCGTAGTCTGTTTGCCCGTGCGTTAAATTTGGTGGGGTCTTTTTTTTACTGTTTTTATAGCATGCTTTGGCCAACCTGAATTTGAGTTAAGCATGTATGAAAATTTCTGCTTTCTTGGAAACAAAGACCTGTGAAAGAAAGACGGGCAATTGCCTGTTTTAAGACGCGAGAATTGCTAGGCAGAAATGTGGTTGACGGAAATTTTAATGGAAATTTTCTGCAGCGTCAAGCGAAATTCCACGGATTTCCACTATCCACTGTGTACCAGGTAGTTTAAAGGTCGTGTTTTTTCGTCTTCCTGAGTTTCTTAACTTTCCTTCTGGTAGGGCCTAACTTGGATGCAGTTTAACGACTCATGTGTTCCACTTATTCTTTGCCCTCTAGTGACCATGCCTACTTCATTTACGTTGGGAATTCATTCTCTACGAATTTTAGTCTCGGAATTCGCAGGATCTTAACTTCGAGGTTGTATCGTACAGTTCCATGGCCATTAGTTTACCTCTTGAGCACGTCTGTCCCGTCAGCCCTTTTGCTGTCGTCAAGAATCTCTGTTGTTTCACTAAACTCTTTCGCTTTGAGTTTATGGTGCATAAGTTCGACCCTGGCCTTTGTCATAAGATTAGTGCCGGCAAATCAGTTGGTATTTCCTCCTCGATATGCTGCTAAAGTCTTGAACTCGTGACTAGTAGGTTTATTCCTATCCGATTTCTGTGCCGTATTTCAAGTGCGATAGTAGCCAGCAATCTTTGGATCTGAACTAACGCCGTGACCCATGAGGTATATGAGATGTACGATGTGTGACATAAAGGCAAATGAAATATGAAGATTGGCAAATTCCCAGGCGAAGACGTTTGTCCTGTTTCCTGATGTCGTAAAAGATCTTCGCGTCTGAAATACGTTAAAGGCCCTTGGAAGGTAAGGGTGGTTATATTTCAGGGAAACGTTGACTTTGTGGTTGGTGAAGACATTTTATGACGTTTTTTGGTGAGAGGTTTCTCTCCCCCTCTACCCGCTAGTGTTCATGGTCTTCGTCACTGTCCTCCTCTTGTAGATGCTGGCGCCAACGAGTCCTCCTCGAGAGAAATGGGCTTTTGGAATGCATCTCCTTAAGGGGCATATTTTTTTGTCTTGTTTCACACTTCTAATCCCAAAAGTAGAAGATATAAATGACTTCAGTAAAATAAAAGGATGTCTTGCAGTTCCACAACCTCGTAACATTTGGGAGCGGAGGATGGGAATAGTGGGCATGTTTCGAAGGAAAATTTAAGGGTTTCAGTATACAGCGATTGGTTCATAAAAGAATGTAGACTAATGGACCTATGTATCCCTTATTTTTTTCTTTCATCTGTACTAAGGTCTTCATTTCGTTAAAATGAGGTAACGTGGCTAAACTTATTAGTAGCAGCGCATTCTGCTGAGATATCCTGGAAGAATGCGGATTGACCACATTGACCGAGAAATTGCCGAAAGAACCCTTTCTACATAGCTTAGCAGCATGTGAAGATGGGTGACGTTCCCAAGTGTTAATAGAATTGTGTTCACAGCTGAGAAACCGATTTTTGTTTTGTTTTGTTGGTGTTTTAGGACCCTGCAACCGCAAGGTAATTAGAGCCCCGTCCAATGTATAGTTGTAATTGCACAGACACTACACTAATTCGACGATTTTTGGGTATTAGCGGTACCCAGTTTTCCCAAGCGGCCACCCATATTAATACTAACTGAGGTTGCGTTGCTTAACTTCAGTAATCAGACAACTGGTGTGTCCAACGCATTGAGCCGCTCCTCTGAGAAGCCGATTATAGTGCAGTAAAGAAACAAAATTTTGTAAGAGTCAGGCCGTTTTCTTTTAAAGGGTGTCCTAGATATGGAGGTCTGTACACCTTCTCGCGGTATCGTGAGCACTGAGCATTTTAGGAAGTGGGATAGCGGTTTACCATCTGGACTGACCATCATTGGACTCTCCTCCTCTCTTCATCTCCGACCCACTCGTTTGATGGACTGTATCACATTTACACTCTTAAGAACTCGTGAGTACATCTCTGCTGTGTGACTGTTTCATAGGCTTTGTTTGCCCTCTTTCCCCTCTCCCTTTGCAAGTTGAAATATGGCCATCAGAGGTCACTGACCTCGCTATCTGCCAGCGATGGAATTGGATTACACTATCATCCGTATCACTAACCTCATCATAGTCATTATTTTGAGGTAATGAGATCCAAATGAGTCAAGCGTTTATGTGGTTGAGAGAAATTAGGGAAGAGGGTGAGGGGCGGGCTTGAAATTCTCATTTCTTTTACTGCGTGTGTATGTATACGTGCTTCATGGCGGGACTCGTTATGAGTTTATTTATGCTATAGATGCTCCCGATTATTACAAGAGGGAGAGACGACCAGAAAGGGAGAAAGAACTAAATCTGGAAAATAGTAGCGAGTAAGATGTGTACCGCTGGTTCTTGTTGTTGAACCAAATTGAATCATCTTGCATTTAGGAAGTTCCTCTTTCTTTTTGCAACGAAATGGTGAAGCATGCACCCTTGATGCATGATGGGTTTGGTGTATTTGTGTACTGCTCCACGGTATTCGGCACATTTTGTCCGACTCGTGTGGATATTAATGGCATTAGTAGGGGGTGTTTGAGATTTGGGTTGCTCTGGCTTAGGCTACCATGCTGGCTACTCTTGATTTGAAATTGCAAAGCCACTCTCTCCTTGTGGGTCAAGGACTCCTACAATAGTTTCTTTTGATTGAGTTATTGTTGCCAGTTTCACTTAGATGATGCACACACTTTCGATCCAGGCCAAGGCGGAGTGTCTACATTCGGACCAGAACAAATGGAAGTTGTGAGCATGTGAAAGGCCCCGTTCTATACGGAAACGATGCAGACTGCAAGATGTCGAACTGTAAAATTGTCGCATTTTAAGCCTCTACCCCTCAAGTTGCTGGTTTATTTGATTATGTGCTCATAGTGCAAGGTTCGATTTTGGCCTGCTGGTTAGGGTGCCAGCGATTGCAACAGCACGCATGCTCATGGTGTTCTGTGTCAATTCTGACCAAATCCAGAGGATTTCGCTGGATCTTCCCATCGGAAACCAAAGCTGCGACCTCCCTCCTTCCTATACCGACGATGGCACCTGGGGAAATGTGTTAGCTGTCTGCTGGAAACAGGAAAGCGCTCCAGTGAGAGCTAATCGATGAGACACCTACATTCTTTCCAAATTCAGTAGTGGGATGGACAGGAAGGTGGGAGAAGACGTGGGTCCGTAAGGCAGTGGACGAACATAGTGTGAAGGAGGGAATTGACAAAAAATCTTGACGTTTGAGGGAAGAGGTGGAAAGAGTTTGAAATGTTGCAAAGTTTTTATGTGCATCCACCCTTTGGAAAGGGATCTCTCATTAGGATTCCAGAGTTCCCTGTTACCTGAGTTTATTGGTTTACCAACCGGACAGAAAGCTGATGCGAACAAGATAATAAACCTTAACTGTAATTTAAGACTTGGAAAATATTTTACTTGGACGTTTGCGACTTGATAGCTCTTCCCATCCACCCACTGTTGACCTCATCAGAATGGACAATGTGACGATCTTTTCTTAGCGTGGGGGTGGCAAGCCAGGAATTTTTTTCTTAAGGAAGACAAGGGGACGTCGCGTCGTCAACTTTTTATCTTGATGGACACCACATACCAGTTTTTTGAGCAGAAATAGATAAAACTGTACAGCCTTAATACTCTCTTATCCACAACATGGAAGCCTTAGAAAAGAACAATCGAAGAAGCTTCTATTTGTCAACATTTCTGATCAAAATGGGGGAGAGGGATCCCTTACAGGGCACCCTGATGTTACTTTACTTAATCCAGATTGACGTGGGATATTATCAGTCTCTTTTCTTTTCTTTGCGAAAATGTCAACGTTTCCAGTCAGATTAGGTAAGCCAAAAAAGTTCCGTTGATAGAACTGGTCATTAAATACAGGGATTGTTATCTATGGATGACCCTTACCACATTGGATGTATTTTCTTCTTGCTGCTACTGCCGTAGCTGGTCGACAGGTACTCTGTGGAGTCCCACGATTATTTCAGTTACGTTTGCATCTTCTGCCTCCCGTATGTGTGTGTGTCTCTCTCTCCCTTTCTCCTACTCTCTTGCCCCCTTCCTTCAAAATGCAGAAGTGATTTGTTACCTGTCTAGATTGAAATGAAAGGCCACGCCCATCCATCGATCAGCCCCCTTCGAGTCCAGTGGCTCCTCCTGGAGTCGACGTCTCTTTTTTAAATGGCGATATTGAAACCGACAGTAATTGGAGACGGTTGCAGCAGTTGGTTTATAGCCTCGAGATGAACAGTCTCTTTACCTTTCCTTCCCCGGGGCCAATTTTTTTTTCCTCTGACGCTAGTGGAGTTAGTGAATTTTTGTTGTCCTCAGCCTCCATTCTTGGTCATCACCCTTTCAGGACGTTAAGCAGCGTCCTGTTATATCTCAGGACTGAAGAGAGACTTTCAGATTGGGCTTTATATCGGCCTTCACATTCACTACCCTGACTCATACAGTTGCTCCACGCAGATCTAAAACTCACGCGTGTGGGGAACTCAGATTGGTATAGATCGCAGGCCCGGGTGGATTTTCGTCCAGTCCAAAATTCGCGGCATCGAGCCACCGAACGTAGGCTCGGCTTTACCCTGTGTGGGGAAATTCCGCCCCGAGGGGAGTAGGGTAACCCACTCCACTCCCCCAGCGCCTAATCCTTGCTTTGGGCCCCCCAGCACCTGATCCTTGCTTTGGGCTCCCCCGGCTCCTAATCCTTGCTTTGGGCTCTCCCCGGCACCTGATCCTTGCTTTGGGCTCTCCCCGGCACCTGATCCTTACTTTGGGCTCTCCCCGGCACCTGATCCTTACTTTGGGCTCCCCCCGGCACCTATCCTTACTTTGGGCTCCCCCCGACACCTGATCCTTGCTTCGGGCCCCGTGTTTTTTAGCGTATATCCACAATTTGTAGTTCAAAAATTCACAGATGTGCACTTGATATGGCATAGAGCAAACTGGGACTGTCCTGGCTCGGCGTGGATTGATGCGGTCGTCAATGACCCTCCAATTTGGATTTAGTCCAGATGACCTCGGGAAAAATGGACCGATCGTGTATGACCACCTTAAGGCAGTAAAGTGCTCATATTGGCAAATTCCTGATGTGTTTGCTAATCCTTTCTTCTCAGCCTCATTCTGGTCCGGGACAGTGATCTTGCTTGACCTCGTTTTTTTTCTAATTCAGAAGTGGGAAGCCACAAGTGTGCCTTCTGTGCTTTGGAACAATCAGACTAGCGTTGCCGGACTAAGCTAAACTCAGTTGTGTAACTGACTCTTCGTCTGACATCGGTGACTTAAAGGATCCTTTCTTCGCGGAAAGATCTACCATAGGTTGCTAATTCTAAAGTTTAACCAGCTGTCCCTGCCCTGTGGTGTTAACACAACTATCCTTAACTGCAGAAATTGATTGTTTTATGGAGATACTGAGGACACTAGTTAAATGCAAGACATTGTGGCAGAACGATACCCTTGTCGAGGTTATGTGACCGCACCATTCCCCACCTAAAAAACTTTGGTTGAAGGTGACGTCTGTCTTTGTTCTGTACTGCTGCACTTAGATATTGGAGCGAAAGAGCGCCGTTGGCCATCATGTCTTATATGTAGGCGAGTAGTTAAAGTAGGAGTGGCTTTCATTACAAATGATTATTTTATGTATGATTTTGGTTTCCACAACACACAGACAGGGTGAAAAAAATTTGTTTTTTTCCCCTCTTAGTTTGTTTTTCAACCCCTAAACGATCTCCCCTTTTCCCCCTTAAGTTCTCCGCAAAAATGAGTTTGTGTCAATCTACCGGTCAGAGAGGAGACTGTCAACATTTTCTTTGCCTCTTCCTCCAGCTGGGAGGCGTGGACCTCTGGCGGGGATATCTATCCACGGTTTCAATTCTCTGAAGGGTCAAATGACTAATTAAGCCGAGAATTGAATTCTTATATGCTTGTAAAGACTTGACTTTGGCAAAGGTATTTTAGAAATGAACCCTTGGGCGTCCCAAGCACAGCAGGGGCACTTGATGCCACTTGGGGCTCCCTCCAGACGTAGTTCTGACTGACGTGGTCTGACTTCTCTGTTGACCTACCATTGTTGGTGTTATGAAGGATAATTGAAAAAAAAATACATTTCTCCATACTCTACACTAAGAAAATCATATTTTTTTTATTATTGTCACTGCCCTTGGTCACGCTGTCCATGGTGCATTTGGCCGTTGGTGCATTTCTCCGCCTCTGACTGCAACTCACCTTGGTAGCTCATTGGTAGTGTTTTTGACTTTCAATGCGTTGTTGCTGGTTCAATCCTTGTCGAGGCGGGTGGCTTCTTCCGGACAAGAGTGAAGTCCTAAGTACTTTACCGTCGGATGGAATGTATAGTAGGGACCTAGTGTTAAAAATGAACCCTTAAAAGAACCCTTTAAACATGTAGCGAAATGTAAGATCGGCAAACTAGTTAGGTGTAAGAAATTGCCCACCTGACGTCGGTGAAGGAGAAGTGCCCCAACAAAGAAAAATAGGTCGTCGATAAGCACCAAGTTGGCAGCCAGCTGGGTGAAATACCGTCCAAGAGATCGCTCATGGGTCAGCGTTGAGTCTGCACACCTCTCATTTTCCTCAGTCAAGTACATTGTAAGGTAGACTCCCTTTGGAAGTATATTAGTGGCCCCATGCAGTGTGCATGATGTCACTACAGCGCATGAGGAACCCTTTCTACTCGGATTTGTTGTTTGTTGGAGTTTTAGGGCCCTTCAACTGCAAGGTCATTAGAGCCCCGTCCAAAGCATAGTTCTTATGCAGAGACTGCACGGACACTACACGAATGCGACGATTTTTTGGTATTAGCAGTACCCAGTTTTCCCAAGCGGCCACCCATGTCAGTACTAGTTGGGGTTGCGCTGCTTAACATCAGCGATCAGACGAGAACTGGTGTGTCCAACGCAATTCGCCGCTCCCTTCTATTCGGAAAGGAGCGCGCATAGATTGTAATAAAAACTCTCCCTACCCTATGACATCAGTAAATGACCTTATAGGCGATAAGCCGGTGCGATAACAGGTGATAGCTAAGTAAACAAACGGTTATAATATGAAACTAACATGTGCTAATTTATGCTGTAGTTTTTAGGACCAAGTGGCCTGCTAGACCACAACCGTATCATTGGTTCCTCCCTCCTCACCCACCATTTTTTTTCGTGCACGGCTGAAACTCACCGTGCCAGAAACCCCGTAGACTGCGATTTTTCCTAATTTGTTTGAAACCGTTGTCATGGCAACGCGTGAGCAGCCCTCATCGATGTTTTGTACTTACGTTGCTGTAATAATACTCTGGACGCTTAACAGCATAAAAAACCCCAAAGGGATACACCTAACCTGGTTGCCCTGACTGCTTCCGACATAAATATCATCGTCTGTAGTGAATGATTCTCGGTGTTATTGTTACTACGGCAACCCCTCTGTGGATCAAATCATCCAAAGCGTCTTACAGAATACATTTGTAAAATCTGGAGGTTGCAGTGCTCTATTGGTTCGATTCTGGTTGAGGCCACTGGTGCTTAGTAAATGGTGCACCGCATCGACTTTCCAGCAGCGCTGAGCTTAGGAGTGCACCTCACGGGTAGTGATGCCAGCTGATCAGTTAGTATCCGTCGCTTCACGGACTTATAGACTGACCACTATCCACCTAACGTCTTAGTGAAATGTGACTCATCCCAAATTCCTTTTTTTTTCTTGATTGTGGAGGCGTCCGCCTCATCTCCCCTCCACTCGTCTTGTTGAATTCTACTTGTTTCTTGCTGAGAGAAAGAGAGGAGAGGTACTTGTCTTGCTCTCACCTCTCGCCCCCTACCGTTGCCTCCGCCTTTCTTCCCATGAAGCCTGCCTTTTTTTTTCTTCATAGCTCTTTAAGATGTGTGTTAATAACCATCATTTTGCATCCCATGGTATTTTACGACGTGACACTATCTAATAATGAATTGTGCACTAGAATGGCCTTAACTATTGTTTTTTTTAAATCTCGGTGTTGGCGGTCATGATGTGAATGGTTAGTATACCTGAAATCTGTGTGGTCCACAACCCCTTCTTTTTTTGTAGGGGTGGAGGGATGGGAGCAGTTGCCAACTTCAACCTTTACAAGTTGTTACTACTAGGCGCTCGTACTTCATTACATGATCTTACGTATCTTTCCGGCTTGTGTTTATTTGTATTTGTATTTCTAATGTTTAGACTTGTCGGGGTCCTAGGTCGCGGTCGGTCCTTTGGTGGATTCTCATCTCGCCTCCCCCGACTCGTTCTCTTTTGACTATGTCGGGATTCCAAACGTTGGAGTATTGAAAGCGATTTGGTATAATAAACTATAATGATGCAACTAGAGGTCGCTTCTCATTTTAAAGATGTTGAAATTTATGTGACACGCGCCGACGACCTTTCACCTTTCTGTACTGTTTGTATACTTTAGGGCGTAGTTGGCCCTGGAACATTAAACAAACCCTACTCCCCTTCCTTCGTCTACGCTCATAAGATTGAAATGTTTGTTTAATGGTTAATTGAATCTTGGAGCAAGTTAACCAGTCGTGTTGTTGACATCGGTATTTAATAACATAGAATTGATATCAATGTTGGGGAGATTTGATGATGCTATTCGTTATTCATTCGGGTCATAGGTCAAGGTACTAATAAATGACGGATACCCTTCTACTTGTCGGACTCAGTCGGTAGTTTTTTGTGAGTCTAGTGACATTTCACAGATGAGATTTTGTGTACAGTAGCGTAGGTGGTACAATTTCTTGGTAAATGCAGCGTCCTTACCTTGAGTGCTCCTGGCCCGTCTCCTACCTGAATTTTCGATGGTTTATTTTCTGACCTCCAGAGCGAAGTTTCCACTCTTTGATAGGACGTATGCATGATTGAGGTCATCGTACGCAGGTTCAATTTTGAGTCCGGCGGTCTCTTTCTGGAGAAGGGTAAACCTCAAGTGCACTTTAATTGTATGAAAAATAAAGCCTTTGCACCGTGTGGTGTGTTGATGCCCCCTTCAAAGGACCCTTTTCTACGCGGAAATGCGTTGATTGACAAAGGAAGATGCACTTCACCAGGTGTTGGGGAGTAGACCTAATAACGTTAGAACGTCCTGCAAACGAAGTATCATCTCAGTTGCTCTTTATAAAATGTCATTCTCCCTCCCCCTCCGTCTATAAAAAAAGCAACTCCTAACCCTTGTCCTTCCTGTGGCAGGGTCGAGAATGGACACAAGGGCGACATATTGGGCAGTGTTTTTCCACAGCCGGTTACCGACCAAAGCTGCAACCCCCTATGCTTATTTATCGTCGGTTTACTGTTCGTTGGAGCATTCCACCGACGTCAGGGAGCGAGCTCCTACACCTGGAAATTTGCCTCCTCTTCCCGTTGCATAGTAGAAAGGGTTCTTTTACGTGCAATTGCCATCGTACACCCGACGGGACCTCGGTTTTACTTGTCATCCGAAAGAAGGCGAACTCGCGGCCTCTCTCTCTCTCACCCCATCTCGGTTCAGTATCGAATCTAGAACTACTGGCGCAGTTACCGAGCGTGCTTCACCAGTGCGCCACCGAGGTGAAGAACCCCTCCGTCTACAATAGTTAAAATAATTTTCATGTGTGTGGGATCTCTTCTCGGGGGTGAAGAGAGGAATGGAAAGAATCAATCAGCAGGGGTTAGTGATATCATCCTTAAAGGTCATGTGATGTTAATAATTATGATGATGACCAGCAATCATTTTTTTCCTGAAGTAATAATTTAAAGGGAAAATCTATTTGAAATCTATTATTGGGCAAACTTTTGGGTGGAACATGATGACCTCTTATCCACTGATGTTGACCTCTGATACTCTTCAAACTCCAATTTCTCTAAATATGGGCATATCTTCATTGGCGAATTATCTCACTACATCCAGACCTCCCTCTGCAAAAGGGGTAAGATGAGAACTTTCCAGAAATGAAAGTGAGAGAGGGGATAAATGTGGAGGTCTGTACGATAGTGGAACTCCCTCCCTCTCCTGTTTCCCCTTCTTCCACGTAGACATCAGGTGCTTTGGCTAATTATCAAAATTCCTGTCGAGGTGGGTCTATTTTGAACTCCCTAACCCATCCCTATATACACAACTTAGAGGTTACCTTCCTCGGGAGAGGGAAAGGGGGGAGAATCGTAACTTCTTTTTTTTCTGGACGTAACCAGTAATTAGATGTCGTCATGATTGTTTTAAGGTTTTACATTTAATTTAATCTGCGAGTTTTTGAGCAGCGCCTCTTTTCAACCGTGTGTAGCTCATAGCCAAAAGTTGAAAATTTATAACTTTAGACGAAGGAGCTGTCATAAAATCTGGAACCCGACTGTTCCAGCTGATTTTAGTTTATATTATATTTCTAATACGTGTTTTACATTTGGGACAGCCGACTTGTGCCCTTCAAGATGCCAATGAGGACGAGAAGAACATTGGGGGTACCTCCATGAGTAGGAATTGAACTCAGTCATTGCATCCACTCGCTGGGGAGGAGAACTGATGTCTTCCCGTCCCGGTAAGAGAACCATTCTCTGCATAGCATTGCTTCTCTTTCTTGTTTCTGATCTTGGAACAGTTGGAGTACCCATGAAGTCGAGAAATCCAGTCAGAAAAGAGGTGCAGCATAAGGAACTTAATAGATAGCAATTTGGTCAGTGCCCCGCTGAGTCTGACGTTGCAGACTCCTTAGTACCGGTCAGGTTCAATCCTGCTCCCAGGAACACATAATTACTGAACCATAAAGTTAGACCATTCATTCTACCACCATGATGAGCACCCTCTTAGGGGTTTTCATCCAAATATCCCGGAGACGTCAACTAGGATTAAACTTGCGTCGGTCGTCTGATGATGATGATGATGATGTCATTAGGCATATTGCGCATACCTATTGCTAAACGAAGAGTAGGCCCTATATAGGAGTAAAGGCCTAAAGATGCTTACCACAAGTTGCATTTGTATCTGGAAAATTCACTTCAGGGGTAGGCCATTGGAACCACCCAAAAGATTCAGGCAGATGGGGCTATAATTATAAACAGGACATTCATGGGTGGAATATAATAGTGCTAAAGATGATGTCAAGTTGGCGTCCACGAGTTCTAAATTTGTTTTGGAGGGGAATTCAGCCTATACTCCCATCTTGCTTCCTAGAGAGGGTTCCCCTCTTTTCCACTCTGGGAGTTTTGGTTGCCTTGTCTTAATTTGGATTTCTATTGTGACTGCTGGCATAAGAGTAATTGAGTCAGGTTTTTGATTCACGGCATCAACGCGCAATGTTCGTTGGACATTTGTCACACTTGGTAATCCAACTTCAATTTTGGGATGCTTCTATGTGAGCAGTCAAGTGTATCTCTGCGTGAAGATGATGGCGTTGTGTTGGAGGCTGGGGAGGAGGCTCTTATTACGCTCTCGTCGCCGTTTCCTCCATCAGACCCGCCACAGGCCCCCTACTCTTTCCTCTCAGATGGTTGCGGCTAATTTCTGAAGCGTGTTTTCAGGGATCTGGTATTCGTTCGTAACGAATCAAAGCGCGTGCCAGCAAACAAAAGAAGGGGCTAACTGAAAGACAACACACCACTCTGTGTTCTTACGGCTTCATTCGCCTTCACCCTTCTCTGCTCAAAATGGCGTATCATATTTGCACTTTTATAGTCCATCCATCTCTTACCAACTGGACCGACCCTCGCCTTTCTATGTCTCTTTCCCCCTCTTCCTTGTCGTGATAACTAAATTAACGAAATCTTGTCGATCAGAACCTATTCTATTCGCCATTACCCCACTCTGCAGTACATTGACCATTTCGTTTCATCATGTTCGCTTCTGATGCAGGGTCTGAATTGGTTGGCATTCCTGACGCAGGTGGATAGTCTCTCTGTAGCGAATGGAAAATCTGAGTGTGGCTTATTTAGGCATATTAGGCAGGCTTAAGGGTCTGAGGACGCTGATCGCCCTCCCCTTCTGGGTTCGGAGAATAGCCTTATACGCAGACAGATGTTAAATAATCAGTTCTGTGCCTCTGACTTGGACCTCAACCCAACAGAAGGCACGAGATTTAGGAGGTTCTGCTGCCTCGATGAGGATGGAACCTTGAGTTTTCGAAGCCTGCCCACGTCATCTTCAACTAGGACTTGGTTTGCTGCCCAAAGTGTGTGACGGTTTCCATAGCAGCCTGCCAACCTCTGGCACCAGAACTTGTCGCTACTGCATACAAGATCATAATCCGAATTGATTTTCAATCCTTATCTCCAACCCTGTTTCTACTTCTTCCTAACTGTCGCCTTCCTCTCCCCTGGTGTCCTTCTTTCTTTCTTTCCTTCCTTATATCTCTCATTTCTGGGAAGTGATTTTCAGTGTAATTTGTCTACTTGGAGATGAAGTCCATATTAGAGAGGTTTAATGGTGGAAAATGAGACTATTATCGAGATTAACTTTTCAAGTTGGTTTTGGTAGAACGCACAGCGAACGATTTGATGTAGTCTCTCGTCATGTTTGCGATCTACCCACAGGGTGCTACTACTGTTTACTGCTGCTGCAATTTACCACGTGTGTCTCTCACTGCCTGTACTTTGCCTATACCTGGGAGGGTTGTGACGTCATCTTGTAATTGGATGGTAGCCTTATGATTGCCATGGATCCATTTCACTATTTGCTATTTTTTTTGTTACTACTCGGGAACTTTAACAACCTATATTTCTCCCGAATGATTGATCATAATTCCTCTCCACCTCTGGGATGTATTAGGATCTCTGGAGAATAACAAAGCTAAATTCTTGCTTCTCCCCTCCCCTCCTCATTCCCTCTCCCACGTCATTTTCTCGGCTGAGGGATGGAGTGAGTTCCTGCAACGTATCATTTTAATGGATTCCAAAACATCTTAAACAAATTGTTTGGACTATTTTCTTGATGGAATCGTATCAACATTTTGTCTGGATGTCAGTCTGGATGTGATCTACAATGGCCAGGCGTCATGAATCGTGTTGTGTTGCTTCAGAAACAGAACTGACTTGCCTTTAGATCATCCCATTTGTATTTTAATGATTATTTCTTTTTGGAAACTAATCTTCGGATTTTCGTCTAGAAAAGGTTAATTTCGCTACTGCTGGTCATCACACACCACACTTGTTCACGACTTTGCAGCTGGTAGGAGACGCATTTAACGTTTTCTTCTCATTTTGTGGTCCAGGATTGAACCTACAATCTAAGATTTCAAAAATGTTTGGTGTCAGATAGGATTCTTTGAGGGGCTCTAATGACCTTGTAGTTGACGGGCCCTAAAACACCAACAAACAACAAGGATTCTCTGACAGCGAAGGGAGGAGAGGTAAAATTCCGAAACCTTTCTTTTTTCTCTCCTGCTCCTCTGCAGCTAGGACTCTTTCGGTTTTTTTTTCTCCCAATAGTGAGTCATGTCCTTTCACATTAAAAGTACCGAAATCCATTACAACCCGTAAAACTGAAGTTCTACTAGAGTAGTTGGCCATAGTTGAATAAATCCCCCACTTTACCCTATGTAGAGAAGTGCCCCAACATCGTGAAAGCTTTTGGGTAGTTATCAGGTCTACTCCATCTTTGCCTGCAATAAAGTAAGCCAGAGAACTTATGTTTTCCTCTTCAGTTAGAATATCCCAAACGCGTGAGCACTCCCAGGTCTTTATATGAGGGAAATTGTTTGAATGAGTTAACTTTGTGTCTTTTTGGTGTACAAGCAAGCTGAGTATAAATCCGTGTTTGTTTGTTGATGTGTTAGGGCCCTCCAACTACAAGGTCATTGGAGCCCCTCCAATGACCTTGTAGTTGGAGGGCCCTAGTGTAGTTCTTATGCAGAGACTGCACAGAAAGTAGGCCTACACTAATGCGACGATTGTTGGGTATTAGCAGTACCCAGTTTTCCCAAGCGTCCACCCATGTTAGTACTAGCTGGGCTTCCGCCTGTCTCCCACCATGTCCTCGCCCATCCCACACAGTACTGGACAATATCCTTAGGATAACCTTCTCCTACGGCTTTTTGGTCTCCCCATTCTCCTGGCGCTTCCAGCCACCTGCATTCCTCCTCTCTTCTCATTACGCTTCCATGCCACCTCAATCTACTTTCCCTCATTTTTTCCGCGATGTCCCCAACCCCAGGCTGCCTCTACTATACTCATTTCTAATTCTATCAGTTCTCGACACCCCACTCATGTACCGCAGCATTCGCATTTCGGTTACTTGCATTCTATTAACGTGCCTCGTCCTCACTGCCCACCACTCAGATCCATATCGCATAGCTGGCCTAATACTGACCTGTAAACCTCCCCTTTCAATTTGATTGGGACACTTTATCACACAAGACTCTGCTTGCCTGTCTCCACTCCAACCATCCGCCATTGATTCTATGGTTCACATCCGAGTCTATGGTCTCATATATAAACAGACCCCGATTTAATTTGCTAGAGGTACTTAACCAATTCATCGTTCAGGTATGAATCTGAGCTTCATGAACCCGATTGTTGTTGTTTGTTGGTGTTTTAGGGCCCTTCAACTACTAGGTCATTTGAGCCCCGTCCACTGCGTAGTTCTCATGCAGAGGCTACGCATACACCACACTAATGCGACGATTTTGGGTATTAGCGGTACCCAGTTCTCCCAAGCGGCCACCCATGTCAGTACTAACTGAGGTTGCGTTGCCTAACTTCAGTGATCAGACGACAACTGGTGTGTCCAACGCAATGCGCCGCTCCTTCATGAACGCGAGAATAAACCATTTGACCTACCAAACTGAGGACCTAACCGTAAACACCAGTCGACTGGCTTTGGGTGTAGGCTGTGCACTTATCGATTAATATTTATTTTTTGAGTAGACGCTTTCAGGAGCAAATGGCCCTTTCATTCGTGTAGAGAGAACGACAGGCAACTGTCGAATGCGTCATCGGGCCTATTTCATCATCATTTCTAAATTTCATTTGGGATGCTTGCCGTTCTTCTCCGTAATTAGATTAGGTACATTTATTCATAAGAGGCACACTTTTAATTTGACCATGGTCGTCAACATTAGTTTTTCTAGGCTTTTATGACTTGAAATCGAATTATATAAGTACTGAAATGTATGGTGACTTTCGTTGTCAGTGGATATCACTATTACGCAACTTCGTTTGTGCTGCCTTTTTTTAAAGTTTATAACTGAATTATATACCCTTCTCTACATGCCCCTTGATGTTGTGGAAAGGCGGAAATTTAATGTGGATCCCTCTGTTAATGTATCTTTATAACACGATCAATAAGTAGAGCTGTATAATTAAATGGCTTCTATGTTTAAAGTGCTGGCTGGATACTTGCCTCGATGCGCAGTGGGTAGCACATTCGGTAACTGCGTCAGTAGTTCTAGGTTTGATACTGGATCGAGGTGGGTTGCCTTCTTTCGAGCGAGAGAGAAGCCCCGAGTCAGGGACGGATCCAAGGGTTGGTCAAGGGGGAACACTTCAAAAAACGGGCACCCAAAATATTTTTAAATATTCAGAATCCCTCGTGTTGGGTAGGCTGGCATATTCCTGCGGGTTCCAGACGCCTGGCTGGGGTGACACCAGTCAGAGTATGTTCAGTGGGCCCGCAGACCCGACCCTGCCACAGGCGGGATAAGGGTATGATGATGATTCAGAATCCCTTGTATAATTCTATCTAACAATTGCAATAGGTCCTTTACTGCCCATTAAGCAAAGTCCCATGTTCTGTGGTTTAGTCAACTGCAGATTGCACCGCAACTGTTGGACTGGCAGTATAGAAATGGGGATAGCAATGCAAAAATGCTTCATTAGTTGCAAAGTTGAATCGTGCTTCAGTTGAAATGCGCGTCCCGTTGAGACACTGAGGGAGGAGCAATTGCTGCATTGCTCCCTTCTCTGGATCCTCCCCTGCCCCGAGTGGACCTTTTTTCGAATGAGAAGTAAAACTGGAGGTCCCGTGTGGTTGACGATGGCATTTGCATGTCGAAGAACCCTCTCTACTATGCATAGTGGAGATGGGACACAATTTCCAACGAGTAGATGAGGCAAAATTGCCGGCTGCAGGAGTTCGCCCCCTAGCGTAGGTGGGATGTCCCAACGAACAGTAGATCGACGGTAAATAAGCATAGGGGTTGCAGCTTTGATCGGCAACTAGCTGTAGAAAAGCACTGTCCAATATATCGCCGTTGTTCCCATTCAGAGGGACAATATGGGTACCCGACCCTGCCGTAATTGGGAAAAGGGTTAGGAGTTGATATGCTTTGCTATGTTTAAAGCGCTGGGAGGCGAAAATGTGTTCCTTTATTTTTGCTTTCTGACCTCGGTCTGAGGCGAACCTGAATACCGTTTGACCTAAAGATTGGTGATTTAACGTTGGCCTGCCTACTTTTGGAAATAATTTCCCGGTGCCGAGAAGCGAGCCACCACGCCTTGGAATTTTGACGATTCATGTTGAAGGGTCCTCGACGAAGAGGGGATATTTTATATCTCCATCATGTAACCCACTCTCATATGGACAGATGGGAACCTAAGGGCGGGACCTCAAACACAGGGATCTACTTATTGAGGCTCTGAAGTTTTTTTTTCTTATAAAGAAGGGTCGGTTTTGCCGTTGTGGTCGAACGGCTGGCTGCACTGACCCCTGTCTGTCATCCTGTGTAGCCTCAACAGAATTCTGGCATTACGTTGGATGTGAGGCGTGTCTATTTTCTAATAATACGTCCATAACTTCCCAGAGTCTTCCTTCCGTTCTTCATCGTACTGTCCCATCCATTTTTTGTCTCCTTTTTGACTACCCGATCCTGGTCGAATTATTTCGTTTAACAAACGGTTGTTCTTCGTCATTTTTACTTCCTGCTGTGTTTTTGTATTTGTATTTTCGTTTAATATGTCCACTTGCCTCTCGAGCCTAGTGCAGAAGTTCCCAAACGTTTCCGATTGGCGGCGCCTTTTCTGAATGTCCACCTATTCTAGGAGCCCTGTTGGTCCTTTTTTTAGCAAATTGTTTTTAACTTCACTATACTGCGGCCCTTCGGCCGTTTTGTAATGTTTCGCGGCTACCTAGGGCCCCGCGACCCACTCTCTGGGAACCCCTGAGCTAGTGGTAGGCCTAGGTAGATTCGTAACTCCGCAATATGTCCACTTGTCTCTTGAGTTAGTGGTACGTAGGCTTGTTCCTGTCTGAAGTAGGTGAGTTCTTGAAGGCGAGTCCCAATTGTATTTTCCGTGGAACGGGAAAAACGTCAGTGTCTTCGTACTAACCTGTATTTGTGTTTTATGTCTCGTCCAAATGTGTTGCTCGGTAATTTTTGAATTGCCTCTTTATAGAAATGAAGGAAACCTGTTCGTGTTTATCATTAGGTCTGCTGTTGGTGCGGCCGCTGCCCTTTCCTTTGCTAATCAATAGACTCATTTCCGGAATCCTGTGAAATCCTATTGCCTTTTTGTGGCTTTCGTTTTTAGTAATCAGTTGGATAAATCCGGGAGCTGTTCTTCCTGTGGTTGCGTACTTCATTGTGCCTTTCTGGAAGGTTTGATTCCCCACTTCCGGGGTCGAGCATGGTGCCACTTTAAGAGCCCTTTGTGAAATCTCTTTTTAATGAGCCATGTTCTGTATATGTATTTATTTCTTCCCCCTCCTCTTTTTTCTCGTTGTTATTTTTGTCGTAACCCCAATTTGTACCTACGGTCTTTGGAGGGGGATGAAGGGGCAAAAAGAGGAAATAAGAAAGATTTGCGTGCAACGGATTTTGTCTCATTAATCGTTGAGAGCTCCACCGTTGACTTCCGATTGGGGTATAATTTGGTCACGATTTGCGTGTCCACTAAACGCAGTGAGGTTTTTTCCAGTTCATTTTATACTGATTTAGGATTGTTATTGTGAATGGGATGGAAAAACGAAACAGTATGCAACTCCTTAATGCTAATCGTGATTTAAGTTCAAAGGTCACGGAAACAATATGGGGAGGTAAACGGTGCCAGTGGAGAGGTAATCCCATTTCGTATTTGTCTGGGTTGTCATGCCCTATGAATCATGCCTTTGAACATCGATTTTGAAGCGTTCGTGAGGTTTTCACCTTCCGGAAGTGGATATGAACAGGAAGTTGTAATCTTGACTAGTGTTACATCATTATAACAGTTTAATTTCCTCTAAAGCGTCGACTCTTAGCGACTTTGCAGAAATTCTAGTTCATTTGCTGAAAGTGTTTATAAAGTGGCTTCTAGCTGTAAGCATAAGGCCTTAAGCGCTTTATTTTGACGTCGTATGAAGTAGTGGAGAGAAATAAAACGCAGTGGTCCTCTAACCCAGAGTTTATTTGAAAAGACCTGACCAGATGCATGCATATGTAGCAATGAAATTGGTGGCCCATCTGGAAATTCTCGTGGCCCAGTGGCGGGCCGCAGACGGCACTTTGCGAAACGCTGGTATAGAGGAAGTTCCGGCTGCCCTTGTACTGAGACTCGTGCACAATTTCTTAAATTTGTTTTTGTTTTGTTGGTGTTTTAGGGCCCTTCAACTGCAAGGTTATTAGAGCCCCGTCCCCAACGTAGTTCTGATGCAGAGACTGCACAGAGACCTATACTAATGCAACGATTTTTGGGTATTAGTGTAACCTAGTTTTCTCAAGCGGTCACCTATGTTAGTACTAGCTGGGGTTGCGTTGTTTAACTTCTGTGATCGGACGAGAACTGGTGTGTCCAACGCAATAAGTCGCTCCCTACAATTTCTTGAAGTTTGATGTAGGTCATTTTGTTATCGGAATTCATATATTTCGTCTTTATTTGAGACGTTTTATTAACATCATTTTCAAACAGAAATCTGCTGATAACCTTATTATAATTTTGGATAGCTTTTTTATAGAGAAATCGTGCTGCCGGGAAGCTTTTTAAGACAATGCATTCGTTAAGTGCTGCTTTTCTATCTCGAGGTCGAATTTTATTACTCGACGATACGCGCCATCGAGGTCCTAATCCCATAATTACGGTATATTTGAATATTTAGGCCAAGAAATAAACATGTTTTTGCAAATAACGTTCCTTTGCTTTTAACCAAATTTCTTACCTCCTATGGGTTCAAATCCAGTAGTTAGCTATAGTTTGATAGATATTCGTCAACTGGCGACCCTGGCTTCTTTAGAATACTGTTGTCGTTGTAAGTTATGGTCGTTTCAGGTCCCGTTATTTAATTTCGTGAAATTTCATTAATTCAAGCATCCATGATTGGGACAGACATAACAGAATATCGTGAACATGTGGCGTTTTCGCGTGGTGCCATTGTGTGAGCGTTCTGCGAGGGTGACCACGCGAAATTTGCATCGTTCTGTCCTAAATTTTTCATTTCGGACCGATCGTAGTAGTCCCTCTTCGAGCTGTCTCCTGTCACTATGGTCAGCCATGCGTGACCAGTTAACATGGTTGGTTAATTTTATTTTACTTGGCTAATTGTCAAGAGCCGTTGTCCCAACAGTGCCTACTACCTTTTGTTTCATCTGATGGACCGATTCCTCCCTAATTGACCTCTGGCCACCTGCTGTGTGCATAGGACAGTGAACGTGTTTGGATAATGGGGGTGGACCCTCAATAAAAGAGAGAAAAACCGTGTGGGACGCTTGCATATGTATCATCATGAGATTACACCCGCCGCGTCGTTGTAAAATGCATTATTTTTTTTTTGAGTTATACAGATTAATGCAGGTTTTAGGGGGATGCAGGGGAGTTTGGTGGTTCCTACTTCGAAGTGAGGGATTCCTCGGTGCCTGGTTACAGTCAGGATGATGTCATCATAACCTCCATTCCCTAATATTTTTGCTGCCTAGGACCGACTTAATCGGAAAAGTCAGCCATGCATGTTGCAATTGTGTTTTGATTTATCCCGTTGGAAAGCAGGGAACAGATATTGCAGTGCTTCCTCCTCCTAAATCCCATTGGGAGATTCTGACCCTTTCCCTTCTCCCCCCTCCTCTTTTCTGATTAGGATCTCAAGGGGGCAGTGAGAAAAAAGGTAAAGGCTATTTGTATCGATAAAGATCTAGTTTCGCGATTAGTTAATTATTATTCGTGTTGACAAATCACTGATGTGTATTGAATCGATAATCGATATGTGCCTCTCCACATGGCAGGTTTTGAGGGTAGAGAAACAGCAGACACAGATTGAACCTCTGAAAAGTGGGGAGGAGGACCGAGGAAGGAAAATTTGCCTTTGAGAGAAGTACTACTCGATTTGCGTGCCGTAAATTAGCCATGTTCTTGAATATTTGATTAGTTTGCTCAACTAATGTCGGAAATATTGACATTTTGGAATGAAGGAGTTAATGAGCATGATTGTCCATGTTCGCTATCAGTATTCAGAGATTGTTTCACGATGTTCACGCATGCCTGAACATTTTCCAAACAAAGCGTAATTTGCTTGCAAATATGTGTGTTAATATTATGATTAGGTGCGTCTTCAGTGGACAAATATTGTTGGCCAACACAGTCAATACGTGAACGTTCTGTTTTCATTGAGTTGACCAAGAAGTTGTGGACTACATCATGTTTCCAACACAAACATTATACCTCTGACTTCCTCATAAAACACATGCGAACAACAAATGGCTCAGGACGATATCCAGCTCGTGGTTCGGTGCGTTGACATGCGTTTAAAGACACTTTACTTTTCGCCTTATTCACGACGGGAAATGTGTTTTAAACATGTTGGTAAACATCTTTAGACAAAGTACAGTAAATCAGAACAAGCTTTTATATGCATGAAATGTTACCGTTAGGCATTCGTAATAAAGTTGTATCAACATGAGTGAACTGCTTGACTGCTGATACCGTCGAACACTGGCACGTGGATTTATTGGAAAGAAAAATGCTCATTCCTGTTCGTTCGTGCTTGTCGAAGCTTGTGTCTGCTACACAAACTTGAATGAGCACGTTTGGCTAAACCATCGTTGTGGTTTTCTGCTCGTTTTCGCTGCTCTTGTTCGTTGAAGAAGTGTGTTTTTGCTTGTTCTAGTTTGTTTATTGTCGTTCGTTGATTGTGACGCACCCTTCCCTTCCACGCACTGAGTGCCATTGGTATAGGTTAAAGGTCAAAGACAAATTCTTTGGTTTAGCGCTACTTTCGCCGTGCGTGAGCTTATTGTTCGATGACGTTATTTTATGCTCTTTTAGTTATGTTTTTGGTTGAACAATAATTCTACCTTTATAAAACTCGGTTTTAGAGGTTATAGGTCAGAGGATGCCGTCTGCTGCCCCGGAGAACGTTGTGAATGTTAGTTCGAGCTATCAACTCAATTTTGACTTTGCGTAGTTCTTTCTGCAACCCCGTTGCTGCCTAGCATCTGTCCTACGTTGTTTTTTTCACGCGACCTGTGACCTTTCCTCCCTCCCAATTATGAGTAATACCCTCACTCGCCTTCTGTCTCTCGTCCCTTGCTTTTCCTGGGTCTACCATTTCGACTGTTATCTTGGAGAGCTGTTTGCACGTGTTTATTAATAGTAGCAACTTGAATTACACACCAGTGTTTGATTCACTGTTGAGGAGGTCAAATGTCGTGAGACACAATTTGGTCGTTAGAGTGAGTGGGTTCGAATCTGTCACTTCTTTTTTTTTTGTTCAAATCGAATCTCTCATCAAATTATGACAATTATTACCCACTGCTTCGAGTTTTACCCTACTTTACCTCTGCCCTGATGGATTATAGCCGTATTGTACTCGCATTGTTGCTCAATTGATTGCTTGATTCTAAAGACTGAGGTTCGCAGGTTCAATTCTAACCGAGGTGGTGGGTGGTGTTTTTTTGTAGGAAGAGCATAGCGACCAAGCACCCCTTACTTCCGATGGCAAGAAAGACAGTGATTCCGTAGCGTGTATCGTCACCAACACTTAGAAGAGTCCTTTTTAATCATAATTCGTAATCCTTTTCCCGCCTATTACAGGGTCGAGTAGCCATTTGTCCCTTCGGCACTGGGAACATCTGCGATCAATTGGACAGTATTTTTAAGCAGCCGGATGCCGGCGTAATGCCGCAACCCCTTATTATATCGTCAATTTATTTTCTTAGTGGAATTAATTTCGTTTACTGACACCAGGGGACAAGCCCCTACGTATGAGAAGGTGGCATCGTTGCACATCTTGGCACGGTACGGCACCAACTTTACTTCCCATCCGACGGCACACATCATTAGGGTGTCCTACTCCCCTGAAGTAAGGCTGGAATTGAGCCTTCAGCCACGGACGCACGATTGAAGCACCCTATCTCTGCTACTCAACGCTGGCTATAAGAGCCCTTTCCATATGAAAATCAAGTAGTCTTTTGACATGTGGAGCGGCTTATTGCGTTGGACACACCAGTACTCGTCTGATCACTGAAGTTATGAATCGCAACCCCAGTTAGTACTGACATGGGTGCCCGCTTGGGAAAAGGGGTACGACTAATAGGGCCTACCCAAAAATCGTCGCGTTCATGTAGTGTCTGTGCAGTCTCTGCATTACAACTATGCAGTGGACGGGGCTCTAATGACCTTGTAGTTGAAGGGCCCTAAAACACCAACGAACCAATTTGACATGTGTAGGCGCCTGCTCCCTCATATGGAGTACCGTATGAGAGTTCCCCTCCAGACATTAGTAAATCACATTGCCCTTAGAGGAATTTAAGACAGTCTTTAAATAACCAGCTAACTAATTACCTCAATTGTTGCCGGCTACACCTTTTGGGAATAGGGCCTTTGGGCTACACCTTTGGCTACACCTTTGGGGCTACACCACTTCACATCATTATTACTAACTCTTTTTCCCGTCGGGTACCCATTTTTGTCCTACTAGGATACATGAACGAACTGTTTGCCAGTCTTTTTACGCAGCCGGCTGCCAACCTTATATTTCATTTCCTATGCTTATTTGTCGCGCATCGTACACTGCAGGGCTTTACTAACCATTCGATGAAAGGCACGCTGGGGTCTTTTTCTCTCGCCGGAAAAAAGTCTTCCGTTTCGATTCAGGGTCGAACCCGAAACAGCTTACTCAGTAGTCATCGGAGCGAGGTTAATTCCTCACACTTTACATACCTATCGTCAATCTCGATGGCTTTCATGGCGATACCAGTCACTTCTTTCTATTGTCGGTATGTCCCTTTGGACCTTTATCCTCTTTTGGCGGACCGTTTTATTTATGAAAGAAGAATTTTGGCCCGCCCAGAGTGTCATTTAAGACCACGTTATCTGGTAGGTTGTTGACACATTTCATAAAATCCTCCCTCGCATGTCAGACAAAGGAAAGCAACTGCTGTACTGTTTTCTTCAAAAGGTGTCGGTTGTTTGTTGTTTGTTTGTTGGTGTTTAAGGTCCCGTCAACTACAAGGTCATTAGAGACCCGTCCACTGGATAGTTCTAATGCATAGACTGCACTGACACTACACTAATGCGGCGATTATTGGGTATTAGCAGTACCCAGCTTTCCCGAGCGACCACCCATGTTAGTACTAACTGGGCTTGCGTTGCTTAACTTCAGTGATCAGACGAGAACTGGTGTGTCCAACGCAACTCGCTGCTCCCAAAAGGTGTCGGGATCCGGGTACCCATCTTTGTCCCTATGAATAGACACATGGGTGATCTTTTGGATGGTATTTTTACACAGTCGGTTGCCGACCAGAGCTACAACCCCTACGCTTATTTATCGTCGGCCTACTGTTCGTTGGAACACGTCACCGACCCCAAGGGGAGCTTTCCACCAGGGAATTTTGCCTCATCTATCCATTGCATATCTTCGCATGTAAGACAAACTTCTCTATAACCTCTGTGAGGATCGAACCTGCAGTTATGTAGGCCTACAGTGATCACAAGGTACACTCACTACTGAAATTGCCATTTATTACACTATGTGCGTTTTAATATCACTCTGTATAAAATATTGTTTACAGATGAAACATAATTGTCTAGACATGTGTTTCAAAACAAAGTATTATAAACTTGCTGATTACTAAAACGAAATTAGATTTTGTTCTGGAAAACGCATGTAAATCGCGACAGCTTGCAGGAGAGGGGGATGGGACAAAGGAACACTCCAACGCTTCATTGTTTTTTGGACAATATCACACCTGTGAGTGTACACAGGTGCACTCAGGGTGTCATTGAACATTATTTTTCACGTTATATCATTGTAGGCCGATTGCTCACCTTTTAATTAATGGTGACGCTTTTTTTAACCCCGTCTTTGTTGTTCTCCAAAATGTATTATCGGGGGGAGGGGTGCATGGGACCTATTATTAGTTAACTTGCACCGATCATCTTCCATTTGCTGCTCTCACTCTGCTTAATTTATTTACCGTTTGGTAAATTTATTACCAGTTGGGTTCTATGATGGCTGTCATTTATCATTTTTCTTCGGCAACGTCGGGGAAACATTGTTTGATTAAAGCTGTAGCATGCACGCTGAACAAACATATTTGGCAACAACAGACAAACATAGGTAGATGTTGACTGGGCGTACATACTGTCGACTCGAATTATTGGTCAGCACTCGGCGAACTATAAAATGAGCTGGTCGTCAACTGTTCGTCAGTTGTTTGGCGACAACGCCGCTGCAAACTGCCACACACTAGGAAACCGTGTTCAACACGACCGGAAGGGAAAAATTTGGTCGCCGTTAATTGTGGTTATACCTGTTGTTTGACGGACTCCGCAGCATAAAACATGTTTCCCTACTGTTGTCTCCTGTTTTTGACTGTTGTTTACAGTGGACATGAAGGGTTTGCTAACAGTAGAACAAACGCTAAATCAGTTGTTGCTGGTGTTACAGCGATTTTTGCATGTTGTTATCTGAGGATAAGTTAACGATCAGAGTTTCAGTCTCAAGTATGTTTGCTTAAGTACTTGTACGCAGACTTTAGACAAACATTTCACAAACTTAAAGCAGCCAAGTAGTGTTTCTTTCTTGTTTCCACGGTTTTCCATAGGAAATAAATTGGCATACACTGTGCAGCAGCTCAATGACTGCAGAGAACAGGTAGAGAAGGGCCTCAATGATATCAGGGGAGCGATAGAGAAGGGAGGGCTAAAGATAAACATGGGAAGGACAGGAAAATAACTATGAACCACGTTCTAGGGGCGAACTAGTGAAAAAAAGGGTGCAAGAGGTAAAGTACTTAGGATCACCTTTCAAAGCAATGGGGAGATACTCTGATGTGACCCATACAGTAAGTCATGGTTGAAGTGGGGACAGGCAAGTGGAGTCCTGCGCGATAGATGGGTCCCAATGAAGCTGAAATGGAAGATCTACAGGGCAGTGGTTAGGCCAGCTATGCTATACGGATCAGGGTGTTGAGCAGTGAGGAAAACCACGTCAATGGAATGCAAGTAGCCGAGATACGAATGCTGCGGTACATGTGTGGCGTGTCGAGAGCGGATAGAATTAGGAATGAGTATATTAGAGGTAACCTGGGGGGTGGTGGACATCGCCGAAAAAATGAGGGGGAATAGGTTGAGGTGGTATGGACACGTAATGAAAGAGGGGAGGAGCTCGTTACTTCCATTTGAGGTATACAGGTGGTCGGATGCACCCGGGGTAGGAGGAGACCGAAGCAGACGTAGGAGCAAGTTGTGTGTAGGGATATGGTGGTGTGTGGGGTGGACGGGGACCTGGTGGGAGATAGGCGAGAGTGGAGGGCTAGAAGCCGCCGACCCGACCCTGTCGCAGGCCGGATAAGGGTATGATGATGATGATGTGTGGTAGCTCGGTGCAGTAGAGCGTCACTTCCACATGTTTATGACTGTAGATTCGATCCTGATTCAGGTCAGTAATTCGTTTCTCGGCACCCGATAGGAGATCCTGGCGTGTGCGCCGAGGGTAAACTAAAAATATGTGACTGGGCCATAATGACCTTTGTATTGTAGTTGATGGGCCCTAAAACACCAACAAACAAAAATATGTGACGTCGTTTGTAGAATCATGAACAACATCTTGAGTCGGTTTTTCACGGACTGCACTCTGGGACATCGTGCTATTAACATTGTTTAACGGATAGGGTTGCGTGAAAATGAGACAGTTATTTTTTTAAACGTGTACTGAATAATTAATTGGTCAGTCTGTGTAACTGACCTTTTTAAGCCCATAGACAAAGGAGTAGGACAAATTTCATCCCGCACAGAGAGGATGAAAAATACACAACCCCGATAAATTAAAATCATTCTTGTGTTTCACCTCAGACTGCTAAAAGTTCTCTCTTGACCTGATCCTGGTCCATAGATCAGAAGTTAAAAATCGATGTTTACGGCAACACCGGATTAAGCCCTAATTTAAACCTTCATTTCATTCGGACCCTGATATTTGAGGGGGTACCTCTTCTCTATTGCCTCCCTCACGCGACCCCGAAACTTGTGAAGCCCGAGTCTGTTTCTCATTGGTAGCTTCTTGACTAGTAAGCCCGTGGTTTCAGGTTTGATTCTGACTAAGCGAAGGAAGCGTGCTTCACTTTCAGCCCGTGGATTCAGGTTCAATGCTGACCAAGGTGGGTGGTGACGTTTTTCGGGCGAGAGGGTAAGTTAATCTCAAGTGCGCCTTCCATCGGGTGGGAAAATAACCGTGACCCCGTGTGGTGTGCATTTGTCACCTACTCGTAAAAGAACCAGTTCTCTCTGCTGACTTCTATGGTTTTCAGTAGAAAAGGCCCTTACAGTAAGTATATACTGATTTGGGACAACAGCCGAAAATATAAAAGTGTTTGGACCCCCCCCCCACCAGGAAAACAGACGTGGAAACTAGGAGTCCTCGAGCGCCCTTGGACATTCGAAAGTTAGACCCCGACGTTAACAAACTCAGTAGAGAAAATAAAATTTCTGTTTGGTTATAATATTTATTCATATTTTTAGAGGGTAAGATGTCTCCTGTTTGTTAGAGCCCTTTCTAATACGGAAAGCCAATGTTCTATCAACAGTAGCGTTTCGGAATTTGGAAGTTTTATCATGCCCGCAACTATATGTGGTATTATTATGAATCTATTTTGCCCTTTCAAAAGCGGTGTGGGGCGTTGTTTTTCTGTCACTTAAAGCCTCAGAGGGACCAGTGAATTATTTAAGGTCCTAAACGTTATGTGTCAGTAGTTAAGTTAACCTATACTAATAATAATTATTTCCTAACTTTCGTGAGGTGGCAAGCCTGACAATGATCAGGGGTTGGGGAGCTGAGTGTTTTTTGGCCTGCGGGGAGTTTTGGCGCCCCATTAAGGTGACAACAAAATTATATGGTTTATAAATTTTTCTATTACAAACTGACGGCTACTGTCTAATATAATCTAAGTGAACGGGACTATTTAATTTGCCGCAAAAAGCCCGCCGGGTACTGAATATCATTTTGGGGCAATTTCAGAGCTTGGTTTCGTAAATGGCTGATCTCTGAAGGCTCTTCTAGTAGTAGTTATGTTATGCTAATGGGTTGGGGAGTAAGCTAAGCAGCCATAACAGGGCCGAACCCTAAAGAGGCTCTTCTGGCACTGATTTTGGATATGTCCTACATCTGGGAATATACCCTCTGTTCGAATAAACGGAATTTGGGTTTCTGAATTTCTAAGAGTTGCCGTATTTCCCGACCCATAAGTCCAACTGCGATTTTTCAGGCTAGATTTTAGAAAAAAAAAAACATAATAGGGCCTTAATCAACATAGTTTCACCCCAGGCCCATAAGACGCGAGCCAGTTATGGATTAAATTTTCGCGTGACAGAAAGTGCATCTTATAAACCGGGGAAATGGGCTTCTGGCCTTAAGGTGGTGGGTTTTTTAACGCTGAGGATACTTTAGTACCCTTTATGTGCTTAGATGGCAGGGAGTACGACCAGTGTCAAATTTGGTCGCAGACCCCCCCCCCTCTTCCGTTCTACGTGAAAATCTGTGCATTGATACTCGTTCATCGCCGAACGTGGGTAAAATGACCTTTAGATCTCAGAAACTGATGTTCAAAACCCTATTAACCAAGGAAAGTTGTAATATCATTTATTGTCTGCGAAACGAACCCAGTGAGGAATCTTAAAGAATCCTGACTGCCCTTTGTGGCCGAAATACACTGTATTTTGGGAAGAATGATGGAATTTAACAACAGACCCATGTGGGTCCGTTGCTTAGGTCACATCTTGATGGTCGACGCGCTTTTAACTACGAATATCGAAGCCCTTACTCAATAGTTCAAGTTAAGGCATGAATTCATGCCCACGGTACAGACTGACGTTTAGGACTTTTTGCTGAATTGTCGATTCGATTAACAAATTCCTCTGGATCTCAGTAGCAGGTTGATGTCCCTGGAATTTGACCCTTGTGACGTAACGAATATTTTTGACCATAGCATCCTACAGGCCCTTATTTCACTCGTTCGGCCCTTTATCAACGCTGTGCGCGCCGACCTCGGTAAAAATCGAGCGTTTAGGCATTAGGGCCTACCTTATTTTTCGTTTAATGCGCAGGCATGAGTTACATAATATTAAAATAGTTTATCAATAACCAATATGTGTTTTGGAATTGCCCTTTTGCGATTAGCAGGGAATTTGTCGTTTGTTGCTAATTTTTTAAGCCTTAAAGCGATTTCTAATACTTTTCTTACTCATGGTATGAAACCGGGCTGTCCAATGGGCCCTTTATTCAATACGGAAGAAACAAGCTGTTAAAAGGGTCCAAAGTAAGGTATTAATAGTTACTTTCTATGTTATAAAAATAATTTGAATCGGATATACTTACTATACTTAGCAGCTTCTTATGGGTTGGGTTTGTCATGCGCGACTGCGTTTTTCTTGTCGTTTTTGTTCTAGACGGCGCGTTTGCTGCATGTAAATTGCGACCGGAAAAAAAGATACGGAAACGAAATTTACGATAACCACAATTTATAGATATTTAATATTTTTTAACATTGAGAGAACATGAGCTAACAATAGTAGCAGTAGTAGCACATGAGAAGACCACATTTCTCCCCCCTCCCTTTCTTCAAATCGCGGTTTATAGATACAAGGGCCCTTTCTTAAATATTGTTGGGACATTGGTCGATGAGAGGGGTGCTGACAGCGATACCACACTAATAATAATTATAATGATGTGGCGATTGATTTGTTGCTATTTTTTCTTTAAAGTTTTTCGAGCGATCTTGAGTTAGTGAGTAACTCGCGCGTCAACCTCCACGTTTGTTTGGCGGCGTTTTCCAACGAACTGGGTGATTTGCCCTTAAATAGGTCCAAATTGGGCAAAAAATAATGTGGGCATCGTCGACACTGCAGACAGGAAATAAGTTGCAGGAGGATGCCGTTGATGCGATCTCCAAGACACGATTCGTCCCATTCAATTTCTCGCGGATGTTTCTCGCATTCGTAAAGTAGCAAGGTCTTCATGTGGTAACTGGTGACCGGATTTCCGGGCAAGTCCAGATGCCGATCTCGAAGTGTCTTCAATAGACTGAGACATTTTCGGCGACAGCCACCTTGCAACAACCTATTTTCGGCTTCGTGAAAATTCAGCACCCAGGCATCACCCTCCATGGACGATTGTTTGCCTTGCATGGCCACGCATTCTTTAGACAAGAGATCAAACCCCTCGGTTTTCACTTCTGCTACTAGGTTCGGGTTAGGCCAGGGGATGTGAGGAATGGGCCAGTGGGCAGCACTGCGAGGCCAGATACCACCACATTTGAATGCCGGCGTGATTTGAACTACAAATCGCTCCCGAATTCTCAATTTGACCTCGGTGGTGTCGGCTACCATCTTGACCATGTCGCGATAACTACACTTGTCGCACGCTTGCGCAACCAACGTCTGGAACCGGGATCGAATCTTTCTGGCTGACAAATATCCAGACGCGGTAATGAATTCAACCCACAGGGACATGGAACGCTTCCGACCGTCGCTCAATTTGAGTACGGCGCAACCCGGTAGCGAACCGTCGTCTACAAAATTGAACACTCCCATTTGATTGAGGTAAAGGACAACCTCAAATTCGGTCGGTGACGTTACTTCGAGACCTTCGAATCTGGCGTTGCATTCGTTGAGGGAAGAGATGAAACGGGGTTCTTGCACTTCCACCTCTTTCAGCACGTCCTGCACCACTTTACACACCTCTCGAATGGTCTTTATGATATTGGCTTTTCGCGTCTGAACCCTTTCGCCGTAATATTTGTTTAATTGATAGAGCAGCTTAGACTGAGCTGCCATCATATCCGGTGGCACTAACATTTTCTCTCTTGTTGCACTTGGGACAAGGATTTGTCTTATTTCAAGGTCAAAGAAAACCGCGGCGTTCCTCCAAATATCCGTCTAGGGAAGAGGAGCTGTTAATCCTTCAGCCGTTAAAAATCTGCTGATAAGTTGTTAGCACTTGTCTGTTGTCAGTATGAAGGGAAAAAGCCACTGGACTCTCCTCCCTCCTTTTCAACCTTAGGCGTTTTTTTGTCTGAATTTCTAATTGTGACCCGGATAGATCTTAGCGGCTAAAAAGGTCCTTCATTTTAGCCGTAAAAGTCCTAAAATCCGCTTGCTAAAAATGCTAATCAGCTGTCGTGATCGTTCTTTAAGTTTCGCTGAATGACAGTTGTCCGTCAATCTGCTTTTTAGGCTGTTAGGTAATCAGCTGTCAAATTAATCCTTTTAAGTTCTTGACCTTGATTTTCTCTTTACGGCTGAAGTCAGTCACTAGATCAAAAACCGTCCGCCCTCCTTTTGTTAGGGACCTTTGTTTGACGCAGGGTTTGAAATGGGCCGGAAGTGGTTGTAGATAGGCTTACGCCCAAATGTGTCCTTTTCACTCTGCCACAGAGAAATGAGGATGAGATTTTTTTTATCCAGATATTTTGTGTGTCTTTGTAGGGCAAGGCTTCATTTGAACAGTGTTGGTTTCTTGAGTGATGCTCGATATTTCGCTCTTTTGGAGGTCCTTTATTTGCCTCCTCTTGTGTGTTGATAGAGGGGCTTATTTGCTGGCTTTTTTTTATAAGCCACGCACAGACGCACACACATACACACTATCAACCGGTTCTTTTAACGGCGAGAAGGTCACTTCTTATCCCTTAACTCCCGTTCCTGTCACACGCACACACTAATGGACTGTTATGCCACTTTTCCGCATTCAATTTCATCAATTGACTATGTTGGTCGCCCTATTTTTTTTAAAATCTCCTCTTAACTATTTACTAGTCGTCGCGATTCACCAAATGCAGACATCTTGTTGTTTTCGCGATGATTTCAATGTTTGTTTTTCACCGTCGGACCCGTCACAGCAGGCTACCCCCTATGATAGCTGCTTACTGTTGCACGCGTAACTCCGCCTTTTGACGTCACAGGTTGGCACCGCCCATTTTTTGACTTTGCGGACGTTCGCCTATGTAATAGCGCCTTCCGTGCGCGGCGAATGACTGATGGAGTGTTTGCTTAATTTCATTGGACGTTTATGCGTCTGGAGCTATGCGTGCTGCCGCTAGAGGTGTTATACCGAGACTGTTTTCAACCAATCAGAAATGTTAGCTCCGCCTTTGCGGCTATTAGCGTCAGACTTACTAAATAGCGTCGTGAATCATGGCCACACCTTCAATTTACTCAATCTCCGCCTTCCTCTTTGAAACTAAGATTTACAATCTGAAGATGAGACAGGAATTTTTTTCCTTTCATAACTACTATTATTGTTAGTTGCGGTGTATCACCTGCCCCCTGCTTTTGTTATCAGGCCCTTTGAGTAGGGAAAGGACCATCGGGTATTAGAAATGTTTCTTTTTTACTCTCCTTCTGATATCTGCTGTTGGATAGGTTTGGTTTTGAACGTGGTTTTTAGAATGTAAGTCCTTTTAAAAGAAGTGCTGTTATATAAGGACCTTTTCTTTTGGATATGAACTTTTGTTGTGAAATTCTTCAATTGAATAATTCAGTTTTCTTTTGTAAGTGATGTTGTTGTGGTTGAAAGCTGTGGCTAACCAGTCAGTCAAGACTTGGGATGTCAATAAGGGGATGATATCCCCCCCTCCCACACTCTACATCGCCCTACGTCGCGCGTTTTAGAGGCGGAGGTGTCGATTAGGACCTTCTCTAATCGACACGTTTTAAAGTGGCCCTATTGTGTGCACCTTGAATCACTTGAGATCGGCATTTACTTTATCTTTTCTGCTTGAAAATGTCCTAAAATGTGGGGGTTGGATTCGACTATTGTGTGGCCAACAGAGGTGTTTTTTCAAGTCAACAATGAAATGACCACACTTAAATGACCCGACGACCGTCGTCCAGGGTCTCTTACAATGGTCCTTTTTTCCGAGACGGTCTATATAACATATTCTTCTTCTTTGAAGGGAGAAGTTTATTTAGGACTGTTTTCACGAAATTTCTTGTTTTGTGTCAATGTGTTTACATTCTTGTATCAATAGAGAAACTATTCGGTTCTTATTTTTGGCAATATTTAGCTTAGCTCACTCTAGGGTCCTTTGCCCGTTTGTCGTATTGCTAGGTCCTTTTTATGGATGTGTGCCGACTTGTAATTTTGGAGTCTCACCATGATTTCTCTCCCCCCTCCCGCACTTCATCTGCTTTTCATAATTATATCATAATAATAGCCCTTGGTTCTGAATAGTAGGGAGGGGTGAAAAATAATGTGGAAAAACATTGTGCGAAATATAGTGAAGATCGTTTTGAGGTCCTTTTGGTTTCTAGGGTTATTTTCGTCGCCTGGAATCGACCCCAGTTTTGTTCATCTTTCATAGATCTAGTCGCTTTCCCCCTTCCCATTCTCCCGTTTTTGTAAATAGAGTCAGTCAAGTAAGAAAATCTCTAGAAACTTTGATGGGATGTCGTCTTGGGACGTGTTTGGTTTCTTACGGAGCCCATTGGGCCGTAAACCAATCGGATGATAAGACCCATTCTTGTTCTTCTTGGCTGAAGAGGAGAGGAGTTCGAGCAGAAAGGCGACCGACCCTCTTTTTTTTATTCCAACCTCCAATATAAACGGGGAATTTCGAACCTAGGCTATAGCCAGACATTTAAAACTTGACCATTAATATGTTAGAATATGTCACGTCATTGGTCTGCATTTTGCGCAATTGTTCTCCAGTCAACCTTGCCGGCATAAATAGACTGCATGTCGGACGAGTTATCCGCGAATTCGCGCGCTACTTTTTCAGAGTTCGCGACTGGGATCGAACCCAAGTTCCGGATTGGCGTGATTGAGGCATACCCGTTGTTGCTGTTCGTTCGTTGGCATTTTAGGGCTCTTCCACTACATGGTCATTCGAGCCCCGTTCACTGTATAGTTCTAATGAAGATACTGCACAGACACTGCACTGATGCGATGATATTCGGGTATTAGCAGTACCAAGTTTTCCCAAGCGGCCACCCATGTCAGTACTAGCTGGGGTTGCGGTGTGTCCAATGCAATAAGCTGCTCCCCGTGACATACCCGACTTCAGAGAGATAGGGCAACCATCGTTACCCAAATATTGCACCGATCGAAGTATTTTAGTTTTTTTTTCACGATTTGTACATGACATCGTATGGGTCGCTAGGGTTGGCGTGACCCGGTGCGGTGACACCTTGGTGTCACCCCCTCTCCCGAAAAAAGCCGCTTCTTCTGCTTTGGTGTCACCTCATTTCTCATGGTGCGAGTGGTGTCACCCGGTGCAGCCCGCACCCCCCTAGTGACACCACTGATCGTACACATTGCATAGGACTGAGTGGCAGGAACCGAGCCTATGCTCTCTTATGTTCCAAAGGGCAACTGACGTAGTGAGACCTACTTATACTGGACCTGAGAACCGATCTAAACTGCTCTAATGGCTTACTGTCGGTAAATGAGTGCCTTGTCCGTTCCGGATTCAGCCACGATCCTGGTCTCATTCGGGTCCTGTGAACGTGAGAACTCCGAATTGTTGACTTGTGCGAACCACAATATTCTTGAGATGAATAGGGGAGCATGGCTAATTTCATGGGGCTAGGAACTCGCCTCGCTACCCCTTCTCTCAGAATCTGACCGTAAATAACCAAGTAACAAGCATATTAGTGTTAGGACTCTAACCCTGGCTATACCCGACTTGCCCACTGATGAAGGAATTCGATTCGAAATCCAGCTGGTGTGCGTGATTTAGTTGGCCATGCCTCTCTCCCGTGTTCTCTTCTTGTGTTCGTTGAGCGGGACGTAAGACTGATGTTCACATCTTGTTTGTTGCCAAAAATTGCACGGAATAGATCCCTCGACACTCGAACCACTTTAATCTGTAATAGGGACTCTGTAGTCGGTTAAGTAGTTGAAAAGAGAGAGAAACCAAAATATTTGCTTTGAAATGTATAACGGCGTGAATTGTATACGTGATTACCGACAATGAATTGGTTTATTATTGTGCGGCACCCCTTGATGACGTCATTTCGGCGCTGCTTTTTAAAGGCTGATAATCGTTTTATCAGCGTTTTGCAGTTTGTTTGGCTTTTTTTTCTCCTATAGTTTGCTTTGTTGCTTTGATAGACGCTTTGAAATGAGTGTGTGTCTGTTTACTTTGTAATTGGAGCCGAGAGTAGCAGTACTTGACACGGCGTAGCTCTGCACTGCGTTGACGGACAAAATGACGTGGCTTCTGTAGACATTGCTTATCCTCCCTCCCCCTTTTCAACTGTGAAGAAAGGGTTGCATGAGCCCTCTTCTTGTTCCCTTCACTCACTCGATATCCCTCTCCTCTCTCCTGCTGCTCATTTATAGAGTTGTTTTAAGATATCTGTATTTAAACAGAAACGATATTTTAACTCTCGTAATTCTGTTTCATAATTTTGCTCTACCAATATTTGATCACTTGTTCACTTTAAACAAACAGATGTATAATAGATTTTGCGCGTCGTGTAAACTACTGCAAAGGATCTTTAAGGGCCCTGGGACCAAATTTAGTAGCACTGGAAGTGGAGAAGTGAGGGGATTGGTAAGGAAAGGGGGGCGGGGGTTAGAGGCGGAATATGGGATCAATTTCTCATTTCTGAAGGGAGCGGCGAATTGCGTTGGACACACCAGTTCTCGTCTGATCACTGAAGTTAAGCAGCGCGACCCCAACTAGTACTGACATGGGTGGCCGCTTGGGAAAACTGAGTACTGCTAGTACCCAAAAATCGTCGCATTAGTGTAGTGTCCTGTGCAGTCTCTGCATAAGAGCTATGCTGTGGACGGGGCTCTAAATACCTTGCGGGCCCCTAAAACACCAACAAACAAACAACAAACTCAATTCTGAAGACTTAAACGTCCAATAATAGAGAGTTAGTGGTGAACGTCGACGATGACGATACGAGGTCAAATAAGGCAACTGCGCAAGCTCAATTGCTGGTCTGCTTTTCGTGAGCATGCACAGTTGCCTCATTTGACCTCGTATCGTTCGTATCGTCATCGTCGACGTTCACCACTAACTCTCTATTGTGGAAATGTTGCTGATCTTATTTTCCGTGTTGAGAGGGTACTTTGATGCAAAAGGGACGTGTTTCCGTATACCGTTCATACGAGACTACGACGAAAAAGATACCCCAGGCGTATCACCTGTCTGTTCCGGAAGTTATACCCCTACAGAGCGAGCGCCTGCGCGGTATGTTTTCAGCCGCAGCTCGGGCTTGTTGCTATCAAATAGAGGTAGTGCCTATCATATCGTGTGTAGGATGCCCGCTTTTTCATGAATGAACCCTTTCTATGAGGAAACGGAGCTCTCGTGATAACCCTCGGCCCTACTTACCTTTGGCGTCGGTCGATATGCTTCAGGTGCCGTTTAAATTTTTACCCATTTTGATAAAGACCTAGAGGAGCTCTGGAATTCTTAAGGCCCGATAGTTGGAGTCGAACACTTATCTGGCAAGAAAATGGCACTGTACTTCTTGATGCTGTGACTTGGGATGTCGTTCAAGAGCGCGTAGGACTTTGTTGTGTTTGAAGGTCCTTGATCACGAATAATGGTTCCTTGAGAGGTCTCATCAAGTGGGTGTCGAATAAAGGTTCGTGACCTTTTCTCTCTCTCTCTCCCTCTCTCGCTCTTTACTAAGCTGCTTTATTTGTCTGGGACCAACAGAGCTGAAAATGACCTTCTCAGTATGGAACCTTTGTGAGCTCTCAGCAGGCGGTCTCAAAGGATAGCTCTGAGAAATCTCTCAACTCGTATTGTTATAAATGGACCTTAACTATGTCCTTCTAATAGTCTATTCTGAACACTAAGGTCCTAGACATCCTGTCTGGAGAAGTTGCAGTTAGCTTTTTTGTTTCGCAGGACTAATCTGATAGTATCGATGGCGGTCGGCTCTTACAAGGACCCTGTTTCTTCAGTGTAGCAAAGCACGAACTGAGTGTAGATTCATAATTGGGACCTACGGAATGCATTGGTCCTCTTGTACTATTTGACGTAGTTTTCGTGTAGTCCTATCAAGATTTTGCTGAGAATTTATCGATCGTATGTTCTCAGTTGGAATTACTTTCCATGCAGATTAGTTACCATGGCAACTGACCGCCACTTTGAGCATGCGTAGTGGACAGACACTTAATCTTTGTGTATTTTTTTCTTCTGAAATGGACTTATAAGATTACTGCTATGGGGTGGGGTAGCGGGAACTCTGGCACACCATGAGTAGGACACAAGAGGCTAATAAAGAAGGATCCTTCTTTCAACCGAACAAGAAGCCTAGGGTGTGAGGATGTCGCCACCACACGTAAACGAACCCTCGCCACATGACTATGAAATGTCTAAGTCGGTGACATCCCCAGGTGGAAGACCTCACCCCTATGATTGGTAGTGGTTTCATTCTAGCCCCGTGAGAAACAGTACCTCCTTCGTTGTTTCAAAAGAGCCCTTACTATAAGTGTCCGGTCGTGGATGTGTAACTCTCTCTCTAGTAGTACCACCTGAATGTCAACTAATTACAGAGTCCCGATATCCAGGTCGAGACAGAAGTCCATTCTTTCTGCCCTAGAGGGAAGGGAGTAAAGCCGTTACCCCATGGGATGTGGACGGTATCACCTACACGTCAAAGAACCCTTTCTACGCGGATTAAAATTAATGTGTAGATCGTCAAAATTTCGGCAGGCTCTGCGCCATAATAACGTATTGGTTGAATTGTCCTGTCCACAGTCCCGTTTCTATGGTAATAACCTTGTAGTTCAGGACGTTTGAAGAAGGGTCGTACTATTTGGAGTGAATTTTTGATGTTTTCTGGTTGAAATTTGAACCTTCCAATAATTTGTTGTACTTTTTGTCTCGTCTTGGTCCTTTTTTTTCGTGTGACGTCCCATCATCAAAGTACGGAAGTGTCAACCGATATCAATGTCCGCCCCAATGAACAGGGATAAACCGAGATCAAATTTCTGTGATAATGCACTCTCTTTCTGTTGCTATTTAATTTGGGAGTAATCAACAGTATTAGTGTCCTGCTCCTCTTCAGACATGGAGGCACACAAACAAGTCAACGCTGGCGCCCTCTATGTCGTTTCAAGTTCTCATCCTCGGGCGAACTTTCATTAATCATTTGCTTGGTGAACCGATGTTTATTATACTCGTGCTCCACTGTAACTTCAAACATTTTTATTGAAAGAAATATGACTCCTGAACTCAGAGTGCACAGGTTCAGTTCTGGCTGTGGTCAAAGATTACCTCGGCATAGACGTTCGCCCCTCTAGTGTCAGTCTTAAGAACACTTTGGCCGTCAGCTTCAACGACAGTTTCAACAAGATTCGAGGGAGCGGCGAATTGCGTTGGATACATCATCTGATCACAGAAGTTAAGCAGCGCAACCCCAGCGAGTACTGACATGGGTGGCCGCTTGGGAAAACTGGGTACTGCTAATACCCAAAAATCGTTGCATTAGTGTAGTGTCTGTGCAGTCTCTGCAGAAGAACTATGCTGTGGAGGGGGCTCTAATGACTTTGTAGTTGAAGGGTCCTAAAACAAACAAACAAACAGATTCGAACATGGGATAGCCATTCTATCCAAGAAAGCAAAAACACGCCTAACCCTTTTCCCGCCTATGGCAGTGTCGGGTATCCATCTTGTCCCTTTGAATGGGCACAAGGGCAATATATTGGACAGTGTTTTTTTTTTCTACAGGCGCTTGCCGACCAAAGCTGCAACCCTGTGCTTATTTATCGTCGGTCTACTGTTCGTTGGGGGATTCTACAGACGCCAGGGGGGGGGCGAGCTCCTGCACCTGGAAATTTTGCCTCATCTACCCTTTCTATAGTAGAGAGGGTTCTTTTACTTGCAAATGCCATCGTACACCACATGGGACCTCGGTTTTACTTCTCATCCGAAAGAAGGCACACTCTGGGTCTCTTTCTCTCGCCCGAAAACAGCCTACTCACCTCAGTCCAGTATCGAACCTAGAACTACTGACGCAGTTTCGAGCGTGCTGCCTACTGCTCCACGAAGCTACTGCCCCCAACTACCATGCTATCCAACAATTCCCCAAAACGCGATTTTAGATTTGGAAAATGTCGGGTGGAGTGCATGCATGTTTGTGACACCCACGGAAGATGGAACCTCTCCCGGGTCTACCTCTTCCATTGTTTTTCCGACTTGTCTTAGTTGTTGATGGTCTTTTATTCAGTTGTCGATTTGAATTTATTTTCATGCTTTCGTGATTCGTTTATAATTGGTTTAGGGTAGGGCACTTCGACGCCATTAGGACACTGTCTAGGGGTCCTTCTAATCCAATAAATTCTCCATTAGGATGGCTGGAGTTATTCTCACTCTTTTCGAGATCGGTCCCTAACTACAAGCAATAAATCATTCGGAGTAATGGCGAAGAGTGTCCAATTGAATCATCTCATCCCCCCCCCCCCTCTGCTTTTCACATATGTACACTTCTCTTCCCTTCCTTCTCACCCTGTTCCCCGTTAACTCTCTTACCAGTTTCTTTTATCCTTTAGTATCGTACAAGAATTGGAGTGAATTTCGGTGATTGTGTAATTTCAGTGTCAGTATAGGGCATGTTGTTGTAGGCAGGGTCGCATACGACAGCGATTGAACCCTAGGTGATACTGAATCTGTAACCTAACATTTCATTTTTAATTCTGCTCCCCCGTCCCCCTCCATTTGACCGAAGCAAATTGCCTCGAACCTGCGGCGGAGCGGCAAATTGCGTTGGACAAACCAGTTCTCGTCTGATCACTGAAGTTAAGCAACGCAACCCCAGTTAGTACTGACATGGGTGGCTGCTTGGGAAAACTGGGTACCGCTAGTATCCAAAAATCGTCGCATTAGTGTAGTGTCTGTGCAGCCTCTGCATCAGAACTACACAGTGGACGGGGCTCTAATGACCTTGTAGTTGAAGGGCCCTAAAACACCAACAAATAATCGAACCTGCGGCCATTATTGTTTGTTCGGACTAGTGGAAGGGAAGCTCCCAACGCGCCTCGAACCTGCATCCATGAATGCAATAATCAAGTACGATATCAACTCGATCCACTCCAGATGGTCCTTTGGAGGTTCCATCCTGACCTAAGAGCGGCTTATTGCGCGGGACACACCCGTTCTCGTCTGATCACTGCAGTTAAGCAACGCAACCACATCTAGTACTGACATGAGTGGCCGCTTCGGAAAAGTGGCTGCTGCTAATACCCAAAAATCGTCGCATTAGTGTAGTGTCTTTGCCGTCTCTGCATAAGAACCATGTTGTGGATGGGGCTCTAATGACCTTGTAGTTTATGGGCCCTAAAACACCAACAAACAATCCATCCTGACCTAAGCTCCTGTAGGTTCGTTCAGACTAAGAGTACCGTAAGCTATAAATTGCGCCTTCCATCACGGATGGTTGTAAAGAGAATATCTGCGCCCAAAACAGCCCTTCTAGACGGAAATGAAATGAAGGCTTCTTGTAACATATCCATATTTGGGAGATTGACCTGTGAAAAGGTCTTTAATTAGTACTTCTTTCCTTCGACCGGATGTTAGGTAGGTTGGTACAGTAGGGTGGTGGAAAATGGCAGGGGGGCGAGGGTAGAAGCAGCGAAGAAAAGTTGACAAATTGGTAGGGCGTTTCAAGAGGTGGTTCTACCTGCCAGAAGAGCCCTTTTATTGGTTAGTTTCATCAACTAGTGTCTCAGATTTCATCTAAGTGTACCTCAGAGGGATAAGACCAGTGGTCCCTTCCATCGAAGGGCAATATTTACCTCGGTTCATTGCATCTCCTTTTCAATGGTCTTTTTTTGTGTACCTCGCTCTCATTGCTCGTCATTTTGAGGTTCACACACGAACAATAGGGGAATAAAGGGGACTATTATTGGAGCACGGTAGCACTATCCTCCTCATCCTCTTCCTCCCTTCCTATTCTTAGTGTTGTAGGACCTCATTGTCCTCCCTCAGTCCTATTCTCTTTTGTTTGTTAGTATTGTTTCCTCCTCCCTCTCCACTTCACTCCCTGGAGCAGGACTTCGGGCGCAGAAAGGATTTTTTGAGTGCTATCATGAGAGGATAATGAAGACTTTAGAATTTTTGAGGTCCTATCACAATAAGATGAACTCTTTAGACATTCTTCTATGTTGTCGCTCTTTTTATTCGGAAATAGGCCGACCGGCAGACCGGCTTGGTTTGGTCTATGTCCTCCCCAGTAGTTGAAGTTCTTATGGGACATCCATTTCAGTGCATTCGCCTAGAAAATTACTCTGGTGTCCATTACTTCAGATCTTTGAATACTTTCAAACACAGTCACCGAATTCTTTTAAGGACATGTTCCGCCAAAAGCGTCCCAAGATAATGAACTCTCTGATGGGTCATCATTATCGTCTTGTTTGCCGATGGTTTGAGTCGTTTGTTAAGAGGGTAGCCAGCGTATGACCAACACTGATACATTGTCGTCCAATTAATTTCAAGGTTGTGTAAAACATTAGCAAACATTCTTGCAACAAGAGGCAAACATTTGTGTTTGTGGAGTGTGTGGGGCATGTTGCCTGATCTATGTGGAACATCACTTGCCGCAACTCACGAATGGTTTCGACTTTAGAGCAATATGTAACCTGTGCACCTTGTAGAATTTGGGGTGTTGTTTGTAGTCTGACTTACGCACACCGGTTGGTGTCCCTCTGTCGTGCTGTGGTGGTTACTTTAGCCCACAGAACCCTTTTATTCGCTGAAATGTTTTAGTGTCATGTGGAAGTTTGATACGGACAGTCCAACAAGTTACTGGCCAACAGCTGGCTAATAGTGGTCATTCGTTGTATGCTCGGTATCACTGGGACTCCCCCTCCAGTTTCTTCTCCGGGTTCTCTGAGGGCATGGTCGCAGGTTCAATCCTGATTGTAACTGAGTTAAAGTGAATGAAAGGCTTCGTGTGAAAAAAATCCATCATCATGAGGTATGTACAGGTAATGTTTGAACGCTTTCCCACTGGGTGGCCATTATTTCGAGCCTTGCATATGACAGAGCATCGAAGTTGCCCCTTAGATTGATTTGCACCTTCGACAGTCCTGGGAATTGTGTCACCTGATCGGCAAAGGTATTGTTAAATGTTGGATTCATTTGTTATTTATGTGATAAGTTTTTTTTTTAAAAAAAGGAAGCGTAGGCAATTGTTTTTGTTTCTGATGGTGGTGGCGTTATTAGGATGAGTTGCCGTCGTGGGAATTGGATGTTCAATCCAATGCAGAAGTGCACATGGTCCTCGCTCCGCATTCTTATATGTCGCAAGATAGCGCAGATGGACATGTTCATTACTCTCTGCTGACGTAGAGATTTGATGAAATGCATTATGGAGTAGGTTTTCCTCGTTGCCCAACTGGTCGAGTACTTTTTTTTTGAGCTTATGACTGCAGGTTCAGTCCTGGATGACACAGGTAGTTTCATTCAGATCAGACGTCCACAGACATTTTTTTCAGGAGGGTTAATGTTCTTCAAATCGGGCAGTTTTTGTATTCGAAGGCATACATTTGTCCTGCTAAATTTTTATTCTACGTCTTTATTTCAACTCACGGAAGGGAAAGGGCAAGTCAGGACCCGCTCTAAGGAGGGGGGGGGGCAAGTCTGGACCCGCTCTAAGGGGGGCAACCCGGGCATTTGTCCGGGGCGCCATTTTGGCTGTAAGTGTGAGAACATGTTGAGCACGTGAACAGAGCGCTGCTTCAAGGGGCGGCAATTTGTCCTTTTGTCCAGGGCGACAATTTGTCTTTTTGTCCGGGGCGGCATAAGTGCTAGAGCAGGCGTTAGGCAAGTGTCCCGTTTGCCTCTCCCTTCCCCTCTGCGTACGCTCATGGGCCAAAGTAGTTTTTCGACTGATGAGTAGACCCGCCTCGGTGGTACAAAGGTAGAGTGCTGGATCTAGACTACTGCGTCAAGTGGTTCCAGGGTCGATCCAGATCGAGTTGGTTTGGTTTATTTCGGGCGTGAGAGAGGCCCCAAGTGCGCCTTTCGTCGGAGGGGACGCAAAAACCGTTTTCTCGTATGGTGTTTACGATGTCACCTGCAAGGGAGTTGCAGCATTAGGATGGTAGCCGACTGCATGAAATACCCTTCAACGGACGCTAAAGTGTCCTGATGTGGCAAAAAATGGGCACCTCAACCTGTCATAGGGTGGAAAAGGGTTAGTAATTTGTGTATGAAATCAATTTGCAATGTTGAACCGTGAGCAACCGATAACGCCATCTGGGCCAGAAAGTGCACTTGGGACTTCAATTTTGTATTGAAAGAAACCATTTGATTGAAGAGGTAAAACTCCTTAAAACAAAGGCATCTAGTAACCCTTTTTCGCCTATGGTAGGGTTGGATCTGGATGTCTGATTATCCTTCTGGATGGATTGTTGTTGTTTGTTGGAGTTTAAGGTCCCGTCAACTACAAGGTCATTAGAGACCCGTCCACTGTATAGTTCTAATGCATATACTGCACAGACACTACACTAATGCGACGATTATTGGGTATTAGCAGTACCCAGCTTTCCCGAGCGACCACCCATCTCAGTACTAACTGGGCTTGCGTTGCTTAACTTCAGTGATCAGACGAGAACTGGTGTGTCCAACGCAACTCGCCGCTCCCTTCTGGATGGACACATGAGCGATTTGTTTGTCGGTATTCTTACGCAGCTGGCTACCGACCAAATCTGCTACTCCTTTACTTATTTATTGTCGGCCTACTGTTCGTTGGGGCACTCCACCGATGCCAGGGGGAGGCGAGCTCCAACACTTGGGAATATTTGTCTTGGTTACCAGTAAAACGCCTTCAAACGACTTCAAATAATTCAAATAACAAAATTAATCCCATGTGAAAGGTCAGGCGTCCTCCTGTGTCTGGAGAATTTTGTCTGAACTTGTCATTTCTTATCTTTATTGAAAGGGTTAATTCCATAATGACCTCCGACGTGGTGTGTCGACCGTAGGGCGTATAACTTTTCTCAGATTCCATCAACCTGGACTCGCCTTGTTGCCTTCTTATCTCTCTTCTAGCTCAAAATACTCAGATTCGACCTTTTTTTTTTACTTATTTCTAGCTCTTCCAGCCTATGGTTGAGTCGAGTACCCATGTGTCCCTTCGGTATCAAGAACACACGGGACATTGTTGGGCAACGTTGCATAACTGGCGATCGATGCACACAGCGACCACAAAGTGGGCTTTTACTTCTGGATAAGGCCCGGTGCACACTTGCCATTTTTGCTCGCGCGGGTGCCACAGGGACACCGCAGCAATTCAATGCACACATGCGGGGAAATGTCGCCATTACACATTTGGCAACTTCCAGAAGGCGTGCCCTTTTCGCCCACCAAATGTCAAAACTAAGGAACCGCGCAAAGAAACCGCGCGGATGTGTGAAACGCTCAATACAGCACGAGGTACTACGTGACCGCATGTGCGAGCGCGGCGGTTTCGTAGGGAACTGCGGGCATTTCCAGACGCAACTCCGGTTTTCGGAGCCGCGGCGGCGCCGCAGGTATGTGTACACTCCCTCATTGCAACTAATGTATCTCATGCCGCAATTGCGAGGCCGCGCGAGTAAAAATCGCAAGTGTGCACCGGGCCTAAAACTTTGCGGGTTATCAGATGGCATCGCTCACACCCCCTGCTAGACTACGGTTTGCATTTCATCCGGCGAAAGGCGCATTTCTCACTCTCCTCTGACCGGGATCAAACCTGTTACCGTGGGCAGGCAACTATTGACCCACCAGGAGCGGATCCAGGGTGGGGTTTTTGGGGTTGCAACCCCCCCCCCCCCCCCAAAAAATAATTTCGGGTCGACCTCGACAATGAAAAATGAAAACTGCGTTTCCAATCGCTGCCAATAGTTCAACCCTCCTGACGAAAATCCTGGATCCGTTCCTGGACCCACCGACGCAGACCGAGTCGCATATAGGGGCCTACTGCATTCGTTAAGATTCTGCGGTCTAGGAATTCCTTGTCAATAAAATTGTCATGCAGTTAGTAGGCCAACGCGGCCCTGGGCCAGAACCTGCTGACCCAGAGGTGCCAATACTATTCTTTTCGCTGGGTTAGCAGTGCGATGGAAGAGGCGATATTTTGTTTGCCACTTTGGAATTCTGTGATTGTCCACTCTCGAGCGAAATGTATCTCCTATTTGTGAGGTGGTTATGCTTTACTTCACTTTGGTATGATGTCCACTTTCCCTCTCATACACACCCTATCAAATATTCGTTTAATGAGCATGCGCAGATGAATCTAACATTAAGTAACTAACTGGACGTCATCAAGAAAAATGATGATCTTAGTCTTTAAGTTGTATGATTTACATTCGTGGTTAGGGGGTTGTTTTTTTTTCTTGGTTTCTTTTTTTCGGATTGTCTGGCGGTAGTTTTCTGTGCTGCCGTTTCTGGTTTTCGATTTCGTTTGTTAGTAGTCGTAATTTCAGCCCCCCTGTCGTTGTTTTTTTGTTATTTTTTTTCGTCGTCGTCGTGACCTAATCAAGGCTAAGACGCTGCAGTTGTCTTACTTTGACGTCTTGCCGCCGCTCATGTTTGAGGGCCTACGATTTCGCTCCGTCATTTAATTGACTTAGGTGGAATGCAGGTTGTATTTTATTTCAGATAATGGGGGACCTGTAAGATGTTAGTAGTGGAGAGAGAGGGTCAGGCCAACTTTTTTTCCTCCCTCTCCTGCCATTTTTGATGGCCGTCAACCAACTACTGAGGTTGATATTCTTCCCTCGGACACGTTAACGAGGTGGACGACAAGATGAGATCAGGAGTATTGATATGAATCATGTTGAGAGGTTGACAACGTATAAAAAAGCAACATGGCTGCCATAAGTACATTTTATTTATGTCAAGAGGGAGATGAAGACAGTGGTGTTGGACTAGAACTCACGAGCATGACCTTATCTTAGTTGCAGTAACAGCATTGACCTACGCTCAACTTAGAACTCATTTCAACCTTTCCATTCGGGAAACGAACTCCTATCTTGCAAATTCGATCAACAGGCACATCACTTATAAATGAAGAACTCGATTCTTTGGCACAAAGGTAGTATGCCTGAATATTCCATGGCCATATGACGGTTCGAGCCTAGACTGAGGCAGAAGGCTTCATTCCGACGAATAAAAGGTCCCCAGTGCGCCTTCCGTCGGAAAGGAACTAAAGCCGTGGGCCTGCACCTGCACGTAAGGATGTCACCACACATTTAGATAGCAGCCTGCTGCGTAAAATTACCGTCCAACTGGTCGCTGGAACAAAAATAGTGTCTTATTGGACCAAAAATGGTCACCTGGCCGTGCCATAGGCGGAAAAAGGGTTCGTGATAATGATGGTTTCTTTCTAATTACTTACCTCTGTAATTCGGATTGCTGGATAGATCCAGGCCGAGGCGAAAAGTTTTTTCTAGGCGAGTTCAAGGACATATGCCCAAAATACGCTCTGGGAAGTAAAGGCGATGATCCCTGGTATCGGTAGACGAAATTGCCCCGTCTGCTCCCAAACAAAATACGCCGATGTTGTTGTTGTTTGTTGGCGTTTTAGGGCCCTTCAACTACAAAGGTCATTAGAGCCCCATCCACAGCATAGTTCTTATGTAGAGACTGCACAGACACTACACTAATGCGACGATTTTGTGGTATTAGCAGTACCAAGTTTTCCCAAGCGGCCACCCATGTCATTACTAGCTGGGGTTGCGCTGCTTAACTTCAGTGATCAGACGAGAACTGGTGTGTCCAACGTAATTCGCCGCTCCCAATTTGTCGAGAGAAAATGTATGGGAATCTGCAATAATAAATTGGATCCATTAATTGTGATGGAAGGACAGTATGTAGTTGTTGGATACTGACGTTGATAGCAGCGCCCTCAAGTTTCAATTTCTATCAACTACTTTCATTTAGGAGCAATGTGTTTGCAATGGTGATGGGGTGGGATGCAAGAGAGCATTCATATCTTCTCCCCTTTATCCCTTCCCTACTCCCTTTCTATGCAGCCTGTCTTCCCTTCTGCCCTCTTTGATACTCTCTTTTGATGGATATTCGTGTAACTATCAGATGGATTGAATTGCTCCCGGATAACTTGATTAAGAATCCATTTTGAAACTAAATTTAATAAGGCTTTAGTGCGGGGCACCGTCTTGCTGCGTAAGGATATTGCATCTGTTTCACTTGGCGTCGAGGGTCATTCTTATCTTACGACAAACGTTTTTCGCTTGAAAGTACAGTAGGCCCTAGTATTTATTTAAAGCTGATTTTCAGTAGCACAATGCCTCTTGAGAACCTTTTTCAAAGGGGAGACGGATCGAGAGAGAGAATAAGCCCACTAGCCGGGGGCATTTCGTTTCGAAACCAGGTAGAAAATACTGGTCTTAGTTAACGTCGAAATCCATGTATGTATGTTATGTTATCGGGTTGTAGAGTAAGTCAAGCAGCCATAACAGGCCGAATCTTTAGGAGGTGAATAGGTAGAAGGTCTAGGGAATGTGACAGAGGGAAAATTTTCAGCATCCATCGTTCACTACCGACCATCCATGTTGGTACTAACTTGGATTTGCGTTGTTTAACTTCAGTGATCTGATGAGAACTGGCGTGCCCAACGCAACTCAGCCGCACCAATGTGCACATGGAGTACGTTATATTCAAGTTCGATTCTATCAACTAATGTCCCCAGGCCAAAACTCCATAATTGCTGGTTTTTACAGGATACAGAGAAGTTTTTCTCTTGACTGGTTGGATTCAGTAGAGGGGAGCCCAGGGTAGCCTTTGGACACACTGGCCGACATCCTTGTCAGGAGAAGTTAGTCAATAGTAACTTAAAGCTTGAGAATATTTAATCGTTATTTTTTGAATCTCCCTTCTGTGCGAAATAAAATGAAAATGGAGAGTAGCTGGTGAAATGGGCAGCGGGAGGTCCTTTTGCGAGATTTTTGATGGTGTTGAGGAGTGAGGTGGCCATTTTGGGGAAAAAAACTGGTTGTCATATTTCTCATGGTTAATGTCAACGTTTATTCATCCCCTTCTCCAGTTTTGCCCACTCCCCTTCTCTTCCAACCGTTTCATTTCACTCGCTGATGTTTCTCCCTGCTCCCCCTTTCTCTGTCCTTCCCTTCCCCTCTCACGTGTCCTTTAGAGCCTGGCCTGTGTAGTATCCATATTCTATTAACTATTTTTTGGAGTAAACGACGTTGGACATTTAAGAACATGTGTTTTTATGAACTATTTTCTGCTTAGCGTTGTACGCTCATAATGCGCACCTTTTCTGCATCGAAACACCGGACTATGCCACAGTACCCGACTATGCCACAGGCGTGAATAAGCATTAGGGACCACAGGCCCTTTTATTTTTACCATCAGCAGACAATTACCTCCAAAGCTCTTCGTACCACCCTATCCTCCGTTCCTGCTTGCGTTTATCGTTTATTTGTATCAATTGCTGGTTCGTGACTAAACAGTTATTTAATAAAATTTGTTTTTCATTAGGTCCTAAAATACTGTGATCACATTCATGGCAAATGGCACTTCACCGAAATAAGGGCCGTTTTTTCTCGGCGTTATTTATTGCAAAATGTCGCCATCGAGATCTTTTTGGCAGCTCGAAGTAAGTCTCATTTATCTTTCTTATCAGTCGCTGCGCATGTGTCTGACTTGGTGGTTCGGTGGTTAATGCACTCGACTTCTTGAGTTCATGGTTGCAGGATCCAGGGAAGAGCGCCTATTTTTTTGAGGTGTGGTGAGAGCGCCTTATGTTCATCTCGTCGGATGGAAAGTAAAGCCATGGCCCCATTTGGTTTACAATGGAGTAGCAAAATTTCCAGGTTGCAGGGTTCGACCACTGACGTTGGTGGAAGGTAGTGTCACTATAAAGAAAATGGGGTTGCCGCATCAGGTCGGCAGTCGGTGGCACATTATCCTGATTCGGTCGGGAACAACTTTATCGAACAGTGAGAGTTCCCCACTCATGTAGTACAGCATTCGCACCTCAACCACTTGCATTCTCCTTTCATGGTTCTTCGTAGCTGCCCAACATTCTGAGCCATACAGCATAGCGAGCCTAACGACCGTTCCGTAAACCTTTATTGGGACCCGGTGGTCATATTCCACTTGCCTGCCTTCACTTCAGCCATCCTGCATTTATCCTGTGTGTCACGTCGGAATCTATCTCCCCATTGCTCTGGAAAACTGATCCTAAATAACGAAACTCTTGCACCACTGGTATTCTCTCAGCCCCGACAACGAATCTCACCCCCTTGCCCCTGGCCGCTAAATTTGAAAGCTAGGTACTCAGTCTTCTTCATGTTTACTTTAAGACCCCCTTTTTCCATTGCTGTCTTAATGTCTTGTAGGCTCTTTTGTGCATCCTCATTGGACCCATCAAGCTTTCCCACGTCATCAGCAAATACCAGGCACTGAGGGGCCCATTCTCCTATTCCCTTCAGCAGCTCATCCATTTCTAGTGTGAATAGATATGGGCTAGTTAGGACTCTGAGGCGACATTCTATGACTCGTAAGCCACATTATTTGGGAGATGTATTATAAATAAAAAAAGTTATGACTGAACCAAGTGCTTTGACACTTAAATTTAAAATATTTCAAAAGGTGGAGTTAATCGTTTTGGCCTGTGAACGGCTGATATAATCCATCTCCGTTCTCCTAAGCCCAAAGTGATTTTCATGGATCACTGGGTAATTGCACCACATTACCCCGTTCTCCCGGGCACGGTTACCTTTATGCACACGTATGCAATCACTTTTTTTTTTACTTCAGTCGGACTCATCTTCCGTGAATCTAATGTAGCATAGATTGCAGGTTCAATCCTGACTGAAACACTGTATTGCCGCTAAATTCCCTCAGTGGGCGACATCTGGTAACGTAGTAAACCAAAAAACGCCACCCGACCAATGTTCCCGCAGTGTGCGCAGAAACTTGTCCGTGTGCAAAATTTTGCCTTCTTTGCAAAGTATGTGAGTACCTACACAGCGATGCACCTTGGACATTTTGCATCCTGGTACACGTTTGTTAACTTTTTTTAGTCGTATATTTCACTTTCCTCCTAAAGACTTTTTGTGCGGTAGGTGTTGTTTGTTTGTTGGTGTTTTAAAGCCCTTCAACTACAAGGTCATCAGAGCCCGATACCACAGCATACACTACCCTATGAAAAGTCATGGGACACCCCTTATTTGCATGAAAATGTGACATTCCTTTGCAATATCATAGGTGGCATTCTTCCCAGCACTATATAACAGAGTACAATATTATGAGATGATACTTCCGTGAATGCTGAAAGAATGTCTCAAAGAAAAGAGCTTTCAGTCTTCCAAAGAGGTACAATTGTCGGGTGCCATCTCGCAGACAAAACTGTTCGGGAGACGTCAACCCTCCTAAACATCCCAAAATAGACGTTCACAACGTCATCCTGACCTGGAAAGAGAAAGGCACCACAAATGTTCCACCTAGGACTGGCAGACCCAAGATCATGTCGGCTAGAGACCAAAGAGCTCTTCATAAAATGGTCACTGCAAACCATCACACATCGCTTGATGAACTGACAAGATCATTCATAGAGTTGACGGGAACAACTGTGAGCACCCGGACTGTTCGCAGGGAACTGCATGCAATGGGTTTTTATGGCAGAGCGGCAGCCCACAAGCCTCACATCAGCACCAGCAACTCAGCGAGGAGATTGCAATGGTGCAAAGAGCGACGACATTGGACAATGGATCAATGGTGAATGGTTGAAGGGAGTGATGAGTCCCTGTACACCATCTGGCAATCTGATGGACGGCTTTGGGTATGGCGAATGCCCGGAGAGCGTTACCTACCAAGCTGTGTTGTGCCCACGGTGAAGTTCGGCGGAGGGTCAGTGATGGTGCGGGGGGTGCTTCTCATGGTATGGGTTGGGTGCAATCGTTTCTATGGACGGACATCTAAACGCAGAGCGTTACCTGGACATTCTGGACAATGAAGCACTCCCATCTCTCTGGCAGCACTTTGGTAATGGCCCTTTTCTGTTTCAGCTCGATAACGCACCTTGCCATAAAGCACGGGCTGTAGGCACATGGTTTGATGAAATGGGGGTTCGAGAACTTGACTGGCCTGCACAGAGTCCCAATCTGAACTCCATCGAACATCTGTGGGGCGTGTTGGAACGTCAATTGCGCACTTGTGCAGAACGCTCGCCATCTGTGACCGAGCTGTCCAAGACACTTATGGCAGAATGGCGTAAATTATCTGTCGCAACATATCAAAACCTTGTGGACAGTATGCCCCAGAGAGTAGACGCTGTGATAGCAGCAAAAGGTGGACCAACAAAATACTAAAATATGTATATTTGTGAGTGTTTCTATTAAAGTGGTGGTTTCCCATGACTTTTGATAGGGTAGTGTAGTTCTTATGCAGAGACTGCACAGACACTACACGAATGCGACAATTTTTGGGTATTAGCAGTACCCACTTTTGCAGAGCGGCCATCCATGTCAGTATTAGCCAGAGTTGCGCTGCTTAACTTCAGTGATCAGACGAGAACTGGTGTCCAACGCAATTCGTCGCTCCCAGCTTGGAGGGAACAGCGAACCTGACTAGGCCTGAGTCGATAAGCTCATGAGTGAAGCATGCACCCACCCGCTAAAGGTGTAGTCGTTGCTTTACCACTTATTCCCCCTCCCTTTCCCCAGCTTTTAAATGCATTATACAAAGACAAGTTGCTACCAACTTTTTTTGTGTCAGAAATTGATGATGTTAGGCTGATTTCCAGGTCTTTCTTGAGCTAGCCAGAAGCCTGTCAATCCAGTTGTTGCCTGCGTCACTGGTTCACGTCACCACTCAGCAGCAGCGCATGGATATCCTAAAATAGCATCTAACTTTTTTTTTTGGTCCATAGTTGACATACCAACGGCATCGTATGCTGAGTTCCAACGTAGCTTTTATTTTGTGAATTTTGATGAATTATGACCAACTGTGCAGTTTGCTAAGCGACCCGTTTGAAGAGATTGCCTTATATCTCATTGAAATGGTCATAAGACTTGACGTATAGTAGAAAACCCAAAGTGCCCTAAGTACTCTTGTAATGTCAGTGCTGTTTTATTGTTTCTGGAAACGTTTTCTTAGCTCGACTGTGTCTTGTAATGGTGATAAAAAAAAAGTTATGTTGCACCAGCCAATGTTTGTTTCCTCGTCCGCCTATTTCAGGGCCAAATAGTTTTGTCATACAAGGACTGGAAATAGTCGCTTTGATAATGCTAGTTTTGACTGTAGTGGGGCAATTGTTTGGAAAATTTTTTTTGGTTAGGGCGGAGGCGTGGCCTGTGCTAAGGAGCAGTGTTGTTGCCAAATGAATTTTTGTGTTAGAAAGTCAGAATAGGCGACAGATAGACAACACGGTTTGCATTTTTAATAGTTGTTTTGTTTGTTGACGATCATTATTTTTGTTTCATGTATTTTGTTTGTCGTGTTGCTAAAACGAAATTGTTGGCATCGAAAATCAACTCTCGCATTAGTTGACCTTTTTTTTTGTTGTTGCTTGCCCCCTCCCCCCTCTTTTTTAAGTGATGAATGAGGTTCCCATGTTGAATTGTTTGTTGACACGTTTCTCTTTCTCTCACTCTAGCTTGTTGTAATCTCGTTGTGACATCTCTGGCATTTTTTCTTGTCTTGAAATGGCCTTCATTTCTTACTGAACAAGGAGATAAGGGCGCGGATTTAATGCCGAAGTCAAAAATTGTCCCTTGGTACCCTTATTCTTCCGAATTTCTTCATATTGGAAATAAATGCGAGTCACACGACTTGGTAGAGTACCTAGTCGATGTAGTCGTTTTTGTGACTCACATCTTCTCTTGCCCCACCTAATTTTGGTAAAGAATAACCGTGTGCTGTGGTTTCTGCTGAGGATCTTCCTCGTACATAAGTTTTTGAGATGTTCTGCGATCTAAAAACTTTCACGACCTGTCAGTCACGTTCTGAACTGGGAAAAAGTGGGATTGAATGACACTCCTTCAGCATTCATTTAGTTAACAACCTGAAAAATTTTGAAAAATGGCACCTCTTGTGAATTTGCTGGAATTGACACATAATCCAAAATTCCGTCGAATGGGATGAGCACATTGAGTGCTGTGCTATTCGTAGACCGGAAATTTCAGGCAATAATCCGGATTATCAAAAGTAAGCTTTAAATTGTCGGTATTTTTGCTCAATTGATGTTATTGAGTTTGACTTTGGTCAAGGCGGGTGGTTTCCTCCTGTGCGGTTTGTTTTGTTTTTCTGTTATGGCCCTACTGGTGCTCAAGGGCGGATCCAGAGGGGGGGGGCAAATGCAGCAATTGCTCCCTCCCCCTCAGTGCCTGAATGGGGCACATTTCAACTGATGCACTATTCAACTTGGCAACTGATGAGGCATTTTTGCATTTGCCATTCCCATTTCTATACTACCAGTCCAATCTGCAGTTGGCTAAACCACTGAAGATAGGATGTTGTCTAAGGGGCAGTAGAGTACCTATTGTAATTTCTAGCTAGATTTATACTGAGGGATTCTGAATACTTAAAAATGTTTAGGGCGTACTTTTTTGAAGTGATCCCTTCCCCTGATCTGCCTCTGGATCCGCCCCTGCTGGTGTTGAAAGTAACTTACCGTTACCAGAGATCGAGCTCCTACACCTGGGAATTTGCTGAGCTTATACACGTAAAATTTGTGCTCCATGTATGAGCATACGACTGGTACACATACCACACGGCGGCAGAAGGTGCTGTTTAGGATTCCCCCCTCTTGCTCAATAGAAGCCACCTCTTCCAGATATCTAACCCGGTGTTTTTCAACCAGGGTTTCTTGAGGTCCGCCCAAGGGTTCCACCAAAAATAACAATGAAAACACAAGAAACGAGAACGACTTTTAACTGTTGTAGATGAACTTCGGGTGTCTTTCTCAAACATTAGGCCACGAATTCAACTCCTTGTGCTAAAACACACACCTGTATCAGTCAACGTTTTTTCTGTCACTGTATGGGGTTCCGCGAAAGATCTAGATGTTCCAAAGGGTTCCACGAGAAGTCTAAATGTTGCAAGGGTTTAGTTCCAATAAGAAGGTTGAAAAACACTGATGGTCGAACCCGCGTTGTCTATGGTAGGGTTGGTTGTCGATACGACGGGGCTACAGACCTCATGCTACTACCGCTCCCTCTTTTGTTTATTTATCGTCAGCCTATTTTTCTTTATTGAGGCGCATTTTTCCATCCATCGGAAGGTGTACAGTGGTCCTCGCTCGAAAGTAGTCAACCGCCTCGGTGCAGAACCTGAAACCACTAGCAGTAGTTCATCGCGCTACCTCTGCACCACCTAGGCGTGTTAAATAATCATTTAAATAATTTCCTGAGATTCATCTGTTTTTTTTTTCAGCATCGGTGATGTTTGCTTTCCAAGATCAAGCAACAGTCAAGAAAGTAATCAAGGCGTTGCCCAGGGTTGGAGTTGGCATCAAATATGGCATTTCCCAAACAAGGTAACATCACTGGATTTTTTTCTTCTTGTTATGAAGAGAAGCTTCGTAATACATTCGAACTGGTGTAAGACTTCCACTGGCCATTACAGGTGGCCTTATGTTTGCAAATCAGAACTACCATTTCACCCTGTCTACAAAAAACTTCCCCAAAACTTTAGTTTCCACTGGTCATTACAGGTGGCCTTATGTTTGCAAAGCGGAACTCCCATTTCACCCTGTCTACAAAACATACACGTACACATACATGGTGATAGTGGTACCATCCGCTCCACCGGTTGCCTACCGCCCTGAGTTGTTCACGTGGCGTGTAAAGCTCCTTTGACGTCGCCAACGAATGAGGTTCTCCTTCTGGAAATTATTCGTATCAACAAATTTCCTTGTTTAGAGGGATGGGGCAGAAATGGTCCTTTGACTTGCAGGTGACATGTAAGGTAATCGGCCCAAATATCGCCCACTTAAGCGATACAATTTATCATGGGCAAATGAAGAATGCTATTTAATCAAAACTGGTGTAAACGTATGTTGTCATATCCCCTTTTAATATTCCGCAGGTGATTTTGGGAAATTTTTTTTATTTTTAAAACTATAAAGCCCAAAATTTTAACATACTTCTGTTTCTCGTTTTTTTTCCGAATAGTGTTCCTAATATCGCCCATAACAGAAACTCAATTATCCAAATATCTCCATTATCGATAATCGTAAAACAAAGTCAAAGAATGCTCAAATGAAATTTAATTAGTCATTTGCATATGGATCCCACCTCGGTGGAACAGTTTGTAGAACGCTTAGTAACTGCATCCGCCATTCTAGGTTCGATACTTGACCGAGGTGGGTTGGCTTCTTTCGGGCGAGAAGTAAAACCACGGCCCCGTGTGGTTTATAATGGCATTTGCATGCAAAGGAATCTTCTTTACTAAGCAACGGGTAGAGTAGGCAAAAATTTCCAGGTGTAGGAGCTCGTCCCCGGGAGTTGGTGGAGTATCCCAACGAACAGTAGATCGGCAATCGATAAGCATATGGGTTGCAGTTTTGTTCGGCAACCAGCTGTGGAAAAATGCTCTCCAATTTATCGTCCTTGTATCCATTGAGAGGGATAAGATGGGTACTGGACCCTGCCATAGACGGGAAAGGGGTTTGGAGTTGCTAGCTGCTTTGCTGCTGGTTTTCTAACATAGTCAGTGTAGATCTTGGCACATTAGATGTCTTTGAAGCCATCAGCAATTCCATTTCCCTGTTTTTCTTAGGTAATACTGCCTCCCTCATTTTCAGTTTGTCCTATTTTTTCCTTCTGTGACATCTGATAGAGGTAATTAAGAAGTATTAGACCAGGGGTTCCCAACCTTTTTCTTAGATCTTCTTAGATCGACCCCTTTTAAAAGTATGGGCTTAGTTCTTAGCCCCCCCCCCCCCTTTCTCTATAATTTGCATCTGATATAAAGTATACAATACAAATGTCTAATAATTAGACATTGTGTTCCAGCTTTCCAAATACCACCTAATAGACGCAGGGCCGTAACGAGGGCGTAGCGAAGAAGGCGGCCGCCACGGGCGCAACTGGTTTTGGGGCGCAAAATGTTTACGTTTTTTTATTTTTTTTGTCATTATTGCGTTACGGGCAAGCGAAAGTTAGACAGTTGCCACAGGCGCTTCATACCCCCGTACCGGCACTGAGTAGGCGATATTAGGAACATGCAAGTGGGCGATATTGGAAGCATCACAGCCTAAAAACATGGTAGACACCACAGCCATAACTAGCTAGGCAAACTAAGTAAAATTTAAATCAAAAGAAACCTTATTTTATGCATAACTTAATGCAGTGGTTCTCAAAGCGTGTTCCGTGAAACCACTTCAAGTGTTCCCCCAAAAATTTAATGCACAAATAAAGCAATGGAGAAAAACTCTGATGTGACCCGCACAATCAATGGGGTAGGGGGTCACTGAAGTGGAGACAGGCAAGCGGAGTGCTGTGTGATAGGAGGATCCCAATCTAGTTGAAGGGGAAGTTCTACAGGACAGTGGTTAGACCAGCTATGCGGATCAGAGTGCTGGGCAATGAGGACGAGCTACGTAACTAGAATGCGAATGCTGTGGCACATGTGTGGCGTGTCGAGAGCTGACAGAATTAGGAATGAGCATATTATAGGTAACCTGGGGTGGTGGACATCGCCGAAAAAATGAGGGAGAATAGGTTGAGGGGGTAAGGACACGTCATGCGAAGACGGGAAGAGGAGCTCGTTAGGTTAATTCCAGGAATGCATGTGGTCGGTAGCCCCAGGGGCAGGGGGAGAAAGTGTGGGATGGACGGGGAACTGGGGGAGAGATAGACGAGAGTGGAGGGCTAGAACCCGCAGACCCGACCCTGCCATAGGCGGGATAAGGGTATGATGATGATGTAGTAAATACCAAGTGTAGAAGGTGTACAACCTGCTTTAAAGTTTATGTTGAATTGTAAGTGTTCCGTGCTAGTAAAATGTCAGTTTAGTGTTCCCCGACTTCAAAAAGATTGAGAACCACTGACTTAATGCACATAAAGGGAACACAGCATACCACGTTGCTTAAATAATTGCTAGTATGCATATGAAGAGGGTGATAAATCACCAGGTACAAATATCTTCGAAGTTCCTCAAAATGAAAACGAACACGTGTAACCACTTGCAAACACCATTGACTTCTATCGTGATGTAGAGGAACATAATGGATAAATTGGCCACATGGTAGCACCATAGTACAGGGAGAATTTAGAGTCCGATTACCTTATACGTCACAGGGCTATGCTCTTATTTCCCATCCATTATTTAAACTCCCTCTCTTACCTTAAAGTAATTTCGTTTGGAGGGTTACTGGAGGGTCAAGATGCAGTACTCTGACTGTTGAGCCTCCCAAGGAATACCTCCAAAAGCGGGTTTCTAGTGGGTGCACCTATGTACTTCAGGTTCAGAAGTAAGCACAAATGAGTGCAAATCTGAACACGAGAAATGTTCTAGAACCAAATTCGTTTTGCATTTCAGGGATTAGGATGAGTAAAGCAGATGGGGGTTCTTATAGGCATAATCAGTGACCCATTTTAGACGGTTGTTTTGCTACCTAGCTTATAACCGGCTGTGGTTGGTGTATGTACCCCCTCGCCTTTCGCCCCGCCTCAAAAATAGCCTCTTTTCAATTTTTCTTGTCAGATTCTGGTGTGTCTTATGCGTTGACGACTTGAAGTGTGGTCATTTGTCATGTTGCTAGGATGGAAAAGAGCTCACTTATCTGTGTCGAATACATTGTGACAGGAAGTTGATGGACATAAATAGTTTGGCTGGATGGTTTCAGTTACGATCCTCATCCACATTATCGTCATCTTCATCTTTTGCATCAGAATTGTCTTAACTAATATTCTTAGTACCAAATGTTGCGTGAAAGAGTGCTCTTGATTCCATCGGACTTCTGTCATCACTTCCTCTATCTTTGCGCCTGCACTATTAGTCTCTGATGTTGGAGCTGCATGTGCTCCTCCTCCGTCTAATTGTTCCTATCTGAAGAGTTGGGAAGTGTTGTCAACAAACGCAGCTAATAGTCCGGGGGGAGTGATATGAAAGAAGGGTAAGGAGATAAAAGGAACGTGGGGCACCATTCTTGATGCTACACGTCACTGATCTTTTTGACTTGTCTTTCTTGAATCTCTGGTATAGGTTCGATCCTCCTTCCCTCTCTAATTCTCCCATAAACAAAGGGTTCTTTTTAAAAACAGGTAACGTTGTAGACACCAACGGGCCTACGTCCCGTCATTCAGCATCTCTCTTAAAGATGAAAGGCCGCCATTGTACATAGGTTCAAAATATGCTTCGGGGTCCGTCCTCAGTCACTATCTGTTTGGGATTGTTATTTATGAGTTACTGTACTTATTAATTTAAGAGGTATCCTGGACGATTCTTGAATCCAGTAGATGGGCGCCATTTCCCGATTTCAGGGGATGGATGAGCTTCTACAGGCAATGTTGCCCATCTATGCATTTTTACAGCATAGAGAGGTTTCTCTTTCGTGCATTTTGTTAACTTGCATGGAATAGTTCGGGCGGCTTCCTTTTCACCAAAAAATTCGAATTTCATGAACCCTGACTTGAACTCAATCAAACTTGCGGCTCCAGAGGAGTACGCCAATAGCGAATATATTTGTTTGTGAGGAGTATAAGGTATTCCCAATTCTCAAGGATACAGGTCATCGTCATCTTCATCATACCCTTATCCCGCCTGTGGCAGGATCGGGTGTGCGGGTTGTGGCCCTCCACTCCCACCTATTGCCCACCAGGTTCCCCTCCATCTCACACTATCACATCCCTTCTTAGAACCTGCTCCCACGTCTGCTTAGGTCTTCTCCTGCCCCGGATGCTGTCAATAACCTGCATCCCTGTGATGGACCTAACCAGCTTCTCTTCCCCTAGTCTCATCAAATGCTCATACCACCTAACTCTATTCTCTTTCATCTTTTCCGTGATGTGCCTACCCCCAGACGACCTTATTTTTCGTTTCGTTTCGCAATATGTCGCTGCCTCCCAGACTACCCCTAATATGCCCCCTGTTTGCTCTCCACACCCAATCCATGTAACGCAGAATTTGCATTTCAGCTACCCTCATTCTATTGTCATAGCTTTTAGCACTGTCCAACAGTCTGATCCATACAGCATAGCTGGCTTAACCACTGCCCTGTAGAACCGTCCTTTATCTTTATTGGGACTTCCGATCACACTCCAAACACACGTACCTGTCTCCACTTCATCCACCCTACATTGGTCCTAGGTACTTCAACTTCACCTTTTTTGCTACCTCGCCTCCACAGAGTACGTCACCATTATTTCCCTGTCCTTCCGAATTGATAGCTACCCACTCTTTGTTTTTCATGTACACCTTCAAACCTCCTCCTTTCTCAAGGGTACAGGGCTTACTTAGCAGGGGCGGATCCAGGGGGAGGAATGCAGCAATTGCTCCTCCCCCCTCAGTGCCTCAATGGGGGCATATTTCATCTGATGCATGATTCAACTTTGCAACTGATGAGGCATTTTTGAATTGCTGTTCCCATTACTATACTGCCGGTCCAACAGTTGCAGTCCAATTTGCATTTGGCTGAACCACTGAAGACAGGACATTGTTTAAGGGGCAGTAGAGGACCTATTGTAATTGCTAGCTAGAATTATACTAAGGGATTTTAAATATTTAAAAATATTTGGGGCGCACATTTTTTGAAGTGCTCCCCCCTCGATCTGCTTCTGGATCCGCCCCTGGGGCTTAGGGACCAAATTCCATAATATTGTGACGAATTTTGATGAAAATATTAAGGCTAGAAACATTTAGAATCCGTTATGATTTAATATTTTTGATTTATTTCAGGAGGGCGTCCATGATGTCACCCCGTCAGCTCTTTAGAGCCTCTAATATGACTCAAAAGTGGCAGCGTCGTGAAATCTCCAATTTCGAGTACTTAATGTTCCTTAATACAGTCGCAGGTAAGTTCAAGTGTATATTTAGTGAATTTTGTTCTTTTTAATTAGTATTAATAGTTATTGTTAGACCTGGTTGCGATATTGCCTGATAAGGAGAGGGAACAGAATAAGAAACAGATGGAGTATTGCGGCCAGACATTGCGGTACAGCGGTACCTAATTGAAAATCGAGATAATTCGCAGCCTGCCCGAACCCATCCTGTCATGTAGTTATATTTTGTATTTGGAGGCAAGTTTCATAGGATGGTTCCTGGTGTTTTCCCTTATCACAGAAGACCATAAAGACACACCTTCCGTCTCATAAGTAAAAAATCAACTCATGCTTAAAAACACAACTCCTAGCCCTTTCCCGCCTATTGCAGGGTCGGGTACCCATCTTGTCCCTCTGAATGGACACAACGGGGGATATTTTGGACAGTGTTTTTCCCCAGCCGGTTGCGGGCAAAAGCTTCAACCCTTATGCTTATTTATCGTCGGTCTACTGTTCGTTGGGGAATTCTACCGACGCGACGCCAGGGAGCGAGCTTTTACACCTGGAAATTTAGCCTCATCTACTCGTTGCATAATAGCGAGGGTTCTTTTACGTGCATATGTCATCGTACACCACACGGGACCGCGGTTTTACTTCTCGGGTCGTCTCGTCCGACAGAACCCAACCCACCTTAGTCCAGTATCGAACCTAGAACCACTGACACACTTTCCTGCTAAACCTGGAAACAGCAGTAGAGTTCTCAGCATGTTGATAGCCCCGCTATCAATTTAGTTCACTATCCTCCACCACTGGTCAAATGTTACTAAGAAACCTGCTCGCATGGACAAGGGGTTTCTGTTCACCCCCCGCCCTAAAATGATACTGGTGATAAAGAACTTTAGTTATCCGAATTGTAAGGGTCGTTTGGTTGATTGATAGTGGGTGGCGAGTGTGTGTGTGTGTGTGAGAGAGAGAGAGAGATCCAGTTTTTCCCCTCCCGCGGTTGATTTTTAGGCCACAAATGTGGACCATGAATAACAAGAGTGGAGATTGTGTCTGTCTGTTTGACTCTCTTCTCTCTCGGGACAGGAAAGGGCTATTAATGTGGCTGTGAGGGCCATTTAAGAAGAGGCGCGAATGATGAGTGAGAGGCGACACGTTGTTCCTCTTCTTATATATCCCTACTTATCCTGTTCAAGATCTACCCCCTCAGTTTTTTTTCTTTTTTACTATCTCACGCGGTTGGCAAGACGTTTACTGATTAACTGAAGGATGTTCTTAATAGCTAAGATGGCGCCAACGAGCTTGCATCGTCGTCGTTGTTGCTGTTCTAGGGTGTCACGGTTGTATCCCTTGCTACACAAATCATGTAAAGACCTACGGCAGGTCGGGGCGCACACTCATAAGCAGTAAGTAAACGACCCACTACTAGCAACTGATTGCCCTGTCCCATTATCTCACGCACTTGACAATGAGCAGCTTGAAACTATTTGAGTGAGAGGATTTTGGATTTGTGCTTTGAATAAATTTATTTTTTGGCCGGCTCGTTTAAGTGTCCTTATCAGAGAGAAAACCCCTCAACCTCGGCCAGGAGTTGGACCTAAATTCTTCAAGCTCAACAGGCAGGTGCTCTCTACCAGAGAGCCTACATGGACGCAAAACTTTGGTTCAGAATTTAGGTGTCGAGGTAGCGGCAAATTGCGTTGGACACACCAGTTCTCGTTTGATCACTGAAGTTAAGCAAAGCAACCCCAACTAGCACTGAAATGGTGGCTGCTTGGGAAAACCGGGTTCTGCTAATACCATTAATCGTTGCATCAGTGTATTGTCTGTGCAGTCTCTGCATTAGAACTACGTAGTGGATGAGACTCTAATGACCTTGTAGTTAAAGGGCCCTAAAACACCTACAAAACAAAAAAGTCCAGGTGTGTATACGCGATGTGGCCCTTTCTACACGAAAAAAATGTGCGTATGTGTCGTTTAATGGCTTACTCCTGGCCGACTTCAGATGTGCATGTTCAGGCCTGGCCAACGCAGAATTTTGGGGCGTGTGATGTCACCTGTACGTCAATGAACCATCGTTTTGACGATAATCAGGAATTGATGACGTTTAACTAATTAGCTATGATTATCTCGGCCTAAAGTACTGCAGTTCTATCAGTGAACTTGATTTTGTTAGCGGCAGGCGTCAATTTCGGCACTGTTAAATAAAATATGAATCTGTGAACCGTGACCTCGTCGTGTGCTCAACACCATAGTGTCACATTTCTGTTTCTGATCGTATCTGGAGTGATATACGAGTATTTTAGGTCGAGTGGCGTGGATGCCTTGTTTATTTCTATCAACGGTCCACGCTTATGACTCTCGGGTCGCTTCTTGGGTCGTCTGTCTTATTACAAAATTAGTAAACAAAATTCTACTTGCAATGAACTCTTAATCTGTTTCGAAGTTTGGCCTTTGGATCTAGAGGCATGTACTTGTGTGGCCCAAGGGGGCATGTCTGGCGTTTTCCCATTTGAAAAGTGGCGGATGATCAGGAGGAGGGTGGAGGGTTGTGATGGAACGCAGCCTAAATAAGAAATAGTTGTTGCAAGAGTTTATCTTAGGCCAACACGATTAGTTGTCGGGCGACACTGTAAGGCCTAGATAAATGACTGGAAAATTCGCACATTTGATTAATTGTTACTTCCTACTTCAATAAACGCGTCTGCATGACTGGGTTTTCAGCGGTCTGGACTCTTGCAAGTCGCCCCAAACATAGTTAATCATAATCAGAGTGTGATTATGATCCGATCCGAACGTTTAGGGTTGGCCGACAGGCAACATTCACTGTAGGTGCTTTTGGATCTCTCCCTTATCGAAGTTAATACCACCGATGTCGACGAGGGCGAACCTGCGAATTTGAGCTAATAAGATAGATAATAAAGGAAATACCAGGAAATGCCCAGGTTCGATTCCCAAGATCGCCTTGACGACGGCATGGTAGAAACTGATACTTTCTGTCAACTGCATATCAGATAGAGCCCTGGATGCTACAGACTTTGTAGAATCAAATTCTACCTTGTAGCTCCCCAGGACATGACATACCCCATTTTAGTCTCCTCATATGACTATTAAGAATAGAATGCACTGATTGGTTGGTTTGGTTTGTTTGTGTTTTAGGGCCCTTCAGCTACAAGGTCATTAGAGCTCCGTCCACTGTGTAGTTCTAATGCAAAGACTGCACAGACTCTACAGTGATGCCACGATTTTTGGTTATTAGTTATTCTACCTTGTGCCTATCCTGTGCAGCCAAGTTTCGCTGGACACACCAGTTCCCGTGAGATCACTGAAGTTAAGCAGCGCAAGCCCACGTCAATCCCAACACGGGTGGTTGGTAAAGAACGTTGGGTGCTGCAAATCAACCCTCTCCTTCGTCCTTTCACCTACTTCCTCATCTCCTTCGGGCAGCCTCCTAAGGGTTCGCCCTGTTATGGCTGCCTGGCTTACTCCCCAACCCACAAACTAAAACTGAATAAAAAAATATTAGTAGTACCCAGTTTTCCGAAGCGGCCACCCATGTCACTACTACCTGGGGTTGCGTTGCGTAACTTCAGTGATCAGACGAGAACTGGTGTGACCAACGCAATAAGCCGCTCCCAGAATGGACTGAAATGTCCACTCTTGGAATATTCATGAATCTATCTTGAATATTCACATAAATTTCGACTTCTTTCACAATATCCTGCCTGTCCCTATAGCTCATTTAGTAGCCTGCAGGCTCCCAAGTTCGATGCTGGGCGACCCGAGGTGGATTAGATATGAAGAGTAAAGCCATGACCCGGTGTATTGAATACAATGTCGCCGTAGCTCGTAAATACCCATGAATATTCGACAAAATTCTTAGGTGTAACAGCTTCTCTCCCCAAGAAATCTTTAAAGGACCTTCAGACTTGACAGGCCGACTTTAAAGAACCAAAACAAATCGCGAGAATGACAGAAGTTATGGCCAAAGATGGTTAAACCTGAAAGCTAGCTATATTATTACTGAGGTCAGTAATGAAGAAAATTGATTGGGTTGTGCAGGGTAGGTTTTTACGACAAACAATTTTTAAAAACATCCATTTTCAATTAAGTGGTCCGGTTGGGTGCTGCCCGATTGATGTCTGGGAATTGTTATGTTCTCTCTTACCCAAGTGCATACTCAGAAACAGGCCAATTTACTCAAGAGGCTGATGCTCCAAAAAAAAAAACGTCAAGTGGAGGGTGTTGTAAGGGAGTATTTTTTCCTTTCGTCCTAACTTCATATTAGAATGTTTATAAGAAAAAAATAAGCGGTTGATGTCTGAAAGTGACAGCCATATTTTTTACGTCGTCGGCGTTCATGTATCATTTGGCAGAAGGACAATGTCGCCTCGAAAACTTGCTTTTCGAAGGACACCGTGCTCCCTTCAGAATCAATCACTTACCGGATGAGCTGTGACTTGTTTTCAGCAACCACTTTCTCACCCTGGTTTCTTTTGCTTACCTGTCTTGAGTGTCATCTCTTTCCCCAGTACCTCAAAGTGCAGGTTTCTCCCTAGGCTCATGCGATCCTTCAACTCATGGGTTACAGGTTCGATCATGGTCGAGAGTTAAACGTCATTTATCCCTTTGGATAAGAAGCAAACCCGTAACTCCCCCGTTCAGTGTACCTAAATCACCAGCCCTTTCTGCGCGGAAAATAAATGTCCAAAAGGACGAAGTTTCCAGATTTGGGTAAGACTTTTTCATGAGTCAGGGAACAACTATATTAGTCATCTTGAAGTGAACCTGGTCTACCTTGCACCACGGCTCACTCAACGTTGTCCGTGTCTGTGGTGGACTTATCTTCATCCTGAAGATGTTATTGATAGCCTAAAAAGAGAATTTGCTGTCCTATGCCAACAGTTGTATGCCTTTTCAAGAAATTCTTGGCGGGTGTTCAAGCATCCTGTTTAATGGTAGCTATAACTGATCTGGGACATTCTTGAAGGTGGCTGGCCGTTGGTCGTTTTTTGATCTGGTCGTCCTACCGCTGAAATTTTTATGTTCTTTTTTTTTTCTCAATAATGCTTGGGACAAAATTTTCTTCCAGGACATGGTAATCAAATAATCACTATAATATGATTTTTTTTTAATTAAAAAGGATGTTGTTTGAATGATTGCAGGTCGAACTTATAATGATCTCAACCAGTACCCTGTCTTTCCTTGGGTACTCACCAACTACGAGTCTCCAGAAATGGACCTAAGTTTACCCAGCAACTACCGCGACTTGTCGAAGGTGAGTTTTTGAAAGTTCAACATTTTTTCTTTGCTACTTCTTACTTGCATCAAATAGTTCACGAGTTGAGTCTAGGCCCTGGGTGATTTGATTCTCTCATGAAACTTCGCCTTCCTCTGTTGGCAAATAAAAGCTCCATTCTATGTATATTAAAAGATATCTGCACTGTAAGAGGGCCTTCTCATCACGGAATTTTAGAGTTAACAGGGAGCGGCGAGTTGCGTTGGACACACCAGTTCTCGTCTGATCACTGAAGTTAAGCAACGCAAGCCCAGTTAGTACTGACATGGGTGGTCGCTCGGGAAAGCTGGGTACTGCTAATACCCAATAATCGTCGCATTAGTGTAGTGTCTGTGCATTATATGCATTTAGAACTATGCAGTGGACGGGTCTCTAATGACCTTGTAGTTGACGGGACCTTAAACTCCAACAAACAAACAACAACAAACAAGAGTTAACAGGCCAAGACACTCGCTAAGAAGATAATACTATAATGTCATATAAATTCGGATTAATGTTCTCAACCAACCACCTAGCCCACTAGCTTCTTTTCGAAAAGGATATGTATTCATCCCTTTATCCACTTGCCTTAGGAGACTGACGTCTAACAGGATTTTTTAAGGTCAGGGGTTCCCAACGTTTTTCTTAGATTCACCCCTTTTAAAAGTATGGGCTTAGTTCATGGACTCCCCCCTTACATTTTTCTTGATAATTTGCACCTGATATACAGTATACAACATCCCGCCTCGATGGCACAGTGGATAGCGCGCTCGGTAACTGCGTCAGTGGTTCTCGGTTCGATACTGGGCCGTTGGCGTCTTTTCGGCCGAGAGAGGTACTTCAAGTGCTCCTTCCTTTGGATGAGAAGTAAGACTGAGGTCCCGTGTGGTGTACGATGGCATTTCCACGTAAAAGAACCCTCTCTAATTATGCAACGGGTAGATAAGGCGAAATACAGCTGATTGGGGAAAACACTCCAATATATCACCCTTGTGTCCTTTCAGAGGTACAAGATAGGTACCCAACTTTGCCATAGGTGGGAAAAGGGTTAGGAGTTGCTTGTTGGTCCTCCAAGGAAGTAGCGAACAGTGCATTCAAATAAATGTTTAGATCGACCCGTTGATCATTATTGACACCCCCCCAGGGGGTTGATACCGATCCCGTTGGGAAACCCTGATCTATGTTAAGCCACAAGCGACTAAAAGGGTGGTGACATCTGTTGGAAAAGCAGTCACATAATTTCATTGTCATACCTTTCGATCATGAGTTCTGGATATCCGCGGTAATTCCGTCCATATTCCCCCCCTTTGACTGTCAATTGGTGGGAAACGAGTTATGATTTGGGAAATCCTGCTATTGATGGGAAACGAGTTATCGGAGGTGGTGGTAGTAATTAGCCCTACCATGCCCAAAAGTAATTTGGTTGATTCCTGATGTGATTAAAGTGTGAATATCTTCACACTGAAGAATTTTCTGGAAGACCTACGATTCTGCCGACTCTCTCGCTCTTTTTTTTGTGGCTTTTGGTATCGCACATCTTTTTCCGGTTCAGTCTCCCGCAGTCTCTTGTAACAAGTCTTTGAAAATGAGATTTGGTAATGTGATCTGCCATTTTTCGTAGTCGGGAAAAGCAAGAGAGGAGAGAGGGAGAAGGAAGCCTGAAAAGTGTAACAGCTGGAGTTTGTCTTGCAGCGGCGAAATTCAGCTTGTACTCTTATTACCTGTCTGTTACTTGTCTAACGTGTGTTTGTCAACAGCTGCTTCCGTTAAGTGCTGCTGCGAACTCTTGGGGTGTTTGATTACATACCCTTACTCCAGACTCTTCCCATATACTTGACCCACTCCCTTCAATCCCCATAGACTTATCTTCTTCAACTTTTCTTCTTTCTTTTACTCTCTCCTCACCCTACTCCTTATCCCTTTTAACTCAGTCCGTAGCTGCTTTTTTTTTTGCTTGATTTTCCGGTCGTTTGAGAATGACTTTCAATGACTGTTAATGATTTTTAATTGATTTTTGTCTTCCACAGCCAATTGGAGTGCTGAATCCCAGCCGAAGAGCGTTCTTTGAAGAGAGGTACAACAGTTGGGAACACGAACAAATTCCTCCATTCCATTATGGGACCCATTATTCCACTGCAGCCTTCACGTTGAACTGGCTTGTCCGAGTGGTAAGCTATGATCATTTCTTTCAGTCTCTCAAGTACCTAGCCATCCAATACTTGTTCTTAATAACTTATACACGATGGTAGTGAAAATAGGTCAGAGTGGTAGTCAAGGGGTTAAGGGCGCCTGTGGGATAAATTTGTATACAGAATGGCATGAGTAGAAAAGGCATAAGGAGATACTCGTAGGTGAAGGAAAATAAACTGATGTCACTAAAAGTAGATTAGAAAAGATTACCTACCTGAAGATGGCAGAGTTGAGAGCTGGTCCTGTCACTGTCATAGGCGGGATTGCGACATGGTGATGCAAATGATCGTGTGCCCAGTAGCCCATCATTTCTTTCCGAGTTCATAGGCTCATCATAAGAACGTATTCAAATAAGAAGACTGACACGTTCTGAATGCCCGGCTGTTGTTTTGCCTTCTTGTAGGAACCGTTTTCGACAATGTTCCTGTCACTGCAAGGTGGCAAGTTTGATCATGCCAATCGGTTATTTTCTTCAGTCGCTCTGGCATGGAAGAATTGTCAGAGGGACACTTCCGACGTCAAGGTACTTAACTAATTTACACCGTTAAATTCAAAAGCAAGAACTGAACGTCAATCCATGATTTCCTTTCAGGAATTGATTCCAGAATTCTTTTATTTACCGGAAATATTCGTCAACTGCAATCGATATGATTTAGGAAAGCAAGATGACGGTGCTGTGGTTGATCACGTGGATCTACCTCTTTGGGCCTCGTCTCCTGAAGAGTTCGTCAGAGTCAACAGAATGGTAAGACGACAGTCGCTCTGATGGCACGATTTAGACCAAGAAGCATTAGATGATTTCATGCAAATTCTAATTGAATGTGTTGGCCCCCTCACATTCATTTGAGTCTAAGACCACCATCCTGGAAAGGAATTTGTCCATCAATTGAATACATTAGTTTTATTGTTTTACTTACCTTAGGCACTGGAGTCAGAATTCGTATCCTGTCAGTTGCATCAGTGGATCGATTTGATTTTTGGATACAAGCAGAGAGGTAATAAAAATCTCGACTCTGACCGTTCACTGGGACCACGGCTTGCTTATTTAGTGATAATGGTTAGGGCCCCAGAATTTCCTTCAACTGTTTAAACCTCTGACGAGCCAAGACTGCAAAACTCGATTCTCAGTGTGGATGGCCTTTTGGGCTTGAAAAGAAGTGTTGAGTTCCTCTTCCGTCGACTTGAAGAGATGTCGCCTGCAAACAAAAGAACCCGTTCTATGCGAAGAAAATGTCTAGATGTAGGACCTCGGCCTCCTCTCCTGTGCGTAATCTTGATAGCTCTCAAAGCTCCCTTTCCAGGTGGAAAACAATGTATAGAGGTGGCAGGGTCTACAGGTTGTGAAGATCGTCAAAATTCCCTGTTTAGGATTTCACCCCCTTCTCTCTCCTTCAGATCGAAGTCGCCAACGTTAAGTAACTCAAAAAACCAACCATTCTGAAGAGACCATTTTGGAGTCTTGTAATTGACGAGAACTCATTTTAAATTTGCCTCTATTCAGACATCAATTTGATGAAAGGAAATGACACGAAGATTTCCGGTCCTGCTGTCATTCATCTCTGAGGATCTGTGTCATATCCATTTTCAGTCAAACAGCAAATTTTTGGATTGAGTTACAGCGAGTCTTGGTCTTGATAAAGATAGTTTACAGAGATGTTCACCGCACACTGCATTACTCCTTTCAGAAATCTCAGTTTCTTTGATGATTTCTGTTGATGTCAACAACTTGAGTCCAAAAAAAAGTTCTTTTTTGCCCCAGTTGTTTGCATTTCCCTTTGACTTTTTCGTTCCAATGCGTTGGTTGTGCTCATAAGTCTTGATACGCTTGATTTGATGAAAGAACTAGTGTTGATGAAAGAGATGAAGGAAGGGGCCCTTTGGCATGTTTGACATGTGTTTAAAATTTGGTTCCTAATGAAATTCTTATGTTGTCGCTCAAGTCATTCAGTGTCTGAGAGTCGTCTGCCATCTAACAGAGGTCCATCCGGTTCAAATTCCTGATGAGGTTTTTGTTAGGGTCGTGTGGCAGTAGAGAACCATATGTTGAAGTCGATGACAAATTCAAAAAGATTGTATCGTTAATTTGCGTTGATGTGAGTTGGAAGTTTGGGAGGGTGTTAGTTGGTTATTTAGAGTATTCAGAGACTATACCAGGGAAGTGAGGAACGGACCTTTTACACCTGAAAATGTTGCCTATCTCCATATTTTTTCCTCTCGCGTCTTAATCCAAGAAGCCTCTAATATCAGTCAGGATACATAAGTTGTACTTTAACATTTTTTCCTTAGCAACTTATACTTTGGCGCCACCTAACGACACTTACTGAAAGATTTCCTTGAATTGAAGTTTTTAGAGGTTGGATTTAGGAGCCTTCAGATATGTCACTTGGTTGTTTGTTGAATACCTGCCCCGCCTGGTATCGATCCCCAGCGCAGCTGCTGGACGTCTTAATACTTGGCAAGAGAAAGAAATATTGAATTATTCTGTCCCTTTAGGGGAGGTTAACTTGAGCGGACCCTTAAATTTCAGTGTGGCGTAAAACAGATTGCTAATGTTGGTGGTCAGATGCACGCTTGACCATTTTTGTTGTCCTCAGCAGTTGAAAATAAAAATATCATCGCAGAACGTGGCCTGTCCATAAGTGGCAGTTAGAGGGGCGGGCTGAACTTCAGAAATAATTATTAGTTGACTACCCTATTCTTAGGTGAGGTAGAGGACTATTTCTTAAAATGTGGACTGACCATTTTGTCAAGAAGTCCTGTGGTTCAAAGAAGAGATTTGTGTGGGACCTCATCATTGTTGCTTTCCTCAAATTGCTCTTCCTCTCCTCCTCCTCCTCTCGAAATTCAGATGTAATCTAGAACTCAGGCTAACAATGTTAACTGGGTGGGCCCTGCAAGCATTTCCTTAAGGCAAGGAGGGTGAGCTTTCAATCATTTTGGACAGCACAACGTGTGTTTGAGTGGTTAAAGAGTGACCTCTGGAGTTGTTGGCATTTGAAACTGCCGATTGAAAGGCATGCGTTACAGTCAGTCTAGAACAGGACCGGTTATAGGCCTCCTGCACGGCTATATGCACCAGGTCGGATAATTAAACATTTGACTTTGGCCTATTTTTTCCTCCTTACAAAAATACGAGGGATTTCACTTTTAAAGAATGATGCATTAGTTTGTTATTATTAGTTTTATTATTATTATTATTGCACCCAGATGGAGGTACACCAGACCACCCAGACCAGTGATGGCAGACAAAGGTCAGCCCTTCTGAACATCTTTTTAAGAGGTCTGACTCAGCAGGCCAATTAAATTGGACGCTTTGTTTATTTTGGTGATGAACTATTTGCAGGGTTGTCTAACGAGGCCCTATATTATACTTGATTTATATGCTGGTCCTTGGTTTCCGGTAGAAGGCGGAAGATCCTATTTTGTCTTGTCGACTACAGCTTAAAATTTCAAGGCAGACTAGAGTTCAGAGAGACTGAGTTCTAATTCAGAGAACTAGAAAGACATGAATGAGTAGATGAGAAATAGACCAATATCCTCTTGTCCCATGCAAAGGCATATTTTGTTGTAAGCAGGATTGGTTTACGTACCTGAACCCCACTTTGTTATATCTAGAACGGAGGACCGCCTTACAGAGGCTCCTTTCTAGAAAACTCTTGCCCCACACTACAAGTGCCCTCATAGCCGCTAAACCCCGAAGGCCGTATTCATTCACGAAACAGGCTCCTGCACGTTCTCCAGGGCTTGTTGACGATTGTCCTATTAGATTTTAGAAGTAGGCCTGCGGATCTGTTGCCAATGTAGGATCTCCGGAAAGGCCTGCCTCAGTGCATTAAAAGGAAATTTTTTTTCACGTTTTATCTTGGCGCCTATGCAACTATTTTTTTCTATTTCTTTTTAGGTCCAGAGGCAATTAGGGCCACCAACGTGTTTTACTATTTGACATACGAGGGAAGCGTCGATCTCGAAAATATGGCAGATCCGGTCATGAGAGAGGTAAGAATTCTCCGGACTTGATACAAGTATGTCAGGTGGGTAGATGTAACTGAAGAGATCGCACCATTTCTGAGGCATCTTGAAACTAGCCCATTGGTGACGCTGTTGGTTGACCGCTACTGGACAGAGGTAGTGCACCTTCCGTCCGATGTGGTGGTGAACCTGTGGCCCCGTGTGGTGTACATGTTGTCACCCTGTAAATCAAAGTCTTTTTCATCCTAGCTTTAGGCAGATCATTTTTCGCCCCTTGCTTTGGTTAATGGCCACCGGAGCAGAATCACCTCACTGATCTCAAGACAAATATCGTAATCACCATATCCTTATCCCGACTTTATTGGGGTTCAGTCTCCACTCCCATCCTACTCCCGGCACTTCCCCCGTCATATCATCTGCTGTCACATTTGGATTACTGTCATTATCCCGGAAGAATAGATTATAAAATCGCTTGCCGCATACACACGAGCAGCAGCTTCACTCTTGTTTCATTTTCTCAATTACGAATGGAAGTTATGCCAACTTTGTCAGCTGCCCACGGCGTCTCTAGCGACATCTTCACTCAGATCGTAAAAACTTTTCACAACTTTAAGGTGAAAACAGTTTTTGGGCCATGTCACATCCACATAAGAATTATGGAAAGTGTAGTGGACTTCAGTACACTTCAGTGGACTTCAGACAGGTAGTATGGGATGTTCTAAGAAGAAAGGGAGTGGATGAAGGGCATATCAGAATAATACAGGATATGTATGATGGTGCCACTACTAGGGTGAGGACGGCATGGGGGAACACTGGTGGCTTCAAGGTGAGGGTAGGGCTTCATCAAGGATCAGCCCTCAGCCCTTATCTCTTTGCTTTGGCAATGGATGACCTGCTGACTGGAATAGGGGAATGGGCACCCCAGTGCTTGGTATTTGCTGACGATGTAGGCAGGTTAGAGGAGTCCCAAGAGGAGGCTCAGCGGGGCTTGCAGGACATTACAACAGCAATGGCAAAGGGGGGCTTGAAGGTTAACATGAAGAAAACAGAGTACTTAGCTTTCCGTTGGAGTGGCCAGGACCAAGGGGGTGTAGTTCATTGTGGAAATGAGGTGCTACCAGCAGTGAAAGAGTTTAGGTATCTAGGATCAGTGATTCAGAGCAATGGGGAAATCGACTCTGATGTTACCCACAGAATAAATGCTGGATGGCTAAAGTGGAGACAGGCAAGTGGGGTGCTGTGTGACCGCAGAGTCCCAATAAAGGTGAAGGGTAAGGTCTACAAGACTGTAGTTAGGCCCGCCATGCTTTATGGATCTGAGTGCTGGGCTGTAAGGAAGAACCACGAGAGGAGAATGCAAGTGGCCGAGATGCGAATGCTGCGTTTCATGAGTGGTGTGTCGCGTGCTGACAGAGTCCGTAACGAGTATGTTAGGGGCAGCTTGGGGGTGGGAGACATTGCGGAGAAGATGAGAGAATGTAGGTTGAGGTGGTATGGGCATGTGATGCGAAGGGGGGAGGAGGAGCTCATGCGGTATATTATGGAACAACAGGTGGTGGGTGGCATCAGGAGTAGGGGGAGACCCAAGCGGACGTGGGAGCAGGTGGTACAGAGGGACATGGTGGCATGCGGGGTGGATGGGAGCCTGGTTGGGGATAGACGGGAGTGGAGGATCAGAACCCGCAGACCCGACCCCGCCATAGGCGGGATAAGGGTATGATGATGATGATGATGATGTAGTGGACTTCAGTGTTGTGAGGGCTCAATATTTGTGCCGTATAATATGCTTTATGCTTTCCATTTTCGAATAAATATAAAATTTGATTTCATTTAAATGCCCCTCGTATTTTATCTTTGGTATAGTGTTTGGGTGTCTCTGAATCGAATCTAGTACGCAGTCATGGATTTACCACTAGCAGTGCCGTAACCGGGGTATGAAGCGCCTGTGGCAAGTGTCTCACTTTCGCTTGCCCGTAACGCAATAATGACAAAAAAACAAACATTTTGCGCCCCAAACCCAGTTGCGCCTGTGGCGGCCGCCTTCTTCGCCACGCCCTCGTTACGGCCCTGACCACTAGGTTAAGTAGGCAGAAGCCTAGGCCCTCAACATTTAGCGGGCTTCAAAACCTAAGAAAAGGACCTCCAAATTGAAATAGCCTAGGACCTCTCAATGTCTAAATCCGGCACTTCTAGTACTTGATAAGCAGTGATAAAGAATATTTCGGGCATTTGCTCGGCAGCTTCATTTTCTGTTGCCGGTTGATCCTCCGTGATTCATGGGTGATTCTGCCTTAAGCAGGCTAGAGTGAGTTTATTAAAGAAGACAGATGTGGTTACATATCATCATACTTCTTTAACCCTAGATTACTATACAGTCCAACCCCGATAATGAAGACCCCTAAGGGACCAACCACAAGTGTCTTCATTATCCAGAATGTCTAATTTTAGGTCTAATTCATACTCATGATAGCTTCTTAGCGTTTGTTTGTTTGTTTTTTCACTTAAAACGTACAACATAACGTTTCTAAATGAAATTACAATAAACAAATTGATAAATTTAATGAAAACAACAGCATATAGTGAAATCTCCCTTAATGGACACCTCTCTATAGTGATACATGACATTTTGTCCCAAAGTTGACCTACAGTGGTAAATCGTTATCCCCAATAGTGGACAGACTTCAATTCCCCATGGCTGTCCATTAATGAGAGTATACTGTATGTAAAAGATTGGACTTTACAAATGTGACTAGCTATCCAATTACAAGGGCAGGTATGTAATACTGTACACCCTTTTCTAAAACCTTTACTTCTCAGTAGTTGGTTGAAGGTTAGAGCTTTCTGCCCCAACAAAATCCCTAACCACCCTCTTATAACTGCTTGAAACAAGCTAGACTATGTCCTTTTGAAATTTTTATAAGGTTGTCTTCATTATCCAGAGTGAAATTATATTGTAGCACATATACAGAAAATGCATAAGTTGTCTTCATTAGGCATTATCCGAGTCTTCATTATCCAAGGTACAGTTACATTACAAGACATATACCTTTGGCTGGGACCTACCTAACTGTCTTCATTAACCAGAAAATTTCATTAACCAGAAAATTTCATTATCCGGGGTTTTCATTATCGGGGTTGGACTGTACATTAGTCTCACAGACTACGCTCTTTCTATATTTCCAAATTTAGAGGAGAAAAAATTAAATTTTTTTAACAAAACTTTCAGTACCTTCCTAAAATACCCACTGAAACATTTCCCCCCCTTGTTTCTGACCATTGCCCCCTTTGCAACCCTTGCATCACACAATGAGTAGTCATCCAGACTAATGTTTAGTAACTACGTGACTTTTTCCATTGAAGTTGTCATAAGCAATTTAAGCATTTAGCAAAGACCGACGTTTTATTTGGTTGCATCACAGTTGATAATTTAACTATTCAAGTTTCTTAGCTGCAATATATATGCATTTATCTTAGCTGCAGCATGTATTTTTATGGTTTTACAATTTAGACCATATTGCCACCATGGATAAAACCACGTTTGACTATTGCAACTTTACCCCACCCACTCAAATAAATACTCTCTGAAATTTTGGGTGAAATAAATGTTATAAAGTCATTTGCACTTCCACAAGGAGGAAAGAGAAAATTTTTTTTGCATTCTGTCCTTCTAAACTACACAGAATGACTAAGTTCTACTGCCATGTGTGTTCAAAAGCAATTGGTGGCGAGCACAGAGGAAAGATTTTTTTTCAATGTGAAAAAAAAAATTAATAGTGTGAATTTTTTTTTGCTATTATCATTTTAAATGTTTGCAGAATATTAAAACATTTTTCTAAATTTTTATATCCATCATTTTTTTTATTTATCCAAAACAAACTTTGGTAGTCTCACAGACTAATGCTTAGTAACTATGTCATTCGTAGGGTACTATAGTAATCTAGGGTTAAAAAGCACATAAGTTCATAAAAGAAAATTTTACAGGAGACAAGAAAAACTGCTTATACTGTAACTGATACTGTTATCAGTAGATAGGAATAATACAATTGCTGGCAAAAATCGGCAAGACAAATATTTGTTCGTTTTTTTTTAAATATTCATAAGTGATTTTTATATTAGAAGAACCCGCAGACCCGACCCTGCCATAGGAGGGATGAGGGTATCATGATGATGATCTGTGTTATGTTAGAATGTTTATAAATTAGTTTAAGATCATATTTCTCCCGTTATTTCAGGAGCGTCGCAATCAAGCTGAAAGGAAAGTTTTACAGGGCAGTGGTTAGGACAGCTATGTTACATGGATCAGAGTATTGGGCAGTGAGGAAGAGCCACGTCAATAGAATGCTAGTAGCCGAGATACGAATGCTGCGGTATGCGAGTGGGCTGTAAAGAGCTGATAGAATTAGGAACGAGTATATTAGAGGTTGTCATGGAGGTGTGAAACATCGCGGAAAAAATTAGGGGGAGTAGATAGGGTGGTATGGACACGTATTGAGAAGAGTGGAGGAGGAGTTCGTTTCGTCCATTGCAGGAATACGGGTGGTTGGTAGCACCCGGGGCAGAGGAAGACCAAAGCAGACATGAAAGCAGGTTGTCCGTAAGGATATGGTAGTATGTGGGGTGGACGGGGACCTGGTGGGAGATTGGCGGGAATGGAGGGTTAAAACCCGCAGACCCGACCCTGCCACAGGCGGAATAAGGGTATGATGATGATGATTACTTCCACGCAACTCAATATTCAAATGTGTAAAACCCAATTTCCCGCTTGAGGAGCCACTAAACGTCGGGTCCCTTGAAACACTTCTTATTCGGGTTCTACCTTATTAAATAGCCCAATAAAACGAATGAACATTTTCTTACATTTCTGACTGGTTTTACATGTCTTGTGATTGCCTTTTCATGCATCTTATTCCATATTCTTGAATAAATTGACTCATTCTTTCATTTCAGGCGATCGAAAATCAAATTCGTAACTTTGGCCAAACTCCGTCCCAGTTGCTCATGGAGCCACATCCTCCTAGAAGTTCAGCCATGCACCTGGTAAATTGAATTGCCTTAGCCACCACTAAGTCAAACGACGCAGAATCTTAAAACTCTACTTCTATTTTAGACGCCTATGATGTTTACTCCCATTCCTGACGATGTTTGTATGATAATGAAGTTCCTGTCCAATTCTCCTGTGTGCCATATCTCGGCCAACACATATTCTCAGTTGCCGAATCCTTCTGTGGTCACCATCACGTGTAACCAGAACTTTGCAGTGAACCGGTGGAATTCGGCGTTCGTTGGTAAACTAGATTGTTGATAACAAGTTCTTGATAGAATTTTCGTTTTTGAACTATGTTGTTCTTTGTAGGCAATCTTCCGTCCCCTGGTTATGCTGATAACAGTCAAGCCCCACCACCTCAATTACCATTAGCGATGGATCCTGTGTTAGGTGGGTAATTTGCCTCGTGCAAATGCCATAGACGCTTCGTTAGATTTACAGATTGGTTTGTCTTTGAATAGCGATGACAACCGGAGCTCAACGTCGTCATCTTGGTGACAATTTCAGTCAGAAGATCCAGTTGAAGTCCAGCTGTTTTGTGACGACAGTCGACAGCAAATTTATCTTAGCCTGTGGTTTTTGGGATAACAGTTTTCGTGTTTTTTCTGCTGAAACTGGTTAGTAGCGTCAAGCTATTTCCAGAGGAGCGTGCTAGTGCTTTTGCTGGTAATCGTTTTTCTTTCCTTTCATTATTTCTTTAGCTAAAATAGTCCAAATTGTGTTTGGTCATTATGGAGTGGTCACTTGTTTGGCAAGATCTGAATGCAACATTACCGCAGACTGCTACGTGGCGTCCGGTTCCGAAGATTGCACTGTTCTCCTATGGCACTGGAATGCCAAGACACAAACGATTACTGGAGAAGGTAAAGGAATTTTCATTGATCTAAGCGTCTTATGGGTGTTCCTTAGCCGAGGAGGAGGGACATATGATAGCACAGCTCGATTCCTGACTGGGATCAACTGTAAGGTAGTGGAATGAGCTGTGACATAAAGGCTTATCTAACTAATTTCACCTCAATCCCGTTGACTAAACGTAGCCAGAATTATTGGCTCAGTAGTCGACATGTCACTTGAGAGCACAGGTTTGATATTGACTAACACCGGACGAGAATTAACTCCTAAATACTACTTTCTTTTGGATTTAAAGAAACTCATAGCTAAAAGCGCCCCTAACTACTCAAGAGTCTATAGAGTCCCTTGCAGGAACTCATCCAGAAGTAAAACCCTAAGCTCTGACTTCTCCTGTGGTGTGTTAAGATGTGTCAGGCCCAAAATAACGTTTTCCACATGAAAAAAAACATATGTGGATCGGCAAGATTTTCATATGTAAGAGCCAACTTCTATTGACATCGGAAATTATAATTAACAATGCACATTTTTGTATGTTCTAGGTGATGTGCCTACTCCAAGGGCAACTTTAACAGGACACGAACAAGAAGTCACATGTGCTGTCGTTTCTGCTGAATTAGGTCTGGTAGTCAGTGGTTCGAAAGGTAGGCTAACCATCATTGATAAACGATGGATTCCTCCAGTGGAGGGTAATGCGGTGTAATTTATCTTTAGATGGACCTGTGTTGGTCCATACAACAGCTGGCGATCTCTTAAGAGCCTTAGAAGCTCCAGATCATTTCATAAGTCCTAAAATTTGTGCTCTTTCACGGGAAGGACTTATTCTCATCAACTATGACAAGGGCAACGTCTGCACTTTTACAATAAATGGCAAACGACTGAGACATGAGTCGCACAATGATAACGTCCAGGTAATGACTGGGAAGTTATGGCTGAAGACTGGATGGTGGACATTTGTAAACATCGAAGTGCCATTTTCGTTCTAGTGCCTAATTTTAAGCCGCGATGGCGAATACTTAATGACTGGTGGCGACAAGGGCATCGTTGAAGTCTGGAGAACTTTTAATCTGGCTTTGCTTTATGCTTTTCCATCTTGCGACAGCTGTGTTCGAGCCCTGGCATTGTCTCATGACCAAAAGTAAGTTGTTCTCTCGGATTTAGATTATATTAATGCTGAATAGGAGCATCTCATAAATTCTTTTCCCATTGCAGATTTCTTTTAGCTGGATTGTCAAATGGTTCCATCGTGGTCTTCTATATCGATTTCAATCGATGGCACCACGAATTTCAACAGCGGTATTAGTAGACTTCGTAAAACGTTTGTTTCTTCTCATGGAATCCTTGGACTAATTTGGAGTTTCTGTCCTGTGTATATGTGCGTCCTTCTTGGTCACCTATGGTCCAAGGAGATTTCTTCAATGCCCTAGATTTTATCAGGGTTTATTGTTTTTTTTAAGAACTCCTGCCTGAGGAAGACTGGTGCAACACTTTCCTTTCCTCGCTTGTGCGATATTTGGGGTGTGTTGACAGCAAGCCTCGAAAGAATTGGTACAAGAAGCTCATTCACTCTTTTTATTTAAAGGCCATTCCAATTATCAACATGTATCATATTAGTTGATTGGCCCTCTATGAAGTGTACGTGGCGATGAGTGAGATCAGTGCAGTTCAGCTATGAATGATGCAAATCGTCTGTTGGAATGGAATTTTCTTTTTTGCTTTATAATGTCAGTCAATAGCTTTTCTGATAACTGACCTTTGTTACTTGACGAAAAGGCTTTTCTTTCCAGGATTGTGCCTCTTCCTCTCTTTTATTATGGTCTTACCAGTTATTTCAAGATTGCAAACAGAAAACGTTTCATACATGCCTTGCAGGAATGCAAGCAACAGTTGTGTTCAGACAGCTGTTATTTCAATGAATAGTCCAATGGCATTCACACAAGAGTCTCCTCTCCACTTTTGAAAGTGCTTGCCTCCAAACCAAGTCTTACAACCCTTTCTTCTTATGATTACATTCCCATCATTTTGCTTTCAAATCAAGGTGATTTCTGAGGTGCAGTGCAATGTGCAGTCGTCTTGCCACTTATAATTGGACTTTGTCGAGTATCGAGACAAAATTCCTGTCCTGCACTTGTGAGAACCGTTCAACGGAATGAGTATCCATGGATTTATGGACCTTTGGTATTAGGAGGGCATAGTTAGTCTAGTCATTTTTTTCATCATCGCCAAAAGGGGGAGTGGGATACAACTTTGTGGACACTTAAGTAGAACAGCATTTTTGTCCCTGGAAGTTCTATCAGCTCTATTTTCATTATTGGTTGGATAATGGGCAGAGGATGAGGAAATAATTCTTGATTTATTTAGGCCATAATACAGAAAAAAACTGAAAGCTCCCACAACTCTTAAGTGCTCAAATGAGATTGGCGTGTGATGGTCCTCGCCAGGTAAAAACCCAGAAGTTATTTTTGTTGTTATTTACTTACATTCTCTCTCTAGTCTCTTTTTGTTTTGTTGATCAAGTTTCGGCATAGTAATCTTAAGAAGGTTTTTCTTATATCCTAGGGCCTGCACTTAGTTGCTTCTCTCAAAGTCTTGTGTTGGTGAAGGTGATTATGACGATGCACATTAGTGGGCCCTCTTGAAGACGTTTTGAGATGGTGCTATTTTGCTTATGGTTCCATCTCGGCCGACATCTGTCCCATTACTACCACCCAACCCAGTCGCGCCATATAAATAATGTAAATATTTGACGTTTTCAGTGCCATTAGTAGTCGTTCACGGTATTTCTTATTCTTGTTGAGTGATTGATTGATGCCCCCAAACAAAAGGGCCTTTTAATTAATTGGTCACTGTAGCCAATTCCGTTACAAAATGGCCAAGTGATACTCATTGTCCAGTGATGATGATTTGATGTTTTTTCCTGGAGGGTAGATGATAGGGTTTTTTGTTGTTGAATTTTTTTTGGAAGATGCCAATTTGGTGGCAGCTAAGTCAATAATATTTAAATTAGCATAATATAATACTACCTGATTATTGGGATATATGGGATTAGTTGGAATATATATATTTTGTTTTTCGATTATTGTTTGATTTTTATTAATTTGAACTTGCTGAAAGTCAGTTGGCTCGGTTTTTTGCATGTGTGATTTATTGCGTTTCTTGAAATGACATTCCCACACCACTAGTACATAATTATATACAGTATATTAACACACACACAGATCGCCTGGTCACGTGATGACATGTAGGGTCGTTCACATTTGTTCCTACATCTATAATCCTTATTTTGTGGCAGTGGGTCTACTAAAACTCCTTATTGCAATAAATAGTCTGACAATTCTTTAAACACGATTCTGATGAGAGGTCTGAATGGTTTTCTATTTCTTCAGTTTGTGGTGTATTTCTTCAAAAAATTTTGACTGGTGATAGCGAATTTTCAGAAATACAACCAGAAAGTTTCAGTGTGTTAATATTTTCTGTATGAACTTCTTTTCCAATATAAGTCAAATTCTAGTTACCGTATCTATTGTGAAGATACTTCATAAAATACCTGAGAAGATAAAAATTTGCAGAAATGTTAGTGGCATTTCAATCTTTTAATGCTTTTGGTTTACTTTGACTTTTTTTCTATTCCAGTCAAGTTCAGCTGCAATTTTAACAAATTATTGGTTCAATGCATCAATGCTCGATTTTACTTTGGAGAGTTTCTCTCCCTCTACCATAGATACGGTTTTCAGATTCTTATTTCATTTATATGTTGTTTTCAGGTTTGAATTCAGGGACTGAATAAACAACAACTCCCATTCTATAAAAATATTTTATATCAATATATTTGTGGTTTGGAAATGCTGACAAATATTTTAAAATAATATATGCCTTACAGGTAGGGATCATTCAGTGTCTTTCACTTTCTTTTCTCTTGCTACCAACAATGTCATCTTTTGTTACAATAGTTATTGGCAAGGAAAAGGAAGAAGAAACACTGATTTATCTTTTAGCATAATTTTCTGAAAGCATTTGATCAGTTAGTTTATAAATATAGTTAAGATGGTGTACTTAATTTTAAAGTGGGGTTAAAAAAATTTTTTTTGCTCTTATTTTTTGAAAAATATCCAAATTTATAAGTTATTATATTTTTGTGGGTTTTTCCTCCGTAATATTTTTTTCTTGACAAAAAAAGGACATTTATTTGTCAGAAGTGAATACGTAAAGTAACAAAAAAAACGTGGCATTCCATGGTCCAAATGTTGTTATAAGCAGTGAACGAGTGATGTTTTTTTTATAACTTAGCATAATGGCAAGTCAAAAAAACTAATTTTACAATATACATATATATATAGATAAAAGTATAAAATTATGTGAATGTATAACGGGAAAATATCAATTAATAAAAGCCTAATTAAAACCCTAGAAAGCTTTTAACAAAAATATTTAGTTTTTTTTTGCATAACTTAAGTTTTAACTAATATATATTTTCTATTCTTTCACAGTAGCAACATTTTAAAGGCACTGCGCTACTGTTGAAATGAATTTTCTTGTTCAATCACGTCGATGTTCAAACCCATTCCTTCTCGATTGGTAATCAATGATCGCCTGTCGAATCTCGTCCTGAGTGGTCATCACAAACGGGCCTATAAAAGAATCAGGTGAGAGTGAATTATAAACTTTACATAAGCATTTTATGACAGTGTTCCACTGGCGACTTCAGGGTTGCCGCCATGGTACACCGAGCACAACTTGTCAGGCGGTTCTAAATCTTATATGCAGCCGGGGAACTGGGTCGAACTTGGACTTATTATTTGCTGTATGCCAACCTGCTATTACAGAACTGATCGGCTCCTACTTCCGGAAATGTGGTTTTGCATATTTTTCATCATTATAGAATAATGAGATTTCGTGCTCCTCAAAGTGGGCTCCAGGGTAAGCCCATCCATCTTTTCAGCAGTAAATTCTCTCAATGCTATCATCTTGATTCCCATCCCCTCTATCTTTCTATTTCTGTTAGTTTGTTGGTCCTATTTCCATCTCCAGGGCAGCTGGGACCAGAGCCATCTCACAGTGTGGGCGCGGGCGGGTGTGTGTGCAATGTGTACTGCGTAAGTACGGCCTCGACTCTTTCCCTTTAAATTGATGGGGAGAATAAAAGAAATGCAAACCAATTTCCGTTAAAAGGATGAGAGGGGAAAGGGAGGTTTTTACTTGACAACAGCTAATGCCGTCCCCCTTTGGCCTTTCTTACGACATACAGGGTTACTGCAGGCCTTACATTTCACCAAGGCATTCAAGTCCTGTCATAGGCGAGAAACGGCAGCGTATGGTGACAGTAGTAAATGCTACGGGTTAAACATGCAGTAGATATAACAAGGTCTTCCTGGACCATCAAGTTACACAAATAACTCACCATGCTGAGCTACTGGTTCACCAATTGGTTTTCCAGAAATAAGTACAAAATGACATGTCTCATCATCCTGAAAAGAATGAACCAATGTCAGGGTTATACTAAAGAAAGAGTCGGCAATGACACAGTCTCCAAAACTGATTCATACCTTGTTCTCAAATTCCACTTTATCGCCTTCAGAGAATATGATGGTGTGACTTGGCTTGCAAAGAGTTTGATTGTCAGGAGGTCCTAAAAAATGGCAGAGAATTAGTCGGGAAACAGTGTGATTCCCCTACTCGAAGGCTTTAGGGATGCAGAAAGGTCCCAAAATTAAAATATTCAATTTGAAGAATTGGTGATTCTAATGGGTAACAATCTTACCAAAGTATAACTGGCCGGTCAGAATATAAGCAAACGTTGTCCAGTCATCATTCACGGGCTGCGACAATTTTCCGCCTTTTTCAACATGAAAGTCCAAATACATGGTTGGAGTTCTAGTGCGCACTGGGGACTAAAACAGAATTGTGTTAGGTGACAATGTCAACTCCAAATTTTCGGACACGACATTTAGTAGACGGCCTGGAATCATGGCAACTCTTGTTCCAAAAATACTAGCCAAAGCTAATGTCCAACTTCACGTTAGTAAAGGTTACACAGAATTCCAAGGCTACATCCTTATAAATTACTTTTGCTCCCATGGATTCCCCAGCAATCACTTTGACGGACACTCCCCCTTCAGACTTTTGTGGAATTTGGTCATGTCTTAGCTCTTGATAGGCCGGTTCTACCATCTTTTCCGCTCTAGCCAGATTGACCCACAATTGAAGACCGGTATTATCTCCATCAGAATGTGGCATTTCCGAGTGGACAATTCCTCTTCCGGCAGTCATCCACTAAAACCGGAAAGCAGTGTGAAGCAACTCCAAACAATGAAAAGAATAAATAGAGCTTAAATGTTGTCCATTACCTGAAGATCTCCAGCATTGATGATACCTTTGTGTCCAACAAAGTCCTCGTGTTCAAATGCGCCTTGCATCATGTAAGTAACCTTTAAGAAATCGCCACTTTGTGGAAAACATTCGGGGCCGTTTAGCAATCTTATTGATGGAGAACTTACGGTTTCAAATCCACGATGAGGATGATCAGGAAATCCTGCGGGTTTCTTCACATTAAATTCATCCAACAGTAGAAATGGATCCAGGTTTTGCAACTAATTTTTAAAAGAAATATTGTTAATCAGTTGGAGGTACATCAAGAAAACTCTGGGCGCTGGGACTTCTGAAAGCCTGTTAGATGATGGTTTCATGTGATGCCAAGATCGATGGCTCAGTAGTAGTTCCGCGTGTTCGCCTGGTAATCCCCGGTCCAATGTTTCAGGTTCGATCCTGAATGGGTTGGGGGGCTCAAGTAAGCCTTCCATTGGATGTAACTCAAGTCCTGTCTCGTTGAGAGATGTGTGGAATGACATCCCACACGCACGTTAAAGATCCCTTTCTACATAAAAAAGCAACCACTACGGCAGGGCCGGACCTTTGTCCTTATCCACGGATACACAGGCGATCTTTTGGATGGTATTTTCACGCAGCCGGTTGCCGAACTAAGCTGCAGCCCCTATGCTTATTTATCGTTGAGGCCCTCCGCCGACGCCTCATCTACCCGTTGCATAGTAAAGAGGGTTCTTTAATGTGCAAATGACATCGTAAACCACACGGGCTTCACTTCCCTTCCGGAGGAAGGTGCATTCGAGACCTTCCTCTCGCTCAAGAGACGCTTGAGGTCTAGTATCGAACCCTGAAACACTGATGCAGGAGTCCAGTACGCAACCTCTGTGCTCACAGAGGCGGCAAGACACTAATTGAGGTTGAGCACGCATCTATGCCTACAAGCACTTTTGAGTGTTGTCAATCTCGTACTGAGGATGATTGCAAACTGTATATCGTTGCGTGACGTTGAGTTATGGCCATTCCCGAATGGGTTAAATGCTAAAGGTCCTGCCACACGAAATCACAATTTACTTTTCATTCCATGACATTCCACTTGCCTGCATATTCGGCGATCACGCAACAAGCTGTTACTCGTCGAGATATGGAAGCATAAATGGAGATTTACTGTCAGTAAATGGAGATTTACTGTCTGGATTTGGGTCTCAACCCCCCCTATGTTCCAACAGCAGCGGCGAGATATATTTTTCTAAGGGTGGGATGCAGTACCTCGAAAAAAACTAAAATTCTAAGGGTTCCGTGAGTAGGCAAAGTTTGAAAACCACTGATCTAGAGCAATGTTTTTCAACCCTTTTATTGGAATGGAACCCTTTGGAACATTTAGACCTCTCGCGGAACCCCATACAGTGACAGAAAAAACATTAATTGGTACAGGTGTGTGTGTGTTAGCATAAGGAGTTGAATTCGTGGCCTAATGTGTGAGAGAGACCCCCGAAGTTCATCTTCGACAGACAAAAGTCGTTCTCGTTTCTTGTGTTTTCATTGTTATTTTTATATTTTACCTTGCCATTGGCGGAACCCTTAGGCGGACCTCACGGAACCCTGGTTGAAAAACACTGATCTAGAGGAATGTTGAAATCCTACTATCAGACAATCGACTGCTATGTAGCAGGAACATTCCATCACACTCTCTTCCTGAATAGATAAACTAGAAGTTGCCTCTTCAAGCAAAAAAGTGACTGAAGTCAGCAGAAAAACGATTGCACTGTTTGCAAGTCCTCCCTTTTCTAACAACGTTAACTTGTGATAATTCCTTAACAGAATGGTCAGGCCTGCTGTGCCCCTGCATGATTAATAGAGTTAGCGATAGTAGGTCGGACAAGAAATCACATAAATTAAACCAAATCTTGACTTTCTCCTTCCCCTTTTCTACCTCATGCACAATATCTGTCCTCGTTTTTGCCGTGCTAGTTCGCTTCTCTCTCCCGCAATGGGCCCCTATAATGGATGGAAAAAACGGGATAGTAGAAGGGGAGGGAAATCTGCGCACCTAAATTGAAAGGCCATCTATTCCTGTGGTTTATGACTTTCCCCTCACGAAGACACTCAAATTTCGTTCTTTTTCGGAAACGGTTAACATGGCGAAAAATGTCAGAGGAGAATCTTGATATTTTAATTAATATCATTTAAGGTGACAATTTAATAACTAGTGAGTATGGCTGTAATTTTTTAGTCCAACATTATGAAAATACTTAAGTAAGTATCTAATTATAATAACATTAAATGACCAGCATAAGAGTATGATTCATAACGTACTGTATGTTAACAGCACGCCATGAACACATTTCCATTGTCAAGAAAAGAGGTTAATTTATTATGATTTAAATTTCCAGTCTTGTGGCCTATAAAAAATCAGGTAATTTACTTGAGAATTACCTGTAAGATGTAGTTATGTTGGCCTCGAGCACAGGGTTGCTTTAAATAGAGGTTATGCAACTGACACCAGTTCTCTCCACCCTTCTCATGGGTTGCCAATAATATTTTCCTCTAGGAATTTGTATTCTACGTACACAACCCTATTAAATATCGTCAGCAAAACCACGCATCATTCACATTGATTACTACTATTATTTATGTATAATCTTTACTAGAGACACAACAGGCATCAGTCCGCCAAGGAACCTAAGCTTGGCGCCATTACATCTGTCTCCACAACTGAGAGGATTTGAACTCTGACTCGCCAGCACGCTTGACGACTTTCCCCAAAATTGCGTCATGTTTACGTTTTTTTAGCATTCGCAGAGCTTTTTGCGCTGCTGGCAGAAACCCGGTTGAAGTCGCATTACAACTATAACAGCAGTGCAATCGACAAAGTGGATCAATTCACTCGAGATCACTCTTTAGGTGTGGCTATTGATGTCAGAATTGCCTTTCATTATGACCACTCTTCTGGAATGTTACAAAGCCTGTAATTCAACTGACGGAAGCTAAAAGCAGTTGCACGCGTTAAATATTTGATGACCATTTAAATGTCATTAGGGTGCATTGCAATACGTGGGATGCCTCTGTCTGACACAGTGTTTTTTAACCAGGGTTCCGTGAGGTTCGCCCACGGGTTCCGCCAATGGCAAGGTAAAATATAAAAATAATGAAAACCCAAGAAACGAGAACGACTTTTGTCTGTCGAAGATGAACTTCGGGTGTCTCTCAAACATTTGACCACGAATTCAACTGCTTATGCTAACACACACACCTGTATCAATTAATGCTTTTTTTCTATCACTGTATGGGGTTCCGCGAAAAGTCTAAATGTTCTAAAGGGTTCCGCGAGAAGTCCAAATGCTCCAAAGGGTTCCATCTCAATAAAAAGGTTGAAAAACACTGGTCTAACATTATATTTTTAGGTGAGGTTGAAGGGACGCCCTGTCATATCCAAACTCTTTACTTTCTAATCCTGGTTATTCTGTCCCCACTCAAACATTCATGGTTTGCAGACAGGTAAGGTATACCGTATATACCCCCTAGACACAGTTTCAAAACTTCTTCCTATCTAACGGGAGCCGGGAGCCTCATTTTAAGTTTTTCCCTTATCGGAGAGGGGGGGAATAATCTGCCCCGACCTCTGCCAGGAGTGATCCTGCAATCTTTGAACTCATCAGAAAAGCATCCACTACCAATTGAACTATTTAGGGCACCGATCTACAACCTTAATTATGGATAATAACTGACAACAGCGTTCAACAAAAATAGTCACAACTTTCAGGTACGGTTCTTCAACTTGCGGAATGAAGATGCTTGGTCAAATAGATGCCCTCTCTTCCTCATTACAACTGGAGCGGTTTATTGCGTTGGACACACAAGTTTTCGTCCGATCACTGAAATTAAGCAACGCAGCCCTGGCTAGTACTGACAAGGGTGGCCGCTTGGAAAAACTGGGTACCGCTAATACCCAAAAATCGTCGCATTGGTGTAGTGTCCGTGCAGTCTCTGCATTAGAACTACGCAATGGACGTGGCTCTAATGACCTTGTAGTTGAAGGGCCCTAAAACACCCACGAGCCAACCAAACTCATTACATCTGCTAACGATACTTCAAAGGACGAATCAATGATTCATCGTGGAATTTCGTCCATTCACTTTTCCTTATTCCTAGCTTCCGGCACTTGAAAGATGTCACCTGTCAGAATTGAACAAGGTAGGAGAGAAAGCGAATTTTTCACGATGCTCTACATTACGAGAAAATTAAGTAGATTTTCAGATATGGAAATAAGAATATTATTCAGAAAATGTCCCTTTTATTTAGCTGCAGGCCTTGAACTGACCTTGTGTGATTTTTTTCTCCTTCCCCATATTCCTCGACCTACAGTATTTGGCACCTCTGAATGACAGGCAGGTTGATGGCAGGAGTGCATGCATGTCACTTAGTGAAAAATTTAAGGCAAAATATCTTCTACATTACCTCTCGTCGTCCGATACTCCGTTTGACCCGGGCTCCATCGCCTTCTGCCTGCCATTTACTTTCAACTGCTCGTTTCACGGTTCGGCTCATGATTCTCCTAAAGGACTGCGTTGTTGTTGGTGGTGTTCGTGGCTGTCGCTGTAGCGCTAGGCGTGGCACTTCACAAACTGCCGGGGAATAGAGGGTCGGCACTGTTCGGGAACAGGAATCACGACACGAAACCAGGCCTGCCAACAGGCCAATGAAAACTAATATCTGAGCTGTACCTATGATGAGAGGCTATATATATAGACTTGCTGCTATACTGTTGTTCTGTGCTTTAAATTCGACTCAGTCATATCCTGGCTACAGTTTGTCTGGCGCAATTTCGCCAATAGGATGAGTAGAGGCTAGTGGGTCATCCAGTGAAAGCTATAGTTGCATGTTCACGATGACGCGGCGCATTCTTATTTTTAACTAGTTGACAGGGGTTGCACTAGTTAAATCGCTTGAGTAACTTTAACTATAATTACCTAAGAGGCCTGCCGGCCGACCTCCAACAAAACAGGTTCGCAAACCAAAGCCGGAAGTCGATAAACATGTAAATAAGTGCTGCACTGACGTATCGTTGTCAAGGTGACTGTTGAGCATTTTTTCCCCGCAGCTACACACCAAGTACACACCTCAAATGATTGAACTCGTCTAAAGATGGCGGCTGAACGGGGTCATCCGTGATATACTGACAGTTGTATTTTATGTCTTTTGCATAAGGATATGGTGTAGTTCCAAGGCAACGGGGAGATAGATTCGGATGTTACCCGTGGAATCAAGGGACAGTGGTTAGGCCAGCTATGTTATATGGCTCAGAGTGTTGGGCAGTGAGGAAGAGCCACGTCAATACAATCCAAGTAGTCGAGATGCAAATGGTGCGGTACTTGAGTGGGGTGACAAGAGCTGATAGGATAAGGCCCAGCGCAAAATGAGACGCAGTCTCCGCAGGTGACGCAGGGTGACTCACTATAAATTTGTGTCTCATATGATAGTATGTAGTTGCGCATGTTAAGTCGCAGGGTGACGTGATTCAGTGCCTGCGCCACGTGACTCTGCGTAGCGCAGTGCCAATGCCGCAGTTTCCTGCGTGAAGTTGGCATGACAATAACAAAAAGCGGGGCGAAGCAGAGAAGTTCTCTTGTTATTTGATGCAAGTATCGTAAAAACCTGCGTTTCATTGTGTGGTGATTGCCTGCTAGTAGAATTTCGCAGGGCTGCTACACCCTGCGTTACCTTCGCCACCTGCGTCTCATTTTGCGCCTTGCCTTCGGAATGAGTAGTTAGAGCTAGCCTGCGGGGTGGGGAACATCGCGGAAAAAATGGGGAGAGTAGATTGCGGTGGTATGGACACGTAATAAGAAGAGGGAAGGCGGAGCTGGTTAGGTCCATTACAGAAATGCAAGTGGTTGGAAGCACCTGGGGCAAGGGGAGTCAAAGGCAGGCGTGGAAGCAGGTTGTCCGTAAGGATAACTAGCGTGTGATACCTGGTGGGAGATAGGCGAGAGTGGAGAGCTAGAACCCTCGGACCTGACCCTGCCATAGGCGGGTTAAGGGTGTGATGGTGATGCTGTTTTGCTTCATCATCATTGACGTGATAATCTGCATTGTAAATAGGCAAACTGAATCCTTATTTTCATCATTCGCTTTGAGCAGGGGGAGCGGCTTATTGCGTTGGACTCACCAATTCTGGTGTCATCAGAAGATGGATGGCCGCTTGGGAAAATTGGGTACCGCTTATATCCAAAAATCGTCGCAATAGGCAAGGCGCAAAATGAGGCCGCAGGGTGACGCAGTGTGACGCAGCCCTGCGAAATTCTGCTAGCAGGCAATCACTTACGTTGAAAGCCATTTTAGTTGACGCAAATTGCAAACCAGTATGTTGAAAACTGCGATTCAATGTGAGGTGATTGCCTGCTAGCAGAATTTCGCAGGGCTGCGTTACGCTGCGTCACCCTGCGGCCTCATTTTGCGCCTTGCCTTAGTGTAGTGTCTGTGCAGTCTGCATTAGAACTACGCAGTGGACTGGGCCCTAGTGGCGTTGTTGAAGGGCCATAAAAACGCCAACGAAATAAAGAATAGTTTGAGCAGTTCATCCAGTGCCAGATTTACCATTTGCTAAGTATGCTTAAGCCTAGGGCCTCAACATTTAGCGGGCTTCGAAACTTAAGAAAAGGGCCTCAAAATTGAAATAGGCTAGGGCTTCTCAATATCTAAATCCGGCACTGAATTCATCACATTGGGCCACAAGTTTTTCCATGACAGTTTTCAAGCATTCTAGATCGTTCTGTTCCATAATTTTTCCTGTTGTTGTTGTTTTTTTGGAGTTTAAGGTCCCGTCAACTACAAGGTCATTAGAGACCCGTCCACTGTATAGTTCTAATGCATATACTGCACAGATACTACACTAATGCGACGATTATTGGGTATTAGCAGTACCCAGCTTTCCCGAGCGACCACCCATGTCAGTACTAACTGGGCTTGCGTTTCTTAACTTCAGTGATCAGACGAGAACTGGTGTGTCCAACGCAACTCGCCGTTCCCATCATTTTTCTTAAAAAATTAAATCGCCCTTTGATAGAACAGCGAAAGAAAACATTTAACAAAATTCTATGTATAGGGTGATGCAGAAAATGATTTATATAGTTTATTTTTATCAATGTTATTCGGATTATCGAAATATTTGTCAGATTACTGAAATTAGAATTTTAACTGAAGCTTGTTCGGATTAAAGAGGTTACACTGTACATATTTATAGATAAGCTGTCATGTTGTGTGGGTTCTGGAATAGACGACAGGTGCACTGCATAATCCCGAGAGAAGGTTTTAGAAAGGTTGACAGCCATGCTGTTACCTAAATATTTCACTGCCGAACATCCTACTGTCCAGTGTCCTCTTTTGCCTTTCTATCGACCTATTTCTTCTACCGGTGGATGTTCAATCCCAGGCAGAAGGATTGCGTGGGCTTGACCCGCCTAACGTCCCCGTCATGACGCCAGCTAATGATTTTGTGGACGAAATTTCAGTTCCCAGTAAACGATAAAAAAAATTTTTTTGTTACGCTTTTTCTCTGAGTGAAACGCGTAAATGACGTCATCAGTGCGTCATACAAGGCGAAGGTAATGGGACGAAAAGTGCTATTTCATTGATGACGTGATGTAGAAGTAATTTCGCATATTCTAGAAAAATCTTTCCATTGGCTGTCTGACTCCTCCTTAGACACGTCATTTTGTGAGTTGCGATCCAGGACAACAACTGGTGTCATTGTCCTTCATAAGCCAGCTAGCTTTCGTTACTGCAATATCATTTCCGTTTTCGAGTGAACATAAAAACAGCAAGCAGTCTTGGCTCCCCCTCTCCGGTTTTCAGTTAAGAAAGCGTGGATTGGCCGATGGGTTTATTCAACTTTCGCAACTTCAATTAACGTCGGCCTATTACTGGTTATAAAGATGCTATCCACTGTCGAAATGTGGTTGGCGAAAGAAAGGGCTGATGTGGGGGTAACAGAACCAACCCTTTGTTCTTCAAAATGAAATGTCCACAGCCATTTGCAGGAATTCCAGGATAGTCTGGTCTTCAATATACCAACTCTTCATTTCGCCTATGACAGGGTCGGATACCCACTTTTGTTCCATTGGGACACATCCAAGATCTATTGGACGGTATTTTTAAACAACTGGCTGCCGAACTACTGCTGTATCCCCTACGTCTATTTATTATCGGCCCACTGTTCATTGGTCTGCCCCACCGACGCCAGGAGGCGAGTTATATTATGTATGTTTCATCGTTACACTCCACACGGGACCACGGCTTTACTTCCCATCACAGCGTGCTACCCCTGAGCTATGGTTTCAAATATGGTACATCTCTAAGGGTCATCCACTGACCTCTTCCTTCTCTGTCGACATGCGCCACACCTTCTTCTCCACATCAAGGTTACTAACTCGGTTTGTTCGCTCGCACCGAGCTATTAACTACCAAAAGCAGCCACAGGCACACTGAAGTTCCTCCTTATCACACAAATACCACTCACCTTGCTCAAGATTCGAGCCTGCTCAATGTGAGCTCCATGTGCTGTATTAATCAATGATAGTAGAAGTTGTTTAGGCTGTTAGTTGTCATAGTAACATGTGGAATCGATCTTAGACTTGTTATTAATAGCACCATCTATGCAAAACAACAAAAAGCAACTACTAACCCTTTTCGCGCCTATGGCAGGGTCGGGAACTCATCTTTCCGCCTCTGGATGGACACAGAGGCTGTCTGTTGGACGGTAGTTTTACACAGCCGGCTGCCGAGGAAAGCTGCAAACCCTTCAGCTTATTTATCGTCGGCCTACTGTTCGTTGGAGCACTCCACCAACGCCAGGGGGCAAGCTCCAACACCTGAGAACTTCATCTAAAGTTTGCATAGTGCCTGCATAGTGGAGAGGGTTCTTTGAGGTGTAAGTGACATCTTACACCACACGGCACCTACAGCTTTACTTCCCAAAAGACGGAAGGCGCTTTCGGGTGCTCTCTCTCTCGCCCGAAAGAAGCCAACCCACCTTGATCCAGTATCGAACCTGGAGCCACTGATGAATAGTCAAGCGCACTACATCCTGCCCACCGCGGAGGGTTAACCATCTACCAAAGCAGCACGTGTAATTACCAAACGTTTCGAAACTTTGGATTTTACTGGTTCGCATCCACTACCTAGGGGGCCTATCTCTAGAATATTTTTCTCGCATTGGCCCATTCTACTAAAAATCTGAGTAGTGTTAGTCAATGTTTTTTTGGGTAGATGAAATGCGTTTTACGCACTTCGTGTCGGACTACCGACTAAAGCACTCACCACTGTTTTCTGGAGACTAGCCCGGATACGTTTAACACATTGCTTCCGGCTAGGCCTGTTGTTGTGTCCTGAGGGCTTCACTGGTTATTAATTAACGTGAGCGCGGGACGGCTCTCGATCCAGCTTACTCTTTTCATGCCGTATGATCTCTACGTGGCGTGACACCGATGTGGTATCTACAATAGTTTTGGGGTTCAGGAGACCCATCTCCTCTTCTTACAGATAAAGAATGTGTGATGGACGTCGTTATCCGTCCTTGGGCAAAACAGATATTCTGTTGAGTCTGCTCTTCCCACCCCCATTTAGGTAGACGCAGAAGTACCCAAGCTCACTCAGGCATTTGCTTACGTAGTACCCAGTTTCCCCGTGCCTCCTCCCGACCTGCGGTCTAACGTCCCGGGTGAGCCTCGCAGTCCATCTCCCTCTGCACTCTTTCTCCCAGGTTGCTTGCCCAGTTGTCCAGCGTGTGCCCCATCTCCACTGTCGTTCTCTTCTTGCCGACCGCCTTCCTGCGGTAGAATTCTTGACGCTACCTTGGAAGTAGAACCATTAGGATGGTGCCTGCAGTCACCAGGACTGTTTGTTCAGAGACTATGCTGTATGCTAAGAAAACTCAGGGCCCTCGTCTCTGCACCCGTACCAGTCGACTCCCGTAGATCTACTTGTTTAGAGCCTGTGCCCAGATCTTTCCTCCGTAAAGAAGAACGTACTGGACTGTATTCATTAGCAGTCTTCGCTTGCTTGAGTTTGGTCCACCAATATTGGCCATCAGTCTGCTCAGAGAATTTACACACTTTGAAGTCTTATCTGCGGTCCGCCAGACATGTTCCTCTCATTTCAACCACTTCGCCCCTCCTCCCCCACCCGTAGTGAAGTATTAACCAAATAAGGCCACGTGTTCGTCATTTGACTACACTTAAACGCTTATAAGCAAATGTAACATTATAATTTATTGAAAACAAAAGAAAAAAAAGTTCTATCTAATAGTGAACTGTTGATATCTAGTCACGAGGTCAAAGGGCGTGACTTTCGAAGAATAATTTTAAATAAAAAGGCGTTAATAGTAGTTTGAAGTAGTTAGTTGTATTATGAAATTGTAATATAGAAATTATAATTGGCATATCTTTGGTCAATGTCGCCAAAACTAATCATGTACTGTCCTGATAATTGCTTTAACTAAAAATCTAGAAGAGGGCAGGATGTGGGCAATACAAAAAATGCGATCTAATATTTGAGTTCCTTGAAATTGAATTTACTATTAGGTAGAATGCTTGAAACAGAAGTAAACCGGCAGTCCACTGGGTTTCCATGCGCTAAACTGGCAGACTAGCGGTACCTCGTCTGGGTACGGGAGAAGCAGCTTAAGGGCGTCAGGAATTTGGAGATGAACCAAGCTTTAAGACGTGTCGCTAGCTACAGGAAAGGAATGGTAGCAATCAACACGAAGTAGAGGTAAGAAGTTTCCGTAGATAAAGCAGGTACTAATGACTGGTAATGAGGACTAATGCTTCTAGTTTTCAGGCTCATTCTTGGGCCTGGGTACCAATCAGGCCTGGCTCGTGAGCTTCAGGCACCCTAGGCAAGTGGGTCAATCACCGCCCCCCCGTTAAATTTAATGCAGTTCTAAATTGTCCGAGCGTCCCTCACGATCTTGGCATTTCTGCCAATGCATTGCTAGGGCTCTGCAGAAAGGCGCCTCTAGAAAGCCAACATTTAGAAAAAAAGCCCCACCAATCAGAGAAGTTTGGGAACCCCAGGACAAGAAAGTACCTCTGTAATTTGAAATTCGCCACTATGAAATTTGCCGCCTAGGTTTGCCTGCTCCATGAGCCGCCTGTGGTACCAATGGTGAGAGATGAAGTGTGGAGTGACCAGGGCCATTTACTCTTGAATATCCGGAATGATGAGGAATTTTCATAAAAATCCGGATGTCTTTTTACATAATGAGTGGATGGCATTTAAGTACATGTTGATTAGTTGTCCTACATAGGTAAGAAACATCATACCTTTCTTTAAAATAAAACAAAAAAAAGTTTCCGTGATTCTGTAATGATAGGTCTAATGACGTCAACGTCACTGTCCTCGTCAGTTCTGACGCAGGCCTCGCATGAGTATTGCACAGAAAATCGTTCATGAGATTTATTTTAAAGATTTTCAAATATCAATGGGCCCACTAGTTAAGTCATTTGGACCCTGCCACTTTCTTTTCCTAAATTAAAAAATATCCTCTTTTTCTTTGGGCACTTTGTGTGCATAAAATGACCTCTCGTAGAAATCTCTTGACAGTTTTTTCGCCTGTCTGCAATCTGTCGTCAGATCAGGCGAACGAAACGCCTTTCGAAAAGTAAGCCAGTCATTTGTTGCCAATTGAAGTGGTTAAAAATGATTTCCGCTATAATACGTAATACTTAACGGGCGTGCAAACCGGGCAGAGATATGTTGCACTAATGCAGTGCTCATGCAGGACCTAGGCACTCTAGACCTTCGTATTTTGTGAGTACGAGGCAACTGAAAGCAATCAAACTAGAGATCATCTAAGTCACTTGAAGCACAACATCGGAAGCCTTGTTGAAAAGACATGTCACCCTTTCTTTCCCCCCCACTCCCCATACCACCAGTCTCCCATGGTGTGGTGAGTGGATTTCATCATGGCTGGCAATAACCTGAGGGAAAAGATGGTCCTTAAAGGTGAGAGGCTGTAAAATCCTGTGAGCAAGCGTCAACGCTCCTCTATATCGGTCAGTGGGTACTCCCAGTCAGGGCCGGCCTTAGGGCAAGGCAACCGCCTTGGGCCCCGCGCTGGTGAATTAAAAAAAACTTGGTACTGGGGCCCCGCTATCGCCTGTTGCCTTGGGCTCCGCAAACTCAAGGACCGGCCCTGTCCTGCTCCCAGTGATGCACGGAATTTGATACTCAAGCCGAGTAGGAAGGTTTCGCCGGCATGTTTGAATCGAAAGTACATCGGCATCTCCAGTCATTAGAGAGTTAGTGGTGAACGTCGACGAAGACGAAACGAACGATACGAGGTCAAATGAGGCAAATGCGCAAGCTCAATTGCTGGTCTGCTTTTCGTGAGCATGCACAGTTGCCTCATTTGACCTCGTATCGTGATCGTCGATGTTCACCACTAACTCTCTATTGTAAAGCCTGGTTCCGTGGCACGCGACACTGACGCAAATCGCGTTCGAGCAGACGAAATGCCACAGAAACTGATGACGTAGGAACTCAACTTTTTTTCCACAGTAGTGCGAAATCAACTGAAAAGTGGAGTTGAGAGGTAGTCAACTGCATTTCTTGCTTGCAACTGTCGCGTGCATTTCATTGGCTATTGCTTTTCGAACAACGTTAGCTTTTAAATTTTGTTGGTTGTTGGATTTTTGTGCTGTGGGCGCCACCTTACATGCATTTTTGAAACAGTTACACTTCGCATGATTTCTCGCCTGCCACGGAACTACAACAGGAGCAATTCGCCTAGCGCCTGTGGTTGACGTCATAATTTTGTCGTCTGCTCAGGTGCTATTCTCTCTCATGTCGCGTGCCACGGAACTAGGCATTACCCTTCATGGACATAAATGAAGTCTAACAGGGGTTGTGACGTCAGGTCAGCAGATGATCATTATGTTGGCTTTCCATTGCTCTAATCTTTAGTCTATCTACTTCAGGGTTTCTTTTCTAAATATTTGGAACTCATGGATGGTTGACGCTGACCAGGGTGGAAGATGGGGTCAAAAACCAAGAAAAAATAATAATCGAAGGGCAAGACAGCACTAACATAGGTTTGAAGATTGGGATCATGAATTCGAGTCAAGTATGAGACTTATTGAATTATTTAGGTCGGCTTGTCATGTCCTGGGACCGGACCTCCATAATTATAGGGGCGGGAATAAAGATCTTAATTCATAAAAAACGTCATTTTATTTCTTTAAAAATCTCTATTTGGCCGAATTTTTTACACCTTACCCTTGCTACATCAGTGTGCCTCAAAACCTCACTAGTCGCTGCCAGCCAAGTGTGAAATCAATTCACCGATTCCGAATTTAGACACGGTCTTTGAAACAAGGCTCACCTGGTCACACTCAGGTGTGAATTATGTTGTAAAATGTTGCATACCCTGACTGTTAGTTGGCGATAAATAATTGCGTTAACACAATAATAGATAACATGTATAACTTACTATGACACTAGTATGTACAGAATGTAATCATATAAAAACTTTTAAAGTACAATATTTTTTTTTTGAAATTTCATATAATTTTTATACGTCCCTTGCCCATCCCCTACCCCTCTCCCTCTTTTAAATGTATTTATAATGTTTTGCCATTATGTTAGGATGCTTCTGCTAGCTGCTCATTGAAGGAGTTGAAAAATATCCAACACTTTGAAAAAAAATCAGTGTTTTTTTGTGTATTTTTCGTGTTTGTATGAATATCAACCCTGCTTTTATTGACATTGCGCACTTGTTGGTTGTCCATTAACAAAAAAAGCTGTTAAAGGTTTAGTAGGTCCTGTCACTCACACTGGACAGTACTGTAAGTGGAGGAGAAGGAGCCTCGCCTTCATGAAGTGCACAATATCCTCCAATGCATCCATTCGTTTGTGGTATTTAAAATGTTAATGTTTCATATACTTATAGTATCTGGTGGCAGAGGGCGCTCGGCGCTTCCTGTTGATGCAGTTCGTGAAATAAGTAGATGATGTTGGCAAACACTTTTCGTCCAACACTCGAAAATAGCCATCATTTTCTGGCCTGCGACACATTTCTATGATGAGAAAGTCTACTAGTTGACAGCACTGCTGCATTACCGGATATGAATTGTAAGTGTAGTCCGGTCCAGAAAAACAATGGACCAGTTTCATTTTTTTAACATCTTTTGGCTGTTGAGGACCCTGGCTAGGGAAGGTTGGGGGCAGTTGAGGTAAGAGAAGAACATAGAGTTGTAACCACTATTAGTTTACACAAGTTTACTATTCTTCAGTAAGTTTTATAACCAACCACTTGGTGGGCCCCTGCCAATTTGTTGAACCCCTGGAAGTTTGGACAACATGGCAGAACCATTGGACGGTTTGGGACTGCTCCCTCGTCGGTTTACCAGAGGTTCTGATGAGCAACTCTCTGTCATTGTCACACTCTCAGGACTGCTTAGTAGTTGTGGAACTCCCATTGGTGTACATGGTGACGAGGGCATTCTGATTGTGAACTCTGTAGGAGCTGTTAGTGTCAGGACAGTAGCAGAACTTGCACCAGGCCGAGGAGAAGGTGGAGGTGTCACTTCGGGTGAACTTCTGGCGATTGAACTGGGTTGACTAGGAATTGGGGTGAGGGAATGCTCAGCGGGTAAATTTTGTTTGGAGGCACCCTGGTTGCAGAGAGCGTCTTCCGGTAGAGAAGGCGTCTTGGAATCTCTCCTTTGAGAGGCGAACATGGGACTGGTGGTCCTCTTAACAAACGGTTTCAACGATCCTGTATGAATCTTGCCTCCGTACATGTGCCTCCTGGCCGCGGCATTTTTTCTAGACTCGTCAAAACTAGGCATTCGAAATTTGTGAGGGAACTGTGACAGGGATGTGAGTCTGCTTCTAAGGGCCGACAATCTCGTGAGACCTTCTTGTGTAGGGTGAAGGGATGGCGAAGACGTGGGTTGATCGACACTTCCAGAGTATTCTGCCCCAGAATGACTCTCGAACGACGACGAACCCTTTGTATTGTTCTTACTTGCACTGGATTCACTTTCGGTAGAATCTTGACTAGAACTTCGACCAAAGGTATGTTTGACTGTTCTCGCGGCCTCCACCAAGTTGCCCCATCGCCTTCTGGAATTGCGTTGCTTAGTACTGGCCATTCGAGCTGCTCTCTTCATGATACCAAGAGGGGATTTGATGGTAGAAGGTTGGTTTGGTAACGATGCAGAGGAAGAAAGAATGGCGACAGATGCATCAGCTCCTGGTTCCACCAAAGGAAAACTTTCGGCCCTTCCTATATTGAATCCCTTCATCAGTCTTCGTTCCTTTAGACGACATTTCTTGCCTCCTGGACCTAAAGTGGTGAAAGAATGTGAATTTAGAGTTTTTACAGGTATGAACTTGCACAATGACACATCAGTCCCCAATTAAGATATGTGGTGCTCCTGGCTTACACCTTAGCAGCTAACTGCACTACTTATACTAAAGTATCCTTCACCCACCCAACTTTTCTATGTTTGGGACAAAGATATTTGGTCTAACTCATTTATTTACTTAATGTCAGCCTGCCAGCTCTGAAAGTATTTTACAGTCAGTCACCTAGCGGAGACGTGATCCTACACCTTGTAACTTGGAATGCTGCGGGTCTCTAATGACCTTGTAGTTGACGGGACCTTAAACACCAACAAACAACAACAATTGGAATGCTGCCCTGTATATGTATGTTATTGTCCCCGTAGAAAGAGGAGTTATTTGTGAGGGAGGTGCACTTGACCAACCGACTTGATGGTGTCCTTTCTTAAGGCGCGTTCTCATGAGTCAAGTTTTGTTGACCAATTGTAGTTGTTCAACAAAACTTGAATGAAAACTGTGGTGGGAACCTCTGTTTCAATCTAGTTGATCAACATTTTAGTGATCAACATGAAGTGGTGAGTCATTCACCATTACCCTTCAAGTGAACAATATGTCTTTTGTTTAAGGCCCTTGTAGATATACAAAAGTGGACCCATCAGAGGGGTGGACAAATTGGGGGTTAACCAATTGGGGGCTTTTGACCTGATTTGTAATGTAACTGAAACCCCATTTGTACAATGAAACTGCTGATCAGTTTCTATTGAAATGTGTGAACGAAAATTGATTCAAGTAATGTTCAACTTTTGTTGAACAACTACAATCGTTCAACAAAATTTGACTCGTGAGAACGCGCCTTTAGTCGAAAAGCCATTCAACCAATCTCGTATTCGAGACGGAACATTAGGTACTGTATGTAAGACGTCACAACTCTGCCTCAGGCCGCGTGGGGGGGGGGTATACTTTGATGGTTTCATATTTACATTGGACACAAGAAACTGACGTCGTTAGCATCTTTCATGTCTTCAAGATTAGGGATTGAACTCAGTCAGCATGGACATCAGGTAGATACCGAAAGTTTACGGAAGTTTTGCCCCTGAGAGGGCAAGTAGCCGTTTTTTTTGCTATTCTGTTTTTATTTTTTATTTTTTGCTATTTCTGAGTCATCATCATCAAACCCTTATCCCGCTTGCGGCAGGGTGGCGTCTGCAGGTTCTAGCCCTCCACTCCCGTCTATCTCCAGCCAGGTCCCCGTCCACCCCACACACTGCCATGTCCTTTTGGACAATCTGTTCCCATGTCTGCTTCGGTCACCCCCTACCCCAGGTGCTACCGATCACCTGCATTCCTGGAATGGACCTAACGAACTCCTCTTCCCCTCTTCTCATGACGTGTCCATACCACCTCAGGCTATTCTCCCTCATTTTTGGCGATGTCCACCACCCCCCCAGATATTTATTTCTTTTTTTTTCTGTTTAATACAATAATAATTTTAAAAAAATAAAAAGGACACAAGCATAAACTAAAAATTCAAAATTGTGTGCTATGCCTTTCAGAAAGTCCATTAAATTTCTATTGTTGATGTCCTCCACAATATGTAGAATTCTTGCCGAAATTGCCACATATTTCTTATACGCAAACATAAATTAAAATTCCATTGCCCTCCCAGGGGCGAAAAGTACTCAGGGGTGAATGTTCCGGATACCGAATCATTTGCTTCCCTGACCGGAAGTAGATTGTCCTCCCAGACAATGACGATAATGACTATTTCACATACCTTGTGGTTGTTCCTGCGCTGAAGAAGTGTTCATCCCACTGTTTTTTAAGATTTCTATTAATTCATACCGGAAGGAAGATATGTCTTGCTTGATTTCGTTGACGTCATCTTCGGTGACTCCTTGATTATCGGCTTTTCTCTGCTCCACTGTGACGTAACGTCTGACTAAATTTCTCATAATACTCTGCAAGAGAGTCAGATGAATGTGACCAAGAAACAAAAAGGAAAAGAATATATAATACGTCGATGTGTTTGGGATGTGCATATGGTGGCATCATCCCCAAATTCTAGCATTAGACACAACAAATATATGTACAACATCGATATCTAATGTGAATTGTTGGCATTCCATCAGATAGACTTTGATTTGATATCTAGGTACAGTACAGTATATGTTTATTTTGATTATTATTAAGTCTTAATTAATGAAAGAGTTAAATAAAAAAAGGAGAAGAGAAAGAAATGCAGTGTAGGGGGAGCCACAAACAAATAAGGGTGAGGAAAGGATGTGGTGCCATTCTAGAAATAAATATAATAATAACAGCTCTAAATATATTTTTATATATAAAGGGATGCTGAGAGAGAGAGACAGGGGGATATAGTGACACTACAGATTTGAATTAAAATCCCACTTCACTTTTACCTGATATCTATAATCCCTTTCACTTGCTTGGCGAGCCTTCTTCTGAAACAATAATTTTGTGAAAAAAGGGTGCGTGCAATTAAATATGAAAAAGGCACTTTTTTGTTGTTATTGTTGTTGTTTGTTGTTGTTTTCTGTGTGGTGATGATCACATGAAGCAGAGAGAGAAGAGAGAGATAACAAAGAAAGAGCAGAGAAGGAGGGGGGTAAGAAAGCGATAAAGCTGAGGTCCTAGTTAGTGATGATGCACCACTCTGTACTCACTCTTCATATTTGTTCTTATAATAGCCAGTCCTCCAAGGCTTTAACTCCTCCCCACCAGCAAGAGTGGCAGGAATTGAACTCGTGCCACCTCTGCAGTCCCAGGCAAATTCAGAGTTTATGACTAACCCCAATCGGGTTCTCCCTAAAGCAGCATGTGGACTTTTGTCGTGAACGGAGTCATTTTTGTCACTTTATACTCTTTATAAGGGGTAGGATATCCCACAACCAGATAGGTACTGGATTTACTTTTCATGGGGACAAACCTTGAGGTTTCCTCCCCCTGCTAAGAGTATCGAAGGGAACGGGTAATGAAGATTGCGTACAGGATGGTGCTGGACCACTAAGGGTCAGAAAAAAATTGCCTGCTATCTGTGCTATGTGATGAGCCTGTTCTGTTGTTTTATCACGATGCTAGTTTTGAGGGCTCGTTTTAAGAGTACTCTGATGAATGTTGTTGGGACTTCATTCTCTCGTACACTTCCACTTCACTCCTACCCCCATACCTCCTCATTCAACCCACCCTTCCTCCCTCCCTCCTTTCCAAATGTCCAAAAACCAGATAGCAGATTATTTTGTTTTCATTTTCGGATGACCATTTGTGAGGGGATCAAGAAGCGTATTCATGCTGCCAAGAAAAGTTGAAAACGATCGAGAAAAAAAATTTCTTTTCAGGTGGCAAAAGCGTTTGTTGCAAATGAAAAATGAAGAGAATGGTCTGGGTGATGGTTACTCACTCGAATTGTCCTCATATGTTCCTTTTTGGCTGCTCTGGACCTGCCATAGATTTTGCGGAAGAACCACCGGAATAAGTAATACAGACTTTTGGGTGTTGGAATGATGTTGAATGGTGGTGGAACCGTTCCTCCTTCTTCGAAATAACTGATCCATAACTTGCTTCTTGCAAATTTCCACTCGATGTCCGTTTTGTCCTGTTCAGTGAAGTGAAAGAAAGAGTTAGGCAAATATGGTGGACTTCCAATTCATTCATAGGCCACACTGCCCTCCCCCTCCATCAACAACTTCCTCTTCTTCTTCTCTGCAATTTTTTTTCGCCAGTGCTAATTTACCATTTCATTAGGCCCTAACAGAGCGACCTAAAGGCCAATTTAAAAAAAGTGAGGAAATGGATTTAACTGGTCTAAAAGTTTTGTTTATACAAGTGCGGATATTTCAACAGTATCCGATATTGAAATTGGTTTATTTCCGGTTGGCTCATTCAGTTAGTTACTTCCCGGCGCTAGGAAAGGAAACGATGGATACGAACTGCTGCACATGGAAACTGCCAATCTGCACACTTCTTTTCCGTGCAAGAGGGGTTGTGCGAGGGATATAGTACACATCAACACAGTGAGAACAGGCTTTACTTGTTGTTTGTTGGTGTTTTAAGGCCCTTCAACTACAAAGGTCCCTAGAGCCCCCTCCACAGCATAGTTCTGATGCAGAGACTGCACAGCCACTACACTTATGCGACGACTTTTGGGTATTAGCAGTACCCAGTTTTCCCAAGCGGCCACCCATGTCAGTACTAGCTGGGGTTGCGCTGCTTAACTTCAGTGATCAGACGAGAACTGGTGTGTCCAACGCAATTCGCCGCTCCCAGGCTTTACTTCCTACAGATCGCCCTGGCTTGTGAATGAATGACTCGATAATGGGTCCACTACTTATACTTTTGTTCCATGAAGCAGTTCGAAGGTGGGGGTCTCAACCTCAAGGCTAAAGGTTCGATTCTTGCCACGGCTGAGGATTTCTGTTTGTATCGGACAGGAGACACGAAAGGAAGCTTTAAGTGAGCCTCTCCTCAGATGGAAAGTAAAATAGATTACCCTTTCTACTGGGAAAAATGTTTATATCGGCAACTTTTTTTCAGGTATGTGCGCTCATATCATCCTGGAATCGAACCAGCTATTGAACAATGAGAAAGGGCTGTTCATAAAAGTGTGTCAGTTTTATTTGGGGCAGAGTGCAATAAACAGTTGTGACTTACTGATATCATTTGGTAAGAGTGATTCATCATGGCGATAAGCAAATTGAGTAGCACCACCACGTTGATGACTGAGTAGGTGCCAAACATGAGCATTCCCCAAAAGCGAGTGTAAGTCTTGATTCCGGATAGTTCGAAATTGTTGAGATCTATAAGGCCAAACACTGCCCAGAATAATGTTTGAGACGATTCGAATAAGCTGTAAAAGAAGGAAACAAAAAAAGCGTGGTTTGTGTTTGTCCAAAATTGGCAAATTGAAAAAAAGAAAAGAGGTCCTTACTTAGAAAAGCGCCTCCAACGATTGCAGGGCTCAACCTTCTGTCCGTCGTCCTCTCCAGGTTTGCTCACGGGGCACTGCTTCCTTTCTGAGTCAGCATAATACCACAAGAGTTGGTTCATGCCACAGGCAAAGGCGAATAGAACCAAGGAATAGACGAAGAAAAACTTCATAATATCGATGACCATGCGTCCCAATGAGATCTGCAAGGGTCCCAAATGAGGATTCACCGAAAAGATGTACACCAACTTCAGAGAACTATGGGTGAAAAAATGGAAGGAGAGCGAAAAAGAGCTCTGGTACTTGTTCATGGACTCTAATTTGAAAGTACGAATGCAATAGTGTGCTTCAAAGAAGAAGAGAATAGGTATTTTATTTACCTAAAAATGTTAGCGGCGGAGAATAGGCCCTCTGATATTAACATTGGGTCCCAGTCTCCCCAGTCCTTTCTCTCCTGCTGCCCAGTTGTTGGATCTCTTTGGACCTAAGCACACAGTAAGTAATACAAGATGGTTACTAGAGCAGGCTTCACAAGATGTAGGGCGGTCCTAAAGCGTAGTGATGCCCCTACCCATGCAAATGGTCCTTTGGGACCCACGCGTTTTTCTACTTCAAATCCATTTGAGATATATTTGTCCCGTTACAATTTACATGGATACCACCAAATGTGGCCTTCTTGACAACGTCCCAGGCTTCAAACCCCACCCCCTCCGCCATCTTGAAACAATCCCCATTGAAGTTTAGGGCTTCAACTCCAACCCTGACCGGAAGTAAACTATGCATACCTGATAATAGGCTACTGCTCTGAGAGCAATAGTGGCAACGTATAACGAATTGGTGACAAAATCGATGATATTCCACATGTCTCCAATGTATTCCGTGAGACCATCTTCCCATAACTGCTTAATTTCGGCCCAAATAAGACCTAGAGCCGAAAAAGTAAATATTTTAAAAAGTGGCGTCATGTCAATCCGAACAGCTGGCCACGGACGAAATTCTATCTACAGCAGTTCTACCATCATATTTTACTAGACGCTAAGCCTAGTGATGGATATGGGGCGTTCAGGTTCTGATGTAAAAAATGTTTTAATGATAGAAATGGTAGGCCCCATCAGAATGTAGAACGTCCCGTCCTCAACTTTTTGAATTGAGTTGAGGCGCTGGGTTGAATACAACATGGTGGCAGGATTCTATGAAATTCTATTCAGGGACACTAAAAAACGCTTTCTATCCACCAGAAGCCCCCAAGGGGCTCAGCTTTAGGTGTCTTTTACATCAAGGAAAATGTAACTGGCATCATTGTGGCATTGCTCACTGTTTGTCCATGTACATTGCACATTATGATAGAACAGTGGTCTTCAAAACTTTGTCGACTCACGGAACCCTTAGAATATGAAATGTTTTGGGGGAACCCCATCTGACTTTCAGAAATTTTCATTTTGACTTGCGGAACCCCCAGAGATGTATTGCGGAACCCTGGGGTTCTGCGGAACACAGTTTGAAGACCGCTGTGCTAGTGTGTTATAATGCCTAGTTCCGTATCACCACACTTCAACGCTAATCACGTCGCCACTGATGACGTTTTGTGCTAGTGCGTTATGAAGGACCGCCAGCTCAGTTCCTTAAGTGCAGCGCTTTATTCGGAGTCACCGCACGCCGCCCGTCATGTCTTACATTATCCTCCGCCATTTTTCAAGCAGGCAGCTCAACCGCAAGCCAATCAGAACGCAGCGTGACGTGCGGGACGCTATGTGAGTTGCCCACTGGTCAACTCAACCACCGTCACGCATAGCTGCTCTGCAGCACCCCAAGTAGCAGTGTGACGTCACCATTATTTGTGCTGTGTCGTCTGATTCAACGGTAGTAGCGTTAGTGCGTGGGTATACGGAACCAGGCATTAGTGTGTTACACCAATGGGTTGGGGAGTCAGCCAAGCAGCCGTAACGGGCTGAACCTTGACCACCTACAGTAGGTGGTAAATACGCTTTATTCGCCAAACCTCCCTCCGTCCCCTTCTGGGCTGATGAAATGATTGGACTTCTGTCTGGCATGCAGACGATCAAGGTCCAATTCCTGCGGTGGTATCATAATCGTAGACGTCTTGAAGGTGGTCAGATGGCATTTTGAGAACCAAGTAGTAGTTGGGATGCTTACCCATGACCCAGGCCATAATCAAGCACTCTACTATGGTTGGCATTTCTCCCTTTTTTGACGTCACATCCTGAGTTTTATTTATCACAGTTTCAATTCGCTGAGATGCAAGAATGAGTAAAACTATAAAAAGAAATGACAACAAATTACTATCGGTCAGTTACTTCCGCTAGTATTCCACACTAGCGCCAAGTAACAACAACCGGAAATGACGCGAATCTAATTTTTCTTCAGAATAGGATTCGCTTCCTTGGAGGTCCTTGTCAGAGTGAGTGAAATCAGAACACATCACCATTTGAAATCAGGCAGGGGAGGGTCATACATTAGCTTTCATAAGGTACAGGCCTAATCTAGAAACCGGAAGAGACAGAATGCGATACACATATGGCACGAAATACTGTATGAGGTGATGTAATTTCAGGGATTGATTGACCTATCACCGGGGATGGAACCTCGACCTGGTTAATGGCGACCTTCCCATGTTGATGGAATGATCAGAATATCGTTACTGGAATTGACCCCCCCCCCCCCCCCCATGATTCTGGTATCGTGGTTGACAATTGCAGAACTTGTCACTAATACTTACTTAGAAAAGTGATATACGACGCTGAATGACCAATGAATTTGATGAATGGCTTCCGCATGGTTTGACCCATACTGGTGTGAGGCAGAAATATGTAAATAATGGAGTAGACCGGAAATAGAAATCCTATCCACAGGATTTGAAGAGTCTGTAAGACGACGTTCTTCCGTCGAAATCCGGGTAAGCCATCGTACCAAATGGATGCCAATAACTGTTGGACGTTAGGGTGGGCTACGAACTAGAAACGATACAATCCAGAGATACAGCCAATCCAGCAGTTTCGTGAATTGTTGAGTCCGGTTATGACGTCACGTATCCCGGAAGTAAACTTTGTAGAATTTGCGGCAGCGCCAAGTGAGAAGAGGACTAGGATCTACCAGACCTCAATGTGACTTACCTTTTTCTGCTTATATTTGATAGCCAGTTTGAGCCGATTCAAGTGCATCCGTTCTCCATGTTCAAAGGCGGGCCCGGTGGGGTCATGATTTAACATGACTTCTAGCTCGTAGGAGCTCCTTGTGTGGTCCAAAAGAGCAGTGGCGAAGTCCTGACACTGCTTCCGTAATTCCTAGTAATAGGATACTATAAAATTAGTAGAGAACCACCATCTACCATTTTCCAGGTGGGTGGTTCAGGACAACGCCAACATAATCACAGACCCTATAGGTTCTGAATAGGCCTGATGCCAAAATTACCCCACGGCCAGGGCTACAAGCTTGTAAATTTAGCATTTTCGAGCTCTATTTCTTTGTGTAGAAAAATGCGCCTTCCAGCAGATGAGAAAAAACAGGGGTCTGGATGTAGAAGGGGTAAGGGGTCCTTTTTGTCTACGGCCTATGTTGAATCGAAAACTGTAATGGACCATAGTCTGGTCTCCTAGATCGGAGATAATGCCAAGTACAGTATCATGTACCTACCAGACCACGAACCATAAGCCATTGGTTCTCAACTGGGGCTCCATAGCAGGATTTTCGGGGCTCTGCGGCACGAAGCGCTACGGATGCCTGGGGCACCACAAATGCCAGTCGGCTATTTCTCTCTATAGTTATAGGCGTGGTTTGCTTGAGAAAATACAATTGTTTCGTTTCATTTTGAACGTGTGCGTCTTACATTTACGTAGTTGTGTTCTCTCGCTACACTGGGCCCTTTTTACGTTCTCTGCTTGAGGTTTCTCTTCCGCGGTAGCAGTGTGTTGATCGTTGTCCAGCGATAGACAAGTGGTTAAAAATTGGAAGTATTTCTGGAACAGGAACTTGTTCCTAAAACATTCCATATTATATTTGCTCAGTTATTTCTGCGCATGTTACTTTTTCAATACTGCTTGAATCATATAAGAGTCCAGCGAACAAATTGGCTGCCAGGTAAGGGCTCTGTCAACGAACTAGCTGCCATAACGGCTCCGCGACTCCAAACGGTTGAGAACCACTGCCATAACCGATGAGACAACGACTATAATGAAAAGTATCCTCACTAGATGGCGACGTAATTCATTTAGTTGAGATTGTAAGGCCCTTCGTCCACCGGCGCAACGCAACGCAACTGCAACCCAACGCGTTTATGGCAGTTGCGTGAGAGTTGCGTTGCACATCCCTTCGTCCACCGGCGCAACTCTCTCGCAACTAATGTCTTGCAACTTTTTTTTCGTCAGTCTCGTCCACAATGGCAAACCGTGCAGTTAGTTATTGTAATGTTGTTGTCGCATATGGAGAAGTGTGATGACAGTGTCTTTATTCAAGGCTCTTTGAAAAATAAAGCGTTCTTTGCAGTGGCGTCGCTAGGGTTGGCGTCACCCGGTGCGGGGACGCCATGGTATCACTCCCTCTCCTGGAAAAAAGCTGCTTCTTCTACTTTGATGTCACCCATTTTTCTTGGTGTGAGTGGTGTCACCCGGTGCGGACCACCCCCCGCTGACCCCTCGTGACACCACTGGTTCTTTGCAATTGGACAAATATGTGTACATATATTGAAATGGTGCGTATTGAAAGCGTTCTTTGCTGCGTTGCTGTACTAGCGTTGACAATAAAAACTTGAAAAAAGTCGCACAAGCGTCGGCCATGCAACTGACATGCCAGTCGTTTTGCAGTTGGTCGTTTGCCAGTCGATTGCAAGTTGCGTTGCAGTCGTCTAGGTGGACGAGCAACTACACAATAGCAAGGGTCCGACTGGGAATCGACTCCCATCCAACGCTAAAACGATATTTTTTCGAGTCGGATTGCAATCGCGTTGCGCCGGTGGACGAAGGGCCTAATGGGACATCTTGTGACTGTTTTCTAAACCAAATTTCAGTGTTACTCGAATAACGTTCTTCAGTGGTGAATGGGCTTAAAGTCATGGCTAGTCACCCATGGTGCCCCAGCCCGTGATAAGAGCCTGGACCACAGCCTCGCACCTTAACAATACGTAATAACATTGCTATTTGTGCAATCGTTTAGCGTCGTTGATTCGATTACACATCCACTCGAACTAACACGGGAATTCGTCATCAGCCGTCCATTACACGGGTTGTCTCTAAACTTGAAATTAAACATTGAAAGAGGTTAGGCGTAACTAGAACAACGGATTATTGATGCTCATTTGTGCTCGTCGTGCTGATTCTGGTAGGATTATGGGACAAAAGGAAAGCACGGGAGCATCAACAAACACAGCTTTCCCGGTTCTGTGCGAGTATGTGTTTTCGCTAGCTTCGCATTGTTCACATTCAGGTTCGAACAAGCATAATTGTACTGGCTCAGATCAGTTAAGAAATCAGCTAGAGGTTTCAGGAAATATTCGCACAGTGCTCACTTCCGGTTTCCTTGGTTGCAGTTGTGTGCGTTTGAAAAGGGAATTGAACATTACATTTTGTAAAGTTAACCTTCCGTCCACAAGGTGACGATTTTCGAAACACGTTGCAAGGTGGGGTCTGTAATAACCCCAAAAAGAGTTTTTGGTTTTCATGGCTTAAATATTCAGAATGAGGGCATTATTATGGATATTGAATTAAATACCATCCATATAAATGTTAAAAAAATGAAAATAATTTGGAAACATGCTAAAAAAATTCTATATTACCCAAGAAACCCGAGACATCATCATCACCATACCCTTACTCCACCTATGGCAGGATTGGGTCTGCGGGTTCTAGTCCTCCACTCCTGCCTATATCCCACAAGATCCCCGTCCACCCCAGGCACTACCATATCCTTACTGACATCCTGCTCCCACATCTGCTTCAGCACCCAGTATTTCCAACCAGCCACCCATGTCGGTACTAACTTGGGTTGCGTTGCTTAACCGGAAATAAAATATGCTAATTACTTAGGAAAGCTGCCAACTTCCCTAGATAAGTAAAGAAAACATGGGAT
>JAAFCE010001036.1:13091726-13129729 GCA_013389805.1 Trigoniulus corallinus
TCACTAATACTTACTTAGAAAAGTGATATACGACGCTGAATGACCAATGAATTTGATGAATGGCTTCCGCATGGTTTGACCCATACTGGTGTGAGGCAGAAATATGTAAATAATGGAGTAGACCGGAAATAGAAATCCTATCCACAGGATTTGAAGAGTCTGTAAGACGACGTTCTTCCGTCGAAATCCGGGTAAGCCATCGTACCAAATGGATGCCAATAACTGTTGGACGTTAGGGTGGGCTACGAACTAGAAATGATACAATCCAGAGATACAGCCAATCCAGCAGTTTCGTGAATTGTTGAGTCCGGTTATGACGTCACGTATCCCGGAAGTAAACTTTGTAGAATTTGCGGCAGCGCCAAGTGAGAAGAGGACTAGGATCTACCAGACCTCAATGTGACTTACCTTTTTCTGCTTATATTTGATAGCCAGTTTGAGCCGATTCAAGTGCATCCGTTCTCCATGTTCAAAGGCGGGCCCGGTGGGGTCATGATTTAACATGACTTCTAGCTCGTAGGAGCTCCTTGTGTGGTCCAAAAGAGCAGTGGCGAAGTCCTGACACTGCTTCCGTAATTCCTAGTAATAGGATACTATAAAATTAGTAGAGAACCACCATCTACCATTTTCCAGGTGGGTGGTTCAGGACAACGCCAACATAATCACAGACCCTATAGGTTCTGAATAGGCCTGATGTCAAAATTACCCACGGCCAGGGCTACAAGCTTGTAAATTGAACATTTTCGAGCTCTATTTCTTTGTGTAGAAAAATGCGCCTTCCAGCAGATGAGAAAAAACAGGGGTCTGGATGTAGAAGGGGTAAGGGGTCCTTTTTGTCTACGGCCTATGTTGAATCGAAAACTGTAATGGACCATAGTCTGGTCTCCTAGATCGGAGATAATGCCAAGTACAGTATCATGTACCTACCAGACCACGAACCATAAGCCATTGGTTCTCAACTGGGGCTCCATAGCAGGATTTTCGGGGCTCTGCGGCACGAAGCGCTACGGATGCCTGGGGCACCACAAATGCCAGTCGGCTATTTCTCTCTATAGTTATAGGCGTGGTTTGCTTGAGAAAATACAATTGTTTCGTTTCATTTTGAACGTGTGCGTCTTACATTTACGTAGTTGTGTTCTCTCGCTACACTGGGCCCTTTTTACGTTCTCTGCTTGAGGTTTCTCTTCCGCGGTAGCAGTGTGTTGATCGTTGTCCAGCGATAGACAAGTGGTTAAAAATTGGAAGTATTTCTGGAACAGGAACTTGTTCCTAAAACATTCCATATTATATTTGCTCAGTTATTTCTGCGCATGTTACTTTTTCAATACTGCTTGAATCATATAAGAGTCCAGCGAACAAATTGGCTGCCAGGTAAGGGCTCTGTCAACGAACTAGCTGCCATAACGGCTCCGCGACTCCAAACGGTTGAGAACCACTGCCATAACCGATGAGACAACGACTATAATGAAAAGTATCCTCACTAGATGGCGACGTAATTCATTTAGTTGAGATTGTAAGGCCCTTCGTCCACCGGCGCAACGCAACGCAACTGCAACCCAACGCGTTTATGGCAGTTGCGTGAGAGTTGCGTTGCACATCCCTTCGTCCACCGGCGCAACTCTCTCGCAACTAATGTCTTGCAACTTTTTTTTCGTCAGTCTCGTCCACAATGGCAAACCGTGCAGTTAGTTATTGTAATGTTGTTGTCGCATATGGAGAAGTGTGATGACAGTGTCTTTATTCAAGGCTCTTTGAAAAATAAAGCGTTCTTTGCAGTGGCGTCGCTAGGGTTGGCGTCACCCGGTGCGGGGACGCCATGGTATCACTCCCTCTCCTGGAAAAAAGCTGCTTCTTCTACTTTGATGTCACCCATTTTTCTTGGTGTGAGTGGTGTCACCCGGTGCGGACCACCCCCCGCTGACCCCTCGTGACACCACTGGTTCTTTGCAATTGGACAAATATGTGTACATATATTGAAATGGTGCGTATTGAAAGCGTTCTTTGCTGCGTTGCTGTACTAGCGTTGACAATAAAAACTTGAAAAAAGTCGCACAAGCGTCGGCCATGCAACTGACATGCCAGTCGTTTTGCAGTTGGTCGTTTGCCAGTCGATTGCAAGTTGCGTTGCAGTCGTCTAGGTGGACGAGCAACTACACAATAGCAAGGGTCCGACTGGGAATCGACTCCCATCCAACGCTAAAACGATATTTTTTCGAGTCGGATTGCAATCGCGTTGCGCCGGTGGACGAAGGGCCTAATGGGACATCTTGTGACTGTTTTCTAAACCAAGTTTCAGTGTTACTCGAATAACGTTCTTCAGTGGTGAATGGGCTTAAAGTCATGGCTAGTCACCCATGGTGCCCCAGCGCGTGATAAGAGCCTGGACCACAGCCTCGCACCTTAACAATACGTAATAACATTGCTATTTGTGCAATCGTTTAGCGTCGTTGATGCGATTACACATCCACCCGAACTAACACGGGAATTCGTCAGCCGTCCATTACACGGGTTGTCTCTAAACTTGAAATTAAACATTGAAAGAGGTTAGGCGTAACTAGAAGAAAGGATGATTGATGCTCATTTGTGCTCGTCGTGCTGATTCTGGTAGGATTATGGGACAAAAGGAATGCACGGGAGCATCAACAAACACAGCTTTCCCGGTTCTGTGCGAGTATGTGTTTTCGCTAGCTTCGCATTGTTCACATTCAGGTTCGAACAAGCATAATTGTACTGGCTCAGATCAGTTAAGAAATCAGCTAGAGGTTTCAGGAAATATTCGCACAGTGCTCACTTCCGGTTTCTTTGGTTGCAGTTGTGCGCGTTTGAAAAAGGAATTGAACATTACATTTTGTAAAGTTAACCTTCCGTCCACAAGGTGACGATTTTCGAAACACGTTGCAAGGTGGGGTCTGTAATAACCCCAAAAAGAGTTTTTGATTTTCATGGCTTAAATATTCAGAATGAGGGCATTATTATGGATATTGAATTAAATACCATCCATATAAATGTTAAAAAAATGAAAATAATTTGGAAACATGCTAAAATAATTCTATATTACCCAAGAAACCCGAGACATCATCATCACCATACCCTTATTCCACCTATGGCAGGATTGGGTCTGCGGGTTCTAGTCCTCCACTCCTCCCTATATCCCACAAGATCCCCGTCCACCCCAGGCACTACCATATCCTTACGGACATCCTGCTCCCACATCTGCTTCAGTACCCAGTGTTTCCAACCAGCCACCCATGTCGGTACTAACTTGGGTTGCGTTGCTTAACCGGAAATAAAATATGCTAATTACTTAGGAAAGCTGCCAACTTCCCTAGATAAGTAAAGAAAACATGGGATAACAGGTACTCAGAGGTTGGTTATATACCCTTCCGTCCATAAGGTGACGATTTTGGACACACATTGCAACGTGAGGTCTCTTATGACCCCAAAAAAGTTTTTGGCTTTCACGGCTGAAATATATTCAGAATAAGGACATCAATTAAACATATTGAAGTCCATTAGGCTAAACCCTCCTGAGCATAGGGGTAATGCTGACTATTACTGAGAATAGATAAAGAAAAAAGTGTTTTAAAGAGGGGCCATCAAAATGCTACATACATCACAAGGTGGGGTCAGGAATGACCCCAGACCTGTCCCTTTCACCAAAATTGAAAATAAAATAGGACATGCTAATTACTTAGGAGACCTGCCCACTTCAGTACTTAAGTAAAGAAGACATTGGAGAACAGTTACTCAAAGCTTGGTTAAGATTAGAGAAAGTGGTACACGTACAGATACAATTTTATAGGTCTAGGGTAAGCTGAAACCCCCACCTTGTGGACGGAAGGTTAATTGAAGTCCTCTGCTTTCTCTTTGGATTTCTTGCTGACGAAAATACGTTTTTAATCATTCGGTAGTGTCGTTAACATTCGCACGCACACCAGTGTGCACCGATCACTGTAGCGTCCCAAAAGACGATTACAATGAAACCTCCCTAATTGGTACACCTGTGGGACCCGGCCAAAGTGTGTCCGTGAGAAGGGTGTACCCATAAGAGAGGTATAGCAACTCGTATCCCTTTTCCCGCCTATGACAGGGTCGGGTAACCATGTTGCTCCTCTGAATGAACACAAGGGTGATACATTGGACAGTGTTTTTCGGCAGCCGGTTGCCGACGAAAGCTGCAACCCCTATGATTCTACTGTTCGTTGGGGAATTCCATCGACGCCAGCGGGGCGAGTCCTACACCTGGAAATTTTGCCTCATCTGCCAGTTGCATAGTAGACAAGGTTCTTTACATGCAAATGCCATCAAACACCACACAGGACCTCTGTTGTACTTCTCATGGGAGGCACAATGGTCCAGTACCCACCTCGGTCCAGTATCGAACTTAGATCCACTGACGTAGTTACCCAGCACGTTAATCACTGTGCCGTCGAGGTGGGATGCACCCATTACAGAGGTAGTTTTCTGAAAGTGGTGTACCGCTTAAAGGGGGTAGAAATTACATATAACCTATGGGTGAAAAGTCGGTGCCCGAAGAATGTGTACCAATATGAGGGGTGTACCCTTTAGCGGAGCGTATCCATAGAGAGGTTTTACTGTATAATTGCTCTTCTTCCGCCGTACTGCATGTAACATAGACGTGTGAGCTTAACAGCTGTTGAGCAGTGACGTCTGGCGGGGGAAATGTCTTCCGTTGAAGACTGGGGGACGGGTGGGAATCGAGAAGTAAAATGCCCCCACCCTTCCCCATATTTTCTCCTCACACCTCTTAAATGCAAATAAATGATTTCTTAATGGTTTCACCATCCGTGCAAATGCAAATGTGTTGTCTTCGATCTTAGGGCCGATGGGTCGGTTAGGAAATACATTTCAGTGGCATGTCATAGTAACTATGATAATTTGATAGACGCGTTTTAAAATGTGACCTAGACATAAGCTGCGCATATCTCTTATCAAATAATGAGTTATTGATTTAGGCATTTATCCCGGACTTAAGGGCTGAGTTCAACTTATTTTTTTAAAAATAAAAAATAACGGCAGATAGCGCAGTGCTAGCGGTTCCAGGTTCGATCCTGCACCAAGACAGTTGGCTTCTTGCGGGCGAGACAATTGCTCCCAGTGCATCTTTCGTTGGAGAAGTAGAGCTGTGTTTCAATGTCACTACTGCAGATCGAAGAACCCTTACTACATGGAGTGAGATACACGTGTATCTCCAGATGTAGGAGCTCAGCTGTCCCGATTGAACGAAATTGGTCATTCGACCCTATCATATATTGGGGGAAAAAGGGTTGGGAATGATATGGTACTAGTGGTGTTAATCTAATATTAATTATTTTAGAGAAGGGTGTTGAAAAGAACCCTAGCCCACAAATGATGCTAGTTGAGTGGAGCGATGAGGCTTCCAGGTATTTGGCATAGTTCCTGTCTTTTGACCTAGGACCCTTTCCGCAAGGTAAAATATAGCCATCTGCTGATTTAGGCGCACACTAGCCAACACTGCACTTTTCCCCATCAATTCTTAAAAGACTTATCTTGGGAAATTGAAAAGATCCAAAGGAGGGCAGCAAGAATTGTACTCCACAGGTTTTCTAGCAGGGAGAGTGTGTCTGACATGATTAGGGAATTAAGGGGGGGGGCACACTAAGCCAGAGGTGTGTATCTCAGAGCATTAGTCTTTTTATCAGACTGCTGCTGATGGGGTGCAATGGACTTCTGGTTGAAAGCAGATCCTTGGTTGAGTATAAGGGGAGAAAGGATCATTCATATAAGTTGAAGGAGATAAGGACACAGGCTCATATTCCCGGTCTTTTTTTCGCAAGTACCATTCGGCAATGGAATACCCTTGGAGAGGATAAAATGGAGGAGTGGCAAATTGCGTTGGACACACCAGTTCTCGTCTGATCACTGAAGTTAAGCAACGCAACTCCAGTTAGTACTGACATGGGTGGCCGCTTGGGAAAACTGGATACCGTTCGTATCCAAAAATCGTCGCATTAGTGTAGTGTCTGGGCAGTCTCTGCATTAGAAATACACAGTGGACGGGGCTCTAATGACATTGTAGTTCAAGGGCCCTAAAACACCAACAAACCAAACCGAAGATAAAGTGAAAGGCTTCCTGGAAGGAAAAGCCACCATTGCAAGTATTGTAGGGGGACACAACAGTCTTCGGAGTTTTACAGTATCATATGTATGAATGAGAGTTAGTCTCTCCACTGCCAAATTGGCCAAATAAGGCTGCTGATGCGGACAGAATTGAACCTGCTGTCAGCCGATCACGAGGAAACCTCGTTACCAGCGAAGCCGAAAAAACCTGACCTTTAAAAAGTATTTGAATTAACTCTGACAATTGCAAAGTGCCTTTTCCGTCTTCATTTCTCTATTGCATCTAAAGAGTGGTTTTTTATTTCCTATTGTATTGCAATTGCACCTAGAGATGCTTCCGGGCTCTCGAGTGATGCTAAACAACCCCTTCCTTTACTGCCTCACCCCTTCATCACTCCTTTACTATCCGGAATAATGAAGCCATTGAAATAAAATTTGATATTGTCAGATGGAAAAAAATTGGATGTAATTTAGGCCACATTGTACTTTCCGTAGGAAAAGAAATCAAAGAAATGATGAGGGTGTCAGGTAGAAATGATGGGGCCAGAGAAAGGTCGGCTCTCAGCCCTGGAAAGGGAGGGAGTTCTCTGGGCCAATCAGAACCTAGTTGTGATGGTCTCTCTTTATCACTTCATAATGATAGAAATAGAATTGAATCAACGGTTCCAGTAGCACTTCCGGTTAAACGAAGTGAAATGACTGGCGTTTGTGATGGACCTCGAATTAATTGAATCTGTACAAGAGGTCCTTTGATAGAAATTTTCTTGCACAGTACTAAGGGCATTTGGAAACGGTGTCTTTGACTGACCTTTAGCCATAAAGGTAGTGAGAATGAGTGCTAAGGGAGTCAACAGGGAGGTAATAGAAATCGATTTTCATCGTGATGAATCGCTCATTGTCACAGAACAGAAAAAAAGATGGTGAATTCAACGCAGAATAGAAATATGGCTTCCAGCAGAAGTAAAAAAGCACTTTTCTACCATCTGTATAATAACTTGCTATTTTTCAATTGTTGATTTAAGAAGAAAACATAATAACGGCGAATTACCTAATGTTTTTTTTTGTCATTGACTTTCGAGCAACTATGATGATAAATCTGCTCTCTCTCTCGCCAACTGATGGACTCGAGTTCAATTCCAATTTCAGCTAATAACCTTTTATATTATTATACCTCCCCGGCCCTTGGTAGTGCAGTAAATAGTGTTTGGCTTCTTTCGGGCGAGAGAGAGGCCCCGAGTGTGCCTTCTGTCGAATGAGAAGTGAAGCTGTGGCCCTGTGCGGTGTACAATGTCGTTTTCAGGTAGAAGAGGCAGAATTTCCAGGTGTAGGAGTGCCCCAACGTACAGTAGGCCGACAATAAATAAACACGGGGGTTGCAGCTTTGCTCGGCAGCCGGCTGCTTAAAAATGCTGTCCAACAGATCTCCCATGTATCCAGTAAGAGGGACAAAGTGGGTACCCGACTCTACCATAGCCAGGAAAAGGGGTACTACAGTAGTTGCTATTGTCGACCTAACTGTTGAACCAAGTTTACCCAGGAATGCCAGGCAACCAGGATGAGCTTCTGCAACTGGGGATCTTATATGCGTAGATGTTTCTTCACGTAGAAAAGCTCTTGTCTGCCTCCATAGATGGTTGAATGGTTCTCTCGTGAAATCATAGTTTCAGGTTCGATCCTAGCCCGCTTCTTCCGGGGCGGAGGGAAAAACCGGGTGGATCCTCCAAGGTGCTTACGATGTCCCCAGTGCTCATAAAAGGATCCTTTCAATGTGGAATAAAAATATACCTGTGGATTGTAAGTTTTTTCAAATGCAGAAGTCTGCCTCCTTCCCCTAGCGTCGGTAAAACAAGGTATCCAGAATAACGAATCAGAACTGACTATGGCTGAAACGATATCTACTATGCAGCTGTTGGTCAACATGTGTGGGTAGTGACTAAAGGCTTCGGCCCCCTTATGCAAAGGCGATGAGTTTATCGTTTTCTTATCGAGTGCCATTGGCAGGGGCGCTAGCCGATGCCCTGAGATTCTGGGGTCACGATCTTGCTTCCTAGCTAATGGAAGCCGTCCTACAGGCCTCTCTCACACACACATTTTTTGTTGTTTGTTGGTGTTTAAGGTCCCGTCAACTACGAGGTCATTAGAGACCCGTCCATTGCATAGTTCTAGTGCATAGACTGCACAGACACTACACCAATGCGACGATTATTGGGTATTAGCAGTACCCAGCTTTCCCGAGCGACCACCCATGTCAGTACTAACTGGGCTTGTGTTGCTTAACTTCAGTGATCAGACGAGAACTGGTGTGTAGGTGTGGCCGGGAGCGAACCTAGCACCATGAATGCTTCTATCCAAGAAGCTACCGTTGCGTCAACCAGCAGACCTGTGACTGAAGTAGAACGTCAAGAAAACCACAGTTTTCGGTTTATTTGAGTGTTTAGCGTTAGACTTTCTGGATATGGGACCTAATGACGTTGGAAGGCGATCCTGTACACCTGGGAAAATTGATAAACTACATCCTGTAGTGGGTAAAAATGAGAAATTATTGATTGTCTGTCCATCTTAAACGGCAAATCAATCTGGTCTTCACTGAGGGATAGGAGATCCAATGGTTAGATGACAAGATTTCGGTTTACGATTGCGTCAGCAAGGTCCTTGATGGCAACCACAATGTCCCTAAGCTCATAAATCACCAGCTTCTCATCATCTGACAGATTAGTAATCTTGCAAGACATTAAGGACCTTTTGATGAGTTGTCCACACAATTTCTCCTCCCCGCCGTGATCATTTCTCAACTTTTGAAGGGTCAGAATACATTTATTTAATGTTTGTGACGTCATACGAAAGGGCAGGTGGTGACAGATCCATAAAAGCAGGTCTGCCTGATACTGGAGATCAGAGATCAACCATTTTGCGTACTCTCACTCACTCTCCCTTTAAAGTGTGCCATTCTGCAGAACGGGACCTAGAAATACTGTGGTGCCCTTTGGCAGCAGATGTTGGCCCTGCAACAGCTGACAACTGAATTATACAGTTTGATATTGAGCAATTTAACTTAATCAATGATGTTGATTGTGTGCTGTCGTCATTTTCTTTATTAATCCTAGAATTTAAGGTCCCTTGATGAAATGACTGCTACGTGCAGCAAATACCACTGTTAAGGCTTAGTTCTGACATTATTATTGTTATTATCCATCGTTCTGTTGGGAGGTTTGGATCCATTTCCGATAATGGGTCTATTGTTGTTTCTTACTTCGTCACGTCCCCACAAACAGTCTTTGCACCACAAATGAGCCCTTGGGAACTGTTTTTTTTGCTTAGAGTGAGACCTGTGCCGTAATCGTATGCCGCTAAGCCCTTACTAATTAGCTGGATATAAACATGCAGTTTTTTTTCTCGTACTCGATCGGATTCCACAATCTCTGAATTTGTTTCCACGTGGATTTAGTCAATGAATACAATGTTGCTTGTAAAGGGAATGTTAGGGCCTTTCATAAAGACAGTTCATTTAATGCACACGCTACCCATAAAAGTAATGAAGTCGCCAGGCCCTAAGGTAAAAAATTGCTTAGGCAACGTACATAAGCAAAGCAACTCTTAGCCTTTTTCCCGCCAATAGCGGGGGTCGGGTATCCATCTTGACCCTCTGAATGGACACAAGGGTGAAATATGGGGCGGTGTTTTTCCTCAGCCTGCTGCCGACAAAAGCTGCAACACTTATGGTTATTTATCGTCGGTCTACTGTTCGTTGGGGCACTCCACCTAGGGGGTGAGTTCCTACACCTGGAAATCTTGCCTCACCCGTTGCATAGTAGAGAGGGGTCTTTTACGTGTCAATGCCTTCATACACCACACGGGACCTCGAGTTTATTTCTCATCCGAAGGCAGTTCGAGGCTTCTCTCTCCCCTGAAGGATCACAACCCACCTCGACCCAGTATCGAACCTGGAACCACTGGCGCAATAAACAGGCAACGGACATAAGCGAAAAATACAAATTTTGGGATGATTTCCAAGCCCTGTGAATCCCAAATCCGGGGCCCTGGTTGCAAATTTCGTGGCTTCTTCGCCCATGCACGTTGCCTGTTTTTTGCGCCAGTGGTTCCAGGTTCGATAGTCTGGCATCGAATCTGCTAACTGCTAACTCGAATCTGTCGTTGCAGGTTCGATTCTGGTCGAAGCGGATGGATTTTTGTCGGACGATAGAAAGGTCCTAAGTGCGCCTATAATATATAGGGCCTATGTGCAGTTCGGTCAAATTTCCAAGTGTAGGATCTCGTCCCTTGGTGTCGCGTCGGGGAAAGAGAAGTGTTCCAAAGCAGCAAATAGCCGACGTCATATAAGCAAGCGGTTGCAGCAGTAGGCCGGGAGACGTCCATTAAACCGTTATTTTCCCCAGTTCCGTTGGGGCACACGTGCCCGAACCTGCCTTAGGCGGGAAAATAATGATAAAGTTATTTATCTTGTTGTCTTCCCCTTATAGACACCGCTTCCAGAATTAGTATTTAAGATGACTTTAATTTTCTTTATCTTTCTGAGTTTGGTTTATTTCCTTAGGTAGTAAGGGCAGTTGGGGATTCTGAGGTGTCATCATTTTCTAACCCCTTCTTCTTAATGCTCAGGTCCATTGTCTTGGATATCTCAGTTTCTTTTCATCTAAAGCTGTGTTGATGCCTTTTAGCCTTTCTCGAATGCTGTATATTTATTGTTCCTTCTTAACTTGATGAATTCCTTAGAGGCCCTTTTACTCCTGAATTATTTTTAGACTAAATACACACTTGCTCAATATTTCTATATGCAGGCAGGCTCGCCATTACAATCTACTGTACCTTGAGAAAGCTGAACTTGCTCAAATAAGGGCCTGAGGCCAATAATCCTTTTACTGTTTGCATGTTTACTTGAATTTATTAGATTGTTTATCATCAGTCTGGTTTACTCTTTAAGACCATTTACTGACGCTAAGGGGTGGTCGAGCTCCTAAACGTTAGTGTTACGGATTTGCACTACATGTTACTCATGTAGAAGGGCTCTTTTACGTGCAGACGATATCGTACAAGCTGTATGGTGCCCATGGTTTACGTCCGACATACTTGGAGGTTCTTTCTCACCCGAAAAATATGATCCTCGTTGGTGAGGATTGAACCGGGACACCATGAACTCAAGAGGATGCATGCATAGTAATGTACACATAGGTGAGAAATATTGAATTTAATTGCGGTTGAGTGAATAAGAAATAATATACCTGCTACATAGGCAGATTAGATAATTAAACATTAGGGTAATTAAAGCCCTTATTTAGACAAGAAGCCCTAAAGACCTTATTTATTTATTCGACTTCTCTGCCGAAATTTCAAACGTATGATCCGACACTGTTTATCTCTTGTCATTCAAAAGAGGGCATACGTATTTTGAAATTTCGTGTGATCTTTAATTGCAGTTTAATGTACTGCATGGGGATATTAACCAGGGTACACCCCAAGGGACGGAGCAAGGCTTTTCTGATTTAATTTACGTGAAAGGACCTTTTTAAACCGCAGCTAGTTTTAAGGTATTTTTAACGCTCCAAATGGGTTTTTTTTTCCTAACGAGGAGAAAGATGTTGCGCTAGCCTCTTGAGATATTTGAAAATAAAAAAGTTGGCGTAATATTTTACAGTCCAACAGGTCCTAATCCATTTTTTTTTGTTGCTCCCGCTTTCATGTACGTTTAAGGACCTAGCACTCCTCCTCCCTTCAAACCCCGAGTTTTGTTCCCTGTAATCACCTATCGGAAGCTCATCTCTGTCATTTTGCTGTGTTTTATTGAAGATGATTTCACTTCTGCTTCATTATATGATGTAGCAATTGTTACATTACTTTTCTGGTCCAATGGAGACAATTCATATCAAGGTCTTAGGGCCTGTAAGTTAAAAAAAAGAAATAGAATTGTTGCTTATCTCTGGTCTTTAAATATTAAGGAGACGGAATAATAAGCCATTGGCACCATGGAAACCGTGAAAAGGTGCCATTTGGTAATAAAACGGCGTATGAAGCGCTGTAATATAATGGAAACTGTCTTAGTACCAGGAAGTTCAGGCTTTAAGTGATAAGCAATTACCGGTTACCAATTTATACACCCACCCACCTATGGCAGTGTCTGGTTGTTATTTTTTGTCCCACTCGACGGTATTCTTACGCACCCTTCTACCAACCTAATGCTAAAACCCAACCCTATGCTTACCGTATTTATTCTGCGTCGTTTTTTTGGATAGTTTGTTGGTGTTTAAGGTCCCGTCAACTACAAGGTCATTAGAGACCCGTCCACTGCATAGTTCTAATGCATTGACTGCACAGACACTACACTAATGCGGCGATTATTGGGTATTAGCAGTACCCAGTTTTCCCGAGCGACCACCCATGTCAGTACTAGCTGGGCTTGCATTGCTTAACTACAATGATCAGACGACAACTGGCGTGTCCAATGCAATTCGCCACTCCTCGTTTATTGGAGGGGGCTGTTTATATTTCATTACCTTTAATAAGGCACCCCCCTAGACAACCCAGCCAATATTCCGGTCGGTTTAAGACGCCTGTCTGAGGTGCCCCCAGTCAGAGCATTTTCAGTGGACCCACAGACCCGACCCTGCCATAGGTGGGATAAGGGTATGATGATGATGATAATGATGATATGATGATGATAAACAGTGCGCCGTTTATTAGAGGGCGCTGTTTATTATTTTATTATTGGAGGGCGCTGTTAATTAGAATAACGTCGTTGGGGCACTTTACCTCCAGGAGGTGAGCTCCGGCACGTGGTAGTTTTGCCGTACTGCCCATACATTTTACTCCCCGTAGTAAGGGTTCTCCTTCCGTGCTGTTGCTATCGTACACATCACACGGGACCACGATTTTGCTTCCCACCCGGCGGAAGGCGCACTGGAGGCCTGCCTCACCCGAAAAAAAGTCGAACCTGGCATCACATGCATAGTAATACACCGAGGGGAGCAGCCGGCAGCCAATTCAACGACTTGAAAATTGGTTATTGCAAATCTTCGCTTAACAAAGGAGGCGAGCTAGTGAACCCTTTCCATCTAGTAAAGGTTGTCTAAGGCCCAGAGGCACCATACAAGGAAACAAACCATTTCGTTTTCGTTAGTTGGTGTTTTAGGACCTTTCAACTACAAGGTCGTTTGAGCTCCGTCCACTGCGTAGCTCTAATGCAGAGACTGCACAGACACTACACTAATGCCACGATTTTTGGGTATTAGCGGTACCCAGTTTTTCCAAGCGGCCACCCGTCAGTACTAGCTGGGGTTGCGTTGCTTAACTTCAGTAATAAGACGAGAACTGATGTGTCCAAAGCAATTAGCCGCTCCGCAAGAAAACCATCATCAACACTTTGGAATACGACAGTTCTCATGAGATCACTGAAGTTAAGCAGCGCGAGCCCACGTTAGTACCAACATGGGTGGCTGGTAAAGAACGTTGGGTGCTGCAAATTTCCCCTCTTCTATATCCACTACCTACTTCTTCATCTCCCGCGAGCAGCCTCTTTAGGATAGGCGCAAAATGAGGCCGCAGGGTGACGCAGCCCTGCGAAATTCTGCTAGCAGGCAATCACCACACAATAAATCGCAGTTTTTCAACATACTGGTTTGCAATTTGCGGCAACTAAAATTGCTTTCAACGTAACAGTGATTGCCTGCTAGCAGAATTTCGCAGGGCTGCGTCACACTGCGTCACCCCGCTGCCTCATTTTGCGCCTTGCCTAAGGGTTCGTCCTGTTATGGCTGCTTGACTAACTCCCCAACCCATTAAATGAATCCAGAAGTGCTTCACTGAGCTGCGGTGACCAAGAGATGGTTTTAAGGCTCTCTGAAATCCAAATTTTAGATTCGTAACCAAACTGAATCCATGGGCTGGAGCCTCTGCCATACCTCATGAAATGAGGTATCCATCCCAACAGTGACTTCTTTTAGGGTAACATGAATGTTGCGTCAAGTTAATTTTACGGGTGTAGGAAATTGCCCCTCCTTCGTGTCGGTAAATACGTTTTAGAGTTAAAGGAAGACATTTAACAAATTTGTCTGCTACCATTAGGTCGCGGATCCTGAATAATGTCCTATTGACGTCTTTTGCTCTTGGGACCTTTGAATTCTTGACATTCCTGTAGACTAGCAAACGTTGTATGTAATTTGTATTCCATCAGTGATTCCATTATTCTGATACATTCATGAATAATAAGCAGGGAGGGGAAGTTAGTTCTGCCGGAAGTTACTGTCGAAGTCCTCTGTGCGCCACTATCAGAACTTCTAACTGCAGCACTAGGCTGTCGTCTGGGTTAATTATCAACTACAAGGTGATCTCAACAATTTACCTGATATTCAACTTTGAATTCATGTTCCATAAAACTGAGCCTTTTCAATTCCCAACTCAGTTCGAAGGCAGTAAGAATAGGATCTTTACTAGACAGAGCAATGAGGGACGGGCTGGCCAAAGCTCTGTAGGCATTGATCCTTGAACGAGAGTGCCTTAGACTGTCCTGAATCCTGGACGTAACACACTCTTTGCAACCACACCGGACGTCATGAGGCAAGGGTAAAGTTGCTCCTCGATCCAACAGAATTTTAATAATTTCGTAATTGTCCCGATGGGCTGCCAGAATTAAAGGTGTTATGTCTGGCGTGAAGGTGGCCACTTCCGGATCCAAGGCTTCCCAACTCTGTAGAATGCAAGTGGCCGTTAATTGGACTATTTTCTATTTTGTGTTAAAATGAGGTTTGATAGCTTACATGCGGGGTTCCGGGTTTATGGATGGTCTCTTCGTGGTCCAAGAGCACTTCCACGGCCTCCACGTATTCCTCGTGGATGGCATGCAATAGAGCGTCTTTAGTTTCCACTTTGTTATCTATAAGAAGCTCCATCATCTCCAAATTTTCATTGTCGATGGCCATCAGCAGGGCTGACCTTCCTAAGGGATCCACGCAGTTGATGTCGACGTGACCAGCGTCTTTGGACCTTTCAAGAATTCTGATCAGAAATGCGTAAGGAGTGGAAAGTGGAGGCGGAGGGAAGCAGGAAAAGAAACCACATGGAATAAAATCAATGCATTTGACAAATGCAGAATATTTATATTAGATAATTTCTGGGTAGCTGGAAGCAAAATTGAAAGAGAAGAAATTTGGCTTTCTTTGCTTCACCAAGGGCCATGGTTACAAGATTTTAGTTTACAAGAGTTTGATGGTACTCTCTCTCTGGAAACATATTTCGTAATTTATTATCTCAATAAATTCTGCTTCTATAAATTTTCGGTTCCCTCAAGACTCGTTGTCGAACTGCGGGGATAGTGTCAAATTAAATCGGGAATTGGAATTAGGAGATCGAGCCAGGCTCCTGTGGGGATAGTTTTCAAAGATCCTTCTCGAGTCTCTCATTCTTCCCTTAACAGTCTTCAAAATGAGATTTTCTTAGAAATAAATGAAATTATTGAAAGCCCCAAATGGATATAGCCATCATATTTCGAGGAGTGATGAAAGAAAAAGTCTCAGGGCCTTGAGACAGATTAAAGAGAGAAGTCTCCAGACCTGAAAATCCAGTTGGAATTTGTCTTGGAGGCAGGAAACGAATGTTAAACAAGGCCTTCCCCTTGTTGACCTCTGAAATGCATTTTGAGACTTTTAGAAGTAAGCAGGACAGAGGTGACTTTTGGAGATGCCGAAAGTTTTGTGGCAGGCTGACAACCCCGGGCATGACTGTTTTTTTACTCTAGGGAGATGATCGAGGGATGCTGACCCGGGGATTCTATCGTTGCACCGAACTGAGAAAGGAAGGCTCCTGATTTAAAAAAAAAACAAGATTTCCAACCTGCGAACTGTGGCCAAGTCTCCCCTTTCAACGGCCAACAGAAATTTCTTCTCTTCCAGACATAACTGGGCTTCGCCATGGCACGGATAAGGCGTTGGCGAAGTCTCGCCGTTAAGTGACGTTCCATAGGGAACTATTGGATACAGTGGTTTGGAACCAATCATAGTGGCCGAAATTTTCTTCTGCTCTGGAATGATTCTTGGATACTTCCGATCGGTGACCACCACCAACTCCCCTTGTGAGTCTGTGTCATCGTCATCCATGGTCAACGTCCTCGAACTCAGCGCCACTTTGAACAGAGGAACTTTGCAGCCATCTATAGAATTTCCTGATCATGAACTGTAAACGAGAAATAGTAATATACGTTAGTCTAAGCTGTGTCGTTTTTATCAGGCCAGGGATGCGAAAGAAGCAGAGTGATGTGTCACTTCCGGTTTCTCTACCGTATCTCTCCATTTAAAAAAGCAGGTAGCGATAAGCAGCAACATCAAAAACCAGTCATTTTAGTCTTGTTTTTGATGATTAAGACACTTCCGTTTCCGCTACTCGCCTTGTTTGCTGGTTGTTTAATTGATAGCTAACTATGCTGTTGAGTTCGTGTTGTGGAGGCTCAATTCTTTCTGGCGAGACAAGGGCAAACCTCATGCTCATGCCACATGGAAGGAGCATTTTCTTCACGGAAGGACAGTGCCGGATTTAGATATTGAGAGGCCCTAGGCTATTTCAATTTTGAGGTCCTTTTCTTAAGTTTTGAAGCCCGCTAAATGTTGAGGCCCTAGGCTTCAGCCTACTTAGCCTAATGGTAAATCCGGCACTGGGGAAGGAGGTCTTTCTACCCGGAATGAGCTCTTCTGCTTGTCATCCTCTGCGTCAGGGAATAGCTTTTACGTCGACCTGACTGAAGGTGATATCCGATTGAAGTTGGAAATGGGATCGAGCTCTTACTACTGGACAATTTCTGTCTTTTCCGTATAGGACGGGTTCTTTTAGGCTCTGATGGCATTTTTCATGTCACACGGAGCAACAACTTCCTTTCAGGCAATTCTGTACGAGTATACTGGTCTGCAGCTCGTTGTCTGAGTCACCTTCCATCCTCCTAGTAAGCGTTGCAGCACCCACCATATAGCCCGGACTTGACTCCCTCCGACTTCCATCTCCTTGCTCACATGAAAAGCAGGCTAGGAGGACAGAGGTTTGACTCAGACAGTGAGCTGCAGACCAGTATGCTCGTACAGAATTGGCTGTAAGGACAGGCGGCTGCTTTCTATGACGAGGGTATAGAAAAGTTTGTACTAGGGTATGACAAATGTCTCAGTCAGAGAGGTGATTATGTAGAGAAATAGCTGGAATGTGAACCTAAATGTTCAAAATAAAACAGTTTGGAATTTCACTGTGGTTTTCATTTTGCAACCGATCGGACCAAGAAAAGAATAGCCCTCATACTATACATCAGGCATGTCAAACTGGTGGTACTCTGAGGGCCTCATTGGTAACATGCGTTGCCATGCAACTGCGCCTGGGGGCTGCTGTGCCCCACTCATCACGCTTCTGAGTGTCAGGCCACATTCTCTGGCCGTATTCTCTGCAGGTCACATTCTCTGCCATAATTCTGGGTTTTAAGGGCCACTGACTGCCACTTTGACACCCCTACCATACAATTGTAAGACGACATGGCTTTCTTCCCTACCCAGCAGAAGGCGCTCTTCTTTCTCTTCTCGGAAAGTCCCCCGTATCTTAACCAGGATCGACACAGCAACCACGGGACTCATATGGACGGAAAATGAGGGCTGAATTCCATATTGACACGAGACTAGCTTACTTTGGCCCCATAACTCAATGGTGGCATGCTGACGTTGAGTACACTGAGCGCAGGTTTGATCGTGGCCAAGATGAACTTTTATTTCATTGGTGTTTTAGGGCCCTTCAACTACAATGGTCATTGAAGCCCCGTACCCAGTGTTCTCAAGCGGTGACCCATGCTAGTACTAGCTAGGGTTGCATTGCTCAACTTCAATGATTAGATGAGAACTGGTGTGTCCAACGCAATACAGCCATTCCCTCAAGATGAGTGACATCTATTCCGTAGGAGTTGAAAGGGAATTCCTTTTTTTTTGTTTTGTTGGTATTTAAGACCCTGAAACATCAGCTGAGTGATAGGGTTAGAGTGGGGCGGGGTTAGCGGTGGGCCACAGTTCTAGGCTTAAAGGGCCACCATTTTGACACCCATACAATACATATGAACCTATTTTTTATTTATGGACTTGGTTTAAATTTAGGGTGACCATTCGTTCCGAATTTCAGCTCTGCGTCCCGTGTGGTTATGCGTCCTTCAACATGTCCCGGAATTAACAATCCGTTTAGTGATTTGTCAGAATAAATTTAGCCTCTAAAGTATTTCCCCGTACAAATGACTAAAGTAGAGACAGGTAAGTGGAAGTCTGTGCGACCATCAGGTTCCAATAAATTGAAAGGGAAAGTTTACAGAACTGTCGTTAGGTCAGCTATGCTGTACGGCTCAGTGTGTGAGGCAGTCATGAAGAATCATGAAAGGAGAATGCAAGTGACTGAGATGCGAATGCTGTGAGGTGTCACGAGCCCACAATATCCCAAACGGCTACATTAATGGTAGCTTCGGGGTGGGAAACATCACATAAAAGATTAGAAAAAAATAGGTTGAGGTGGTATAGGCATGTGATGAGGAGGAAGCCATTCTCTCCATTATGGGACTGCAGGTGATTGGTGGCACCAGGAGTAGGGGAAGACCAAAACAGACATGGGAGCAGGTGGTACAACGGGACATTGAGACGTTAGGGGTGGAGAGGACCCGACTCTGCTACAGGTGGGATAAGAGTGAGACGGTGATGAGTATTTCCACATATGGATCGTATTATTTTCGGAGCCTTTTATTGGTGGCATTGGGCATCTAATGATATACCATTTGAAGCATATTTTTATGTGCAGGAAGTCACACATGGGCAAAATGCAACTAATCATTTGTGCGAATTATTAATACTTTAAAGCTTTTTTTAACTGTATTTGTATGTTTCGTTTTCATTTATTTATTTTGTAAATAATTTTTTTTAAAAGAGATTTTGAAAAGAGAAAAAAAATTTCCTTGGTTGATGTGGGGCACAATGTCCCAGATTGGTCCGCGGAAAAAAATGGTCACCCTATTTAAATTTCATCATTCTAATACAAAGTGATCATATTTTTTTTGTACTTTGGTTTATTAAAACGCAACCCGCCGCGGTGGCGTAGTGATTAGCACCCTCGGCAACTGCGTCAGTAGTTCTAGGTTCGATACTGGGCCGAGGTGGGTCGGCTTCTTTCGGGCGAGAGAGAGGCCGCGAGTGTGCCTTCTTTCGGTTGAGAAGTAAAACGGAGGTCCCGTGTGGGTGTACGATGACACTTACACGTAAAAGAACACTCTCTATTATGCAACGGGTAGATGAGGCAAAATTTCCAGGTGTCGCAGCTCGCCCCTGGTTCGGTAGCATTCCCCATCGAACACTAGACCGACGATAAATAAACGTAGGGGTGCAGCTTTGGTCGGCAACCGGCTGCAGAAAAACTATGACCAATATACCGCCCTATGTCCATTCAGAGGGACAAGATGGATACCCGACCCTGCCATAGGCACGGTTGTATATGTTCAGTTTTTTGTTTATTAAAACACAAACCTTTGTCAAACGGAAACTTGTGAAAACCGAAAAAAATTCTGCAATGATCAAGTTCCGTTTTAGGCAGGTTTTACTGTATAACGTTTTGAATCAAAATGCTCTATCATGTTTTTGAACTACAAAAGCGTGGTTTAAATGTTTTAATAAAGAAATAGTATTGCAGTCAGAGTCTTATAGCGTGAAAGAATTATAGTTAATATGTTCAGCGAACAGTTTATTTCGACGTTGTTGTGGTGAAAGCGTTTTAAGTGCAGATGAGTGGAAATTCCGTTGAATGGCTGCCGGTAACATTTGTGAGGGTCTGCCTCCCAGTTTTTTTTTTGTAAACTACACCTTGCATACAGTGGAATACAGAATTCAACACGCCTTCTATATTCATGAGGCCCATCCTTCTTTTTTATCTGCCAACAGGGTGGATGTTGTCTTCAGACGGATTTTGGTCTACAAAATTGGAGTTTCACGCGGAATTCAAGTAATTTCGGTGATTTGTGGCCCATTGAAACACTCGTTTCAGAATGGTTAAGTTTTATGAACGGTCGTTGTCGTCGGCGTTCAAGCCAACGTCACATGACACAAAGTGTACTTAAAAGCGGATGAAATGGGCCGGTTCTTAAAGTCTCGTTCGGTAACGCAGTACTCTCTTAACTCTTTCCTTAATGGTGTGTACATTCAACTGTCTCAATGCTAACGGTTTGGGTGGTGTGGCGCACTCAGTGATGAGGTTGTATACCGTAGTTTGACTCCAGCTCAACCTAATAGATTCCTTCAGATACTGAAGGTGCCAAAGAAAACTTCCTGGATGGTAGTATACTCAACTCTGGAGCTTATCATTACAGGTTCAATTCTATATTTGCATAGATCAACAATCCTAATCCCGCGAGTCAGAGGTTTCAGTCTAATAGGTTGATGAGCTCAAGGAACTTACAGGCAAAGCATAGTGGAGAAGGTGGGGATATGAACCAGGGTGGTAATATAGAACTGGCTATAATTCACAGAATAAGTGAAGTTATCTCCAGGTAGTCAATGTAACTTGTAGCTTTAGAATCTTAGAACGCCACCACAGTTGAATTGAAATCAATATCACCTAAAGTGAGGGCTATACAAACCATTTGTTGTTTTTGTCAATTTAAGACTTTTAACAGGGTAGGTATCAAGTTCAATTTTGATAACGACTTTTTGCTCACATAAAAATGAATACGTGAGGAGGTGGCGAACAAAACGGGTTTAGTCACATAAATAAGAATTTTCAGGAGAGAGAAAAAACTGTTATCTTTAATATAGTCTATATTTCAAAACCATCAATTATTATATTATCATAGTTTCTTATGACACTTTGGACACTGATTAACACACGTTTTTAAATTGTTACTACCTTATTTGTATTTTAAAACCATTTAAATTTTTGACTTAATGTTTTTTGGTCAATCCAGGGTACACGTAATCTTTTTTGAATGACCATGGGAGTGATATTATTGATTAAGAATCTCTAATAATTTTGAACATCACTAGGAAACATATAATAATTTTATTGAAGTTCTATTAAGCCTAATTCAAATGATTTTCAAAAATATAATTACAATTTAATATTAACGTGTTGTCAAACAATTTTCTGTTCACCTCCAAGTGATTTGGGAGCGGCGAATTGCGTTGGACACACCAGTTCTCGTCTGATCACTGAAGTTAAGCAGCGCAACCCCAGCTAGTACTGACATGGGTGGCCGTTTAGGAAAATTGGGTACCGCTAGTATCCAAAAATCGTCGCATTAGTGTAGTGTCTGTGCAGTCTCTGTATCAGAACTACAAAGTGGACGGGGCTCAAATGACCTCGTAGTTGAAGGGCCCTAAAACACCAACAAACAATCCAAGTGATTTCATTATCATTCAAGAAAAATGCACTGAATGCGCCAAGTTTCATGGGATCATGGTTGCTATGGTTTGGTCTCCATGATTGGTTGATTGTGACTTCTTCTTTTCTGATTGACCATGTGTGGTGGACTACTGTCTTTCTGAATAAATGTGCAATCTTTATAATACAAATTTATCCTTAAATATTTCCATTGAAGAGCTTTTATGTGAACATATTGTATGAAGCAACAAAGTAATTAAAAATGTGTCCTTAACTCAAAATTTTTATTTTTGTGACTAAACTCGTTTTGTTCGCCACATTCTGACATATCTAACTTTAATTAATAATAATTCATTTGTTTCAACTTAATATCCTGATCAACCATTTCACGATTTATTCAAAATGGTTGGTGTTGGCAATATGGAGCACAATGTTTCATATTAGCACCCTTAAGATGAAAACTGTTCCACATTGCAAACACTTTTTTTACTATCGCTGTTTTTAATTCATATTATATTATTATATCATGAGATATTGGCTCTTTAATTATTTCAGTCGTTATTAGTGCTATTTTGTTCTGTAATATACGTTTTTACTTTGTATTACGTTTGCTCCAGATTACCACCCCTGTTTCAAATACTCAGATTTGTGTATGGGCTCGATAATCTCTTTATATCATCATCATACCCTTATCCCGCCTGTGGTAGGGTCGGGTCTGCTGGTCCACTGAACTACTATGACTGGGGTCACCCCAGCCGCCACCACCAGCCAGCTCAGCCACCCTCACCCCCAGCCAGCCACTACCAGCCAGCCCAGCCACCCTCACCCCAGCCAGCCAGGAATATTGGCTGGATTGTCTGTGGGGGATGCTCGCTGACCCCACGAATTGAGACGGTACAAACGATTTGAAATGACGACTGTTAGCTCTAATTTTTTGGCAGATAATCCTTTAGAAAATTGAGTCCACTGCAATTCCAGCATTGACTATCATTAGAACGCAATTTTCCATTCGTTACTTCTGACATCTGCTGTCTAAAACAGTTGCATTTTGGATATGACAACACAGTTTTCAGAAGGATCCTTTCAATAGGTGTGTTAAAAAGCAACTCCTAACCCTTTACCCGCCTATGGCAGGGTCGGGTACCCATTTGTCCCTCTGAATGGACACAGGGTGTTACATTGGTTTTTTTTCTGCAGCCGGTTGCCGGCCAAAGCTGTACCCCTACGCTTATTTATCGTCGCTCTAGTGTTCGTTGGGGAATGCTACCGACGCCAGGGGGCGAGCTCCTACACCTGGAAATTTTTGCCTCATCTACCCGTTGCGTAGTAGAGAGGGTTCTTTTACGAGCAAGCGCCATCGTACACCCACACGGGACCTCGGTTTTATTTCCCATCCGAAAGAAGGCGCACTCGCGGCTTCTCTCTCGCCCGACGGAAGCCGACCCACCAAGGTCTAGTATTGAACCTAGAGCTACTGGCGTAGTTGCCGAGTGAGCTAACCACTACGCCACCGCGTATATACCATTTGTCCACAAGGATGAGTGAGCAGAAAGTGAACATACAATTTGTGGGAGACGTAGGAAAACAGCCTATTTTATACAACTTCATGCTTCCAGGCTACTCCAAGAAGGTTGAGGGAAGTCCCGCATCCATGATCACACACAGAAAACTGGTAATTTCAATCACTACTGAGTAGACTACGTGTGTGGAACCAGATTACTAACGAGTTAGTAATTTAGATCACAAACCCGTTCCGTTTCTTTTGAGTAGCTTGTGTGTATAAGTTATGACCTAAGAATAAGAGAGTTTCAGGTTTAGGAGTTCCACTTCAGAGTTTCAGGCTGAGACAGACTTCTGTGGAGTGTGCAACGGAAGTCGTATGTGCGCCTTATGCCAGACTTGTCCTGCCTGTGACAGAACTGAATGTGCAGCCCTACAATCCCATCCACCTTCCACCAGGTCCCTCATAACCTTCTGTATGCTAATCTACTATGAATCAAGAATTGAACGAATTCTCCTGTTTTATCTTTAAGGCACGTTTATACATATCATCATCATGTCCCCTCACACAAACTGCTCCCACGTCGGTGTAGGTCTTCCCCCTGCACTGGGTGCTTCATGCTTTAATATATTCCCCTGTTTTCACTGTATGGGTCCCCACATGTCGCTAATGTAAGATTAGCCCCTTTGCTTGGTGAGACAGCTCTGACTGGGGATATTCCAGTTAGGCGTCTGGAACCCGCATCAGTGTTGGATGGGTTGTCTGTGGGGGGATGCCGGCCTACCCCATAAAAGACTGCATGCATTATCTGCCATGTGAGCCAAGGCTTTAAGGTACCTTTCTACATTGAGTAAACTATGTGTGTAGATAGGCAAAATTCCGAAATGTAGGAGGTTCACTATATTTCCTTGCCATTCGTAAGTTACGTAAGTTACCGAAGTTACCGATCAATCCAAAACTACTCTAAAGTGGCGGAAATTCATGAATTACAAGGTGGGTGCCTGTATTTGTTTTCTGGCCGTGAAGCTCAACTGCTTTGATAGGCTGGAGTAAAATAAATGATTACATCCACCGCCATATTGAAAATGAAACTTCCTAGAGTTCAGGTACAGTAATTGAATTGACCATTGTGTTTTCGTTGGAAGGTCTTATCGGGGGACCTTAAAAGGCGTTCTGCAATATTGTTCAATTTGCTCACAGTTGTTTTCTTAGTGATTACGTCATCCCACTGGCACACGTGGACATTATTGGGCTTTGAGATTGTCAACTTAGTCGGAAACCAATTTAGTCTCTGTAATGCTTGCCGAACATCTGGAGCACAATCATCGGCCTTGCTCTTTCCCTCTCTCTCTCTCTCTCTCTCTCTCTCTCTTTCTCTCTCTCCCTCCCTCCCTCTCCAACCCTTTGAGTTGAAACGCAATAATTCCTTGTATGGAGAGGATACCTGGTGAAGTGACTGACAACTTCGGACAATAATTCTGGCTTTGAGACGTCTGTAAGAGATCTTAGGAGCTGACAGGCGGACGTTATATTACCAAATAAATCAAACTGACCTCTATGATGTTTTGTATCATCAAATCGGCCTCCTGCACCGTGGTGACATTCCATCTCTTGGATAGGGAAATTGTCCTCAAAGTTGGAGCGCTGAAAGACTCTGACTTTAGAAACAGGCTGTCGATTCCAAAGTATCCAATAACCAGCCACCAAAGCAAGTGCATGGGGCTAAGAAGCTTTATCATTGTCAGTTGTAGATTTTTCATAGAGATATGAGCGCCGCCTTTATTAATATTGGCGACATATGGTGACGTCATCGCCAGACCTTTTCCTATCAAGGGTGATTTGCACATCTGCACAAGTTTTAAATCATTTTTATCGCTTTTGAGCACTTTTCTCTTCCTTTCTGTCTTTGTCTCTCGTTGTCTTGTGCTGAAATATCGACCCAAGCATATTCCGTTGTACAGTGAGAAACCCTTCTGAATTGCTTTCATCGGAAATAAGACGATTTTTTTCAGAAATGTGTCTTAGTATATCCTGCAGCAGGTAGGAATGTACATCACCGGAAGTCCTTTCTAAAAATTGTTATGACCATCTTCTATGTCCCTCTAGAACCCTCAACTGTTTAGCACCCTGGAAAAAGTTGGGATATAGCGCATGCGTGCTTGTCATGAATATTGATTGTTCTCTGATAGTGGTTCAATATTACAGTCAATTGCTGGCGTTATTGAAACTCTTACCCGTCACAGTAACTCATATTGGGGAGGTGGTCATGGCCGTAGATTCGACACTGGCCAAGAATACACAACTCCAACAAGGTTTGCTCTCTATTATAGTATTAGTGTGACCATGCCATACTGTTAATGATCACCACCTCTGGTATCGGTGAGTATTTCGGGGATTTTGGAACTACTCTTATTCGGTAGATCATTGTTTGCAGGTTCGAACCCTGCCGAAGCGAATGGCTTCTTTCTTGCCACCTTGAGTTCAATATCCTCGTATATGCAGATCGGTTAAATTCTCAGGTTTAGGAGTACCTTCCCCTTGGCGTCAGTAAAAGAAATTACCCAATAATGAAGATTGGGGGTTATTTACTTTAGACCGCAAGTCGACCATGTAAAAATACTATTCAACACTTCACACGTATGCTTCTTCGAACAAAGGGACAAATAGGTACACCTGACCTTGCTCTAGGAGGAATTAGAATTAGCTGCGATTATTATGTCTAGGACACGCCGCGGTGGCGTAGTGGTTAGCACGCTCGGCAACTGCGTCAGTAGTTCTAGGTTCGATACTGGACCGAGGTGGGTCGGCTTCTATCGGGCGAGACAGGGGCCGCCAGCGTGCTTTCTTTCGGATGGGAAGTAAAACTGAGGTCCCGGGCGGGTGCACGATGTGTCACTTGTACGTAAAAGAATCCTCTCTATTATGCCACGGGTAGATGAGGCAAAATTTTCAGGTGTAGGAGCTCGCCCCCCCTGGCGTCGGTAGCATTCCCCAACGAACACTAGACCGACGATAAATAAGCGTAGGGGTGCAGCTTATGCCGGCAACCGGCTGCAGAAAAACTATGACCAATATATCGCCCTGTGTCCATTCAGAGACAAGATGGGTACCCGACCCTGCCATAGGCGGGAAAAGGGTTAGGAGTTGCTTTGTTGATTATGTCTATGACGTCTATCGTACTTAATTAAAGTGCGTTTCCTAAACGAAAATATGACTTGCTTGCAGTGTGTAAAGAATGTAGGCAGACTTCGCGTGTCCACCCTTCTAAAAACGCACCACCTTGGCATTGAACTTGTGGTACGTGACTTGTCACTTCCTAGTGAATGTTTTTTTTTTCTTTTTATTCTGGAGCGCCGTGATGATGTGCGAAATCATCATACTAAAAATCAAATTGAAAATTACTGCTCCGTTTAGAGAGGTTATAGGTTTTCGATAGAGGTGATCCATCTTGGATGTCAGTAATATGCTGTGATGACGTCATTAGTAGCATTACGATACCACAAATTGAGAAATTGCAAGAGAACTGAGAGTAAAATAAAAATTAATGTGGAACATACATTCGTTTTTCTATACGAAAAGCAATGGGCAGCGTTTGGTAATTTATATTTGGGAGTCGTTTATTTTATTTTGCCCTGTTTTCTAATCTTCTTGGACCCGCGGCCATTGTGGTGTATACAGTATTTAAAAAGGGCAAATATTTAAAAAAAAACCGCGAAATTGAAGGCGTGTTATACCGCTTTCGCTGAAAAATATTTGCTTTTCTGTTTATACCGGAAACTGCAATAAAACCGTTTCTAGATTTCAGATTTTTCTACGAAATAAATATTTGATTTTGTATTGCCATTTTACAGATTTTCCGGATTATCTTTTCTAGTTTGAAGGTTGTCCTGATTTCCGTGTAGTTGTTTTGTTTGTTTGTAAGTTATATACACTCATGTTCAAAATTAGGTGAGTAAACACATTTATTGAAATTTCTCAAAAACTTGGTGTGGAGACAGAATAATATGCAACAGCAATGATGACTCGCTGTGCACTCTGTGTCTGTTAGAGGTGACTTAATCCCCTATTAGCCTCAGTTTTGGCGCCAGTTTTGAGCATTCCTGCTCTCTTTGTGAGTTACCCATGATTTTGTAATGGTATTTTCACTGTTGTAGGGCGTAAATTGCTGTTGCATACAATTCTGTCTTCATACCAAATTTTACTAACTTCTGTCTAATAGTTTTTGAGGAATTTCTATAAACATGTATATCAGTGTTTCCCAAGCTTTTTTGTGCTATGCCCAACCTAAACCTTTCTAAAATTCTTGTGCCACCCCAACATAGGTATACATCATCGTCATACCCTTACCCCCCCTGGGAAAGGGTCTGGTCTGTGGGTTCCAGCCCTCCACTCCCGTCTGTCTCCCACCAGGTCCCCGTCCACCCCACACACTGCCATGTCCTTACGGACAGCCTATTCCCACGTCTGCTTCGGTCTCCCCTTGCCCCAGGTGCTACCGACCGCCTGTACTCCTAGCAAGGACCTAACGAACTCCTCCTCCCCTCTTCTCATGACGTGTCCATACCACCTCAGCCTATTCTCCTTCATTTTTTTCTACGATGTCCACCACCCCCAGGCTACCTCTAATATACGCATTTCTAATTCTATCAGCTCTCGACACACCACTCATGTACCACAGCATTCGCATCTCGGTCATGTACATTCTATTGACGTGGCTCTTCCTTACTGCCCAACACTCCGATCCACACAGCATATATCTAGTCTAACCACTGCCCTGTAAAACTTCCCTTTCAGCTTGATTGGGACCCTTCTATCACACAGGAATCTGCTTGCCTGTCTCCACTTCAGCCACCCCAATTGATTCTACGGGTCACATCCAAGTCTATCTCCCCATTGCTTTGGAACGTTGATCCTAAGTACTTTACCTCTTGCACCTTTTTCACCAGTTTGCTCCTTGAACGTACGTCACTGTTATTTTCCTGTCCTTCCCAATTGAAAGCTAAGTACTCTGTCTTTGTCATGTTACTCCAACATATACATAATTTTTAAAGCAAGCAACTCCTAACCTTTTTCCCGCCTATGGCAGGGTCGGGTACCCATTTGTCCCTCTAAATGGACACAGGGCGATATATTGGTCATACCGGTAGATTTTTCTGCAGCCGGTTGCCGGCCAAAGCTTCACCCCTACGCTTATTTATCGTCGGTCTAGTGTTCGTTGGGGAATGCTACCAACGCCAGGTGGCGAGCTCCTACACCTGGAAATTTTGCCTCATCTACCCGTTGTGTAGTAGAGAGGGTTCTTTTACGTGCAAGTGCCATCGTACACCCACACGGGACCTCGGTTTTACTTCTCATCCGAAAAAAAAGGCACACTCGCAACTTCTCTCTCGCCCGAAAGAAGCCGATCCACCACGGTCCAGTATCGAACCTAGAACTACTGACGCAGTTGCCGAGCGTGCTAACCACTATGCCACCGCGGCGGTGTGATTGATGTAGGAGAGGGGGAATTAGCAGCACCCAATAATTAACGTCAGTGATCTGAGCAGACTGTTGTGTCCAATGCAGCTGGATTACTTTGTGGGTTGGGGAGTAAGCCAGGCAGCCATAACAGGATGATCCCTTAGGCAGTCAAGCTCAGTAAGTAAATTTTGAAAACATATAATGGAGAATTGAAATTCGAGTACAAAATAATTTTAATGAAAGATTTTTCTATATTATTTTAATTATTAGTAACTACATTGGGAATCACTGATGTATATTCTAATTGTGAACATTCGTCAAGACTTGTCGTTGCACAAAGTTGTACTACATCCATGTTAGGGGAAAAAAGGAGTAGACGTTAAACAGCATTGTAAATCTGCAATGTTTTATTTGTTGTGCTAGCCAGTATCAAAAGTGAGATTTTGAAAATTGGATTTGAGGACATACCATACAGAGACAGTCTTTATTTATTTCTGTCGTATGGGAACGGTGTTCAATTGTGAGTTGAAATTTCACATCGTCTCTATTTCGTTTCTGCAGGACAATTGTGTGCTAGAGTCATTCCACAGTCATGTTTGCTCACGGAATTGTTAGAGCTGTTGTGGTAAGTCCTTTTCCAACCCCTTCCTCGTTCGCAACTATTATGATTGAGATCCCACGGGGAGTCAATCCATGCTAGCCCGTTTGCAGTCCTCTCTAAAGAAATACATTGAGAATTGAAGAAGGTCACGTGATTGTCAGGGGCATATTTTAGTATTAAGGTCTTAAGTTCAATCTTGACAGAGGTCGGTGAGCTCCTGTGGCACATTCCGTCCCGCGAGAAGTACAGTAAAACCTGTCTAAAACTGAACGTGATCGTTCCCAATTTTTTTTTCCGTTTTCACAGGTTTCCGTTTTACACAGGGCTGTGTTTTAATGAAACAAAGTACAAAAATATGATCACCTTATATTAGGATGATGAAATTTAAAATAAAAGTCCATAAAGTAAAAAATTACTCTGCCCCCACACAGGGGCTGATCCAGAGGCGGATCAGGGGGGGAAGCACTTCAAAAAATTGCACCCCAAATATTTTTAAATATTCAGAATCCATTAGTATAAATCTAGCTAGCAATTACAATAGGTACTCCACTGCCCCTTAGACAATGCCCTATGTTAAGTAGTTTAGCCAACTGCAGATTGGACTGGCAGAATAGAAACGGGAGTAGGAAATGCAAAAATGCCTCATCAGTTGCAGAGTTGAACCATGCATCAGTTGACGGATGCGCAGTGAGGCACTGAGAGGGGAGCAATGGCTGCATTGCCCCCCCCCCCCCGGATCCGCCCCTGCCACCACATGTCTTTTAAAGTACATTGTCGTTGCTTCACTATTGGGTAGCTCTGTGTGTGTATATGGCCGTAACGGTGCATGTACTGTCACACTCAAAATTAATGCCTGCATTGTAGTGCTGTGCATAAAATAATCCGTCTTAGGTTATTGATGCAAACGGTTCCCAAAACTTTCCGTTTGGCCAGGTTTCCGGTTTATACAAGGTCCGGTTTAGGCAGGTTTTACTGTATAAAGGAACAATATAGCATGGCGAACGTGGCAGCATACCATCAAGGCTACAGTAATGGTGCCCAGCTGTCGGGAAGTCAGAATAACAGTATTGGGAAAGTTGGAACTGATGATAGATCTAGTGAAATCATTTATTGTTACCCCACTGCTGCCTAACCACATTGAAATCTGTACAAATCTGCCCTATGATGCAATCTTGTGCAATACAAAGAAGCGTTCCTACATTTTCCATTGGTATGTGTTTAAAGCCGCCCACACACTATCCAACTTGTTGGGACAACCGCCCAACCAACCCAACAGATTGTGTAGCCTGTAGGCTTGTTGTGCAACCATTCCAACGGTCGGGCAGGTTGGATAGATAAAATCATCCAACCGCTGACTCCCCCACCCAACACACGGTATAGTCTGTCGCATGGTTGAACCAACTGGCCAACATTAGAAGCTTCATTCTTTGTTTAGCAACTTCACAGCAAGCATGTCACCCTGTCTCGATTGCGCATTGGGTGGTGTAGCATGATGCCACATATGCATGAATGCCAAATGATTCTGGCTGCCTTTGGCGGCCTCCATGAAGTCTGGAAAATTTCGATGTCATCGACCATTTGCAAGGTTTTCCCACGTACCCGGCCATATACAGTAGCTTCTGTGTGGATACATTTTTGCCAAGGCGGGGACATACTCAAGTAACAGGGCCTACCCACGGAACCTAGGGTACTGTCGTAGCATGACATTTTGAGTATTATCATAGCATGACATGTAATACTACCATCACTGCGACACATTTTCTAAAATGTGGCGTCATGCTACGATAGTACCTGCACAGTGGGTAGCATGCTCAGAAACTTCGTCAGTAGTTCTCAGTTCGATACTAGACTGAGATGTGTTGGCTTCTTTTGGGAGAGACGGAGAGAGAGAGAGAGATGCCCCGAGTGCACCTTCCTTCGAATGAGAAGCAAAACTGGGGTTTCATGTGGTGTATGATGGTATTTGCACGTAAAAGAACCTTCCCTACTATGTGACGGGTAGAGGAAGCATAATTCCCAGGTGTAGGGATTCGCCCCCTGCCGTCGGTGGATTTCCCTAAAAACGAATGATAGACAGATTATAAATAAGCGTAGGGGGTTGCAGCTTTGGTCGGCAACCAGCTGCAGAAAATCACTGTCCAAACCCATGGGTCCATTCAGAAGGACAAGATGGATACCCCACCCTGCCATAGGCGGGAAAAGGGTTAGGAGTTGCTTACAATTGACATACTATATGCTGTACTGAAGCATGCTAATGGCGTGAACATGGTTACTAATTCAATGTCAATTTTTTGCCGTTTTCATGGAGTTGGAGGCATGCTGCTTGTTCAAAGATCACGCTTGTAATGGCAAGTTGGGTTATTTTGTCGGACAATGTGGGAATTTTGCCTACCGTATAATCTCACGTAAAGTCCGCATCTCAAATGTAGTCAGCCCCAGTCTATAGCCTGCATTAGCGATGGGCATGTTTCATATATAGTCCGCACTTTAAAATTCCTACTGTGGCCAGCAGGGGCGGATCCAGGGGGGAACAATGCAACAATTGCTCCCCCCTCAGTGCCTCAATGGCGCGCATGTTTCAAATTATGCATGATTCAACTTTGCAACTAATAAGGCATTTTTTCATTGTTGTCCTCATTTCTATGTTGTTTAATGGGATTTTTGGGCCCGTCGACTGCAATGGTCATCAGGGCCCACAAAGACAGTCAACATAGTAGGGAGTTCCTCATCCAGTCCAATAGTTGCAGTTCAATCTTCAGCTGGCTTAATCACTAAAGATGGGAAGTTATCTAACTGGCAGTAGAGGACCGATTGTAATTGTTAGCTAGAATTATACTAAGGGATTCTGAATACCGTAAAATCTCACGTAGTGACGGATTATACGCGAAACATAGGGTCATTTAGTGCTGGCTATATGCGAGGGCGGACTATAAATGAAACCCAGGGTTCTCAATGGAAACTGCTCTTCCTTTTCTGAACATTTTAATACGCTTAACAATACGATTTTACACAGTACGTTCTTATTTATATGATAATGCCATATAAAATTTTTCACATTTCAATTTCATCGTCAGGGCAATCTGACATTTCATGTTCAAATTCATTTGATCTCATTGCCTCTACAAGTTGCGCCACTGGCTACAGTAGGAATTTTAAAGTGCGGACTATATTTGAAACATGCCCATCGCTAATGCGGACTATATTTGAGGTGCGGACTTTACGTGAGATTTTACGGTATTTAAAAATATTTGGGGCCTGGCCTCGGTGACGTAGTGGGTAGCACGCTCAGCAACTGCGTCAGTAGTTCTAGGTTCGATACTGGACGAAGACGGGTTGGCTGCTTTCGGGCGATAGAGAGGTTCTGACTGTGCCTTCTTTCGGATGAGAAATAAAACCGAGGTCCCGTGGTGTACGATGCCATTTGTACGAAAAAGAAGTCTTTCTACGATGCAATGGGTAGATGAGGCAAAAATTTCCAGGTGTAGGAGCTCGTTCCCTTGCTCTGGTGGAATGCAGCTTTGATCGCCAACCAGCTGTGACATAACAATATCCAATATATCGCCCTTGTGTTCATTCAGAGGAACAATATGGTTAGGAGTTCCTATTTGGGGAGCACTTTTTTTGAAGTGCTTCCTCCTTCGTCCGCTCCTGGATCCGCCCCTGGTAGTCAGTGGCGCAAGTTGTAGGGACAATGGGATGAAATCAATTTGAACATGAAATGTCAGATTGCTCTGCCGATGAAATTGAAATGTGAAAGATTTTATATCGCATTATCATATAAATAAGAACGTACTGTGTGAAGTCGTGTTGTTAAGTGTAACAAAATTTTAAGAAATTGAGGAGGAGTTTTTCAATATTGAGAACCCTTGGTTTCATTTATAGTCCGCACTAAATGACCCTATGTTTCGCTTATAATCCGCGGGCACTACATGAGACTGTACGGTATCTACACTGTATTCGAATCATCTGAAACGGGGCGTTTTAATCTGCTAATAAATTCGTACATTACGTATACAGTATCGCAAGGAGCAACTTCCTATGACATGTTTCCCTTCCTTCTCTCTTTCTCCTTCCCCAGTGTCCCTGAAGATATGTCACTGGCAACTATGAACGCAAAAGTCAAGTACACAATCACTGAGTCGCTTATTAAGGCCACCAAGTGCAGTGACGGACTCCTATTATTGATAAGTCGCTTTCATCAGAGTTGAGAGTGAAGTGCAAAAAGCCTAGTCGCTAGATGGCGCTGACTGTTGGGTACGACTAAAGTCTATTATGGAGATTATTATATATTCAACGATATGAAAGAATGCTTTATTTAAATTGGATTTCAAGTTTCTCTTCCCCTCTCCTAGCCCTCTACTTCCGCCTCCTTCCCCAATCGTTCAAATATCCAATATGAATGCAGGTGCAGATGCTGAGTTGTCCTTTCTTGCGAGATGGCACTCAAGGTTTTGGGGCATCTTAACCCCCACCTCCTTGCAATTTTTTTGATGTTATTTATATGTTTGCACAAAAATGGAGTAAAGAGAGCCCTTCTTTCTTTCCCTCTTTCCCACTCTTGGAAGGCTCTCTTTCCGAGATTGGTTCCATTGGTGATTCGGCACGTATGTCGGCACAAAATCCAACTCTCTCTCTCTCGTCGCCCCTCTCCTTTCTCATCCCCTTTCTCTCCAACCAAAAAAAAAGTTTTTTAATTCCCTCTGCAACTTGATATCGATTGGTTTGGATTTCTTGTCTTGGCTTGACACACTTGAGCAGGTCACACTTTGGTTTCTTTGCTTGCAGAGAAGAAAGAATTTTCCGTTTGGTGTAGACAAGACAGAGAGATGTAGAGGAAAGTAGAAAGACTTTAGTCGTGATCATCATCATCTTCCCACATCACCCTCCTCCTTCTCCTCCACACACACCTATGTGTGTGCCTTTCTCTCTCCGCTCATCTTGCTCCAGAGTGATTCCTTGGGTGACTGTCTCTCTCTAGAGAAAAGGAGGACTCCGAAAATCCTGAGAGCATTATACAAATATACAGCTGATGTCTGTTTTCTTCATGATGTCATTATTTTTCTTGTCTGTGTATGTTGTAACTTTTCATGAATTTATTTATTGTCTTCTTCTTTCTTTGCAGAATTTTAGATAGAAACTGAAGCAGAAGAAGATGCTCGTTAGTTTTCAGGCCCATTGCATTGACGTTGGAGAAGAGAAGGGAAGAGCAGAGCAGAAGATGAAATGAAAGTTGCTGCTGACATTTGAGGTAATAGCAGCAGGAGCAGTATAATGCAGAGCTGTGCTTTATTTCACATGTGATTGGTGAGCCTTGGAGGGAGAGAGAAGGAGGGGGGGAAGGAAAAGAAAGGGTTGATAAGCGACTGAGGGAGGTTGTGGTGGTGCTTGTATAATTCCCGTTCAGTCCGATTGAACATAGAATCGACAAAGTTGTCACTAGAATCACTACGAGTAACAACATGTAAGAGAAGAGATGGAAGTAACAAGATTTACGGAAGATGGAGGGGGTCCATAAACCAATAAAGACCATTTTCACATCCAGAAAAAGTCCTGTCTGGTTGAATTTCAAACACCCTGCAAGAGTTGGAATGAGTTTTTTTTTCTTAATCCTGCTCTACCATGTCTGTGTCTAACAGTTATTGATGTGAGAAAGTGAAGAGTTCTGTAATTATATTCAGAAACGTATTTTTTCACCGCCCCTCTCTCAAATGGGACGAGCAGGTGACATCATACACCCATGCATAGAACCGAGGCTTTTTTTTGCTTCGAAAACGCCCGTTTTTCAAATCTCCCTTGCTTTGTTGGTTGGCTCTGTGCTAGTGTATTTGGCTCGCAATTTTGTGATAGCAGGTTCTATCCTCGCTCTAAATGCACCTTCTGTCTTGGGTGAGAAGTACGACCGTGGTCCTGTGATGTGTTAATGAAGATACCGCTGCACATGACAGAATCCTTTTTCACATAATCTTTACCAACCTTCCTTCCTTCTGCCGCGGATGATAGGGTCGGGTACCCATTTTTGTCCCCTTGCGACGCAGGAAATCTGTTAGATGGTATTTTTACGTCGGCCTATATTTTTCTGTGTTGGGCTGCTTTTCCTCCACCGACACCAGGTGGCGAATTCGTACACTTGGACATTTTGCCGAACTATACGTATAATGTTTAACTCAATGTTGTCCAGCATGGTCCTTTACCCCACTGAGGTGGTTATTGGCAATATTCTCACGAGTCAGAATCGTTTCCTCCTTCTATGGCGTTGTAAATTATATTTAGCAGCAGAGGGGCCAACGTTGAATACTCAGATAGGCCAATTTTAAGTCGGATCCTTAAATCGGGTGCAGGGTTTCTTGTCTGAAATTTGAATATTGAGGAATGTATATAGTTTAAATGTCCCATTCAGGAATGTCAAGGAAGCATCAAAAGGGGAGCGGAATTGTTGTAGGCTTCCCAGAAATTGATGATTTCTTTTTTGAAAAATTTCTACACTAATAGAAATTTTTGTAAATAGAAAGGGGGGGGGTGATGTGAAGAGAGTTAAATTGAACAAAGTTTGCTTACTGGCAGCGGATATACTGTTGTTGCTTGTAGTCATAAGTCCCATGTCTGAAATTTGGGAAGCACACGAGATAGAAAGCAGACTTGTCAGCGAAATGTAGTTCCTTAGCATAGAAATGTCCTTGAATGAGAACATTCAGGGGTAAATAGGAGGCAAGGGGGGCATTTTTTTTGCTTCAAGATATTTGATACTTCGAAATTTGACGATGATAATCAGGCACTTTAATAGTCCACTGTAGGAAAAGTGAAACGGGGTGAGACAAAAACCTTGGAAAGTATCCTAAATTCCTGCAAGGAATCAGTTTAAATAGACACTCTTAACGGATTTATTTTATTTAACCAATTTCAAGGAAATCCAATGGATTGCTTTCCGCATCTAAATTGTCCCACGTATGCTTGTGTGAGGATGTGTGTGTATATAGGGCCGTCCTATTAAATCAATTTGCAGTTCAAGAAATAGGCGGATGAAGAGGCCCATTCCATATCTGAATACTGCTGTAAGTAAATTGCACTTGCTCAATTGCAAATAAGTAGGTTTTAGCAATGTCTGTAGGAGGGGGTGATCACCTACCCGTGTAGTTCTTTTTTTTCATGTAGAAAAGGCTCTTTTACTTGCATAAAAACAAAAAACTCTTTTAAGGCATAAAAACAAAAAACTGAATCTGGGAGGCGTTCAAGCTCCCATTCCTGGAGCTGCGTTGAACACACCATTTCTCGTCATATCACTGAAGTTAAGCAATGCAGTCCAAGTTTAATACCGACATGTGTGGTTGGTTTAACATTGGGTGCTACTAATTACCTCATCAACTGCTACCTCCCCCTCACCCGCGAGCAGCCCCCACAAGGTTCGGCCCGTTATGGCTGCTTAGCCGGCTCCCCAACTCGTAGGTGTAACATACTGTAGGTACTAGCATCGTACCATGACCATCAACCAGAAAAGATACACCTAGCCATGACACCTTCTGGCTAATACATGACATCGGACTAGTTACCTATACGGTTACTTGCCGAACTTCAGTGTCCCAGCTCCTGCACGTGCCTGTTCTCGGGATATAAATGGCTGCTTTAATTTAAGGATGTCATGACCCTCCGCGGTGATACAGAGGTAGCGGGCGTCAGTGGTTCCTGGTTCGATTTTGGATGGTTTCCTTTCGGGCGACGGGGAGAGACCCCAGTGCGTCTTCCGTCTGCACGTCAAAGAAACTTTACTACATGGAACGTGTAGATTGGCAAAATTTCAGGTGTAGGAGTTCGTCCCCTGTCAAGGCGAAGAGGTACCCCAGCGAAAGGCAGGAAAAGGATTGGTGATGGTGATGATGTCATGATACACAAGGAACCAGGACTTACGGAAGGCGAATGTGCAGCTTCCCTTTCACCTTAAATAAACACCCCCGTTAGCCAGGATCGAACCTGCGAACCGTGAGATTGAGTTAAACACGCTACGACAGATTGTGCTAGGGTGGCAGTTATCTTTCCCCCTAACGTCATCTTCAGACCCCGGTTAGGTTGTTCAGGGTTCGTAACGACATACGTATGTGACATTATACATATTTACAGCACCCATGGAAATTACTTCCTGTCTACCGACTGGAGCAAATTCGTAGGTTCCACTTCCTTCTCCCCCTCTGGCCGCGGTCAACGGTTTTCATTCTGTCTCTCTCTCTCTGATAGAGGACAGAAGCCAGGTGCATTGTGAAAGGTCACTTACCCTTCGTCGTACCCAATAAGAGTTGCTGCCGCCGATGATTACATTATGGGTAGGTTAAGTCATGCATAGTAGATAACATCGACCTGGGGTCAGCGGCGAACTTGTGTCCTTTGAGCTGAAAGGAATCGCTCGTTGCATTAAAAACATCAGTACTTTAGCTGTTACTGGAATGGCGCTGCAGCTAAAGTCTATTTATTGATTGAGTTGATGTTTGTCATTATTATTATTATTATTATCCTGAAGTCTACACTCGTGATTCTTGAAATATTAATGGACTCTTGTCACCCATTGGTATGGCCTTAAATGGGCACATTGGTAAATTCACAGAAACTAAGTACTTATTAGGTCTCTTTTTTTAGTGTTTCTTTTGCCAAAATCGCAGAAATAATAATAATTCATTTCTCTTCGACGTCGTAAACCTTGAGTATCCTGACAATAGGGTCATGCGTTAGTCTTGATACTGGGATCATCACGTCATTCAAGGCCCTAATCACGCCCTCTCTTTCTCCTTAGTCCCTTGAATATTTCAATAGACATATGAATTCTAATGAGTCTTTCAATATAGTTGCCATCGCTTAAGTGGATTTTGAAGTGAGGGTGGAGAAGTGAGAGGCGAGGGTGCTTTAATGGGAGAAATGAATTGTTTAATTTCTTACAGATGGATCGATACTCCGTATATACAATCTTCATAACGGATATTTCACTCTGTTCTGTGA
>JAAFCE010001036.1:13141622-13236740 GCA_013389805.1 Trigoniulus corallinus
GGTTCCAGACGTCGGACTGGGGTGTCCCCAGTCAGAGCTGTCACACCAAATAGCGGGGAGGGGCGTGAGACTAGGGACGTGGAATATGGGGACCCTCTCAGGGAAAGCTGGGGAATTAGTTACAACCCTAAAGCACAGGAAGATCAGTATTTCATTCCTCCAGAAGGTCCATTGTGGGACTGCAGGGAATTGGGGGCACCAGAGGTAGAGGACGACCAAAACGGACATGGCAGCAGGTGGTGCAAATAGACATGGAGGCGGGCGGGGAGGGGGCCTTGGTGGGGGATAGGCTGGGTGGACGATGACAACCCACAGACCCGACCCTGCTTCAGGTGGGAGAAAGGTGAGATAATGATGATGATGTTCATTGGTGTTTTAGGGCCCTTCAATTATAAGGCCATTAGAGCCCCGTCCACTGCATAGTTCTGATGAAGAAACTGTACAGACACTACACTAATGTGACGATTTTTTGAGTATTAGCAGTACCCAGTTTTCCCAAGCGGCCATCCATGTCAGTGCTAACTGAGGTTGCGTTGCTTAACTTCAGTGATCAGACGAGAACTGGTGTGTCCAATGCAATAAGCGGCTCAATGGAAAAACATAGGCCGAAATTACAATAATCAAGCTGTGGCAGCCGCAGGCCGCCAGCCGGCAGTGGAAAAGTAGTATCGGTTCTATAATGCGACAATCGGGCATCCGACGTTGCCATAGGCGGGTTGGAATGATTATAAGGGAGAGATCGACGTTAAATAAGCAAGTAAACCTTTCTACACGACAAAATAAATGTAAAATTTATGAAATTCCCAGGCAAAACCGTTGACAAATGGTGCAGATAAGACATTAAACGATGCTCCGGAAGTCGATCATCTGCCTTCGAATCGATCCTGCAGTCAGTTATCAGACAAAATACGGTAATTGCATGAATTATTAACTAGCCGAATTTATATTATTACTAAATTGTGTCGTTTTCTGCGTATTATTGACACTTAGTAGCGAAGGTGTTCAAGCCTTATATTATTTCTTTGCTTTATGATGCCGCCATTTTTTGTCCTCTTGGAAAATTGTCGCGTTTTTTGGTGCATTTTATGAAAATTCTGTGTATTTTATCATGCTTTATTAGAAATATAGCGAGAAATTTTGATAATAATTGAATATTATCACATCACTATGTTCGTATATTAGTAGAAATGGTATAAAATAATAGTAATCATAAGGCTGATGGCATGTCTCAGACACTACTTCGGAAATGTCAATTCCGTTAGTTGCTTTTTTGCAGCATTTTCTGTATTGCAGAATTGACGACTTCCTGTTGTCACGGAGGTGCCTAGTTTTGTGAGCAATTGTCGTATAGTGTCGCCATATATAATACATAATATTTTGTGTGCGTGTCTGAAATGAATATATTTTCTGCTGTCAAAATTGGTGGTTTGACTGGCAAACTTCTGAACTGTAGAAATCGAATTATGATCGAAATATGGCGGCTGTTTCTTTCAATTTTTTTGAAAATCGATATTTCATGTACTTGAAATTAGGACTACGTAGAATATGTAAATGACATAAATGATCCGGAAAGAAAAGCACTCGGGAAAGGATTAATCATGTATTATTAATGTTTATAACCAAGTGGATTTTCTTATCTTCTACTCAAAATTCACAGAAAGTCGACATTTATTTATTAATATTCAAATGTAGAAAAAATATGGCGAAAATAGAGACTGGGTGGCGATTATTCAAATGCGCAGAATTTTTTTCCCGCTTTATTCTGTGTTGCTTTTAATGGATTAGACAGCGCCTCACTATGATAAGAAAGGAAAGCGTCTTAAGTCCTATCTCTTGCCTTCTTAAATCCCCCCTTTTGTCATGTGACGTTATAAGTATGGATTAAAACTGTTGCCTAATGGAATAAGGACCCGATCGATCCTATATCCAAAATTGATATGGGAACTGTTATAGTCCTCTATTTCTACACCAAGCAACTTTATTGAGTGATTTGTTAACGAGCAGCATGTTGCGCATCTGATAGAAATCGCTGCGATTTATCGCACACTAGTTTAATTTATTTAGTGTTAATTACCTGTCTGGGAACGAGCCATCCTTTGGGTAAGCTGCTGCGCCAGGGAAGCTTGTCTTTTTCTTATAGAGGAGGGTTGTTCTACTACTGATAATTCCATCGTGTACACGGTGTACTGTGCGGGTTGTGTGTTGTTTGTTGGTGTATTAGGACCCTTCAACTACAAGATCATTAGAGCCCCGTCCACTGCGTAGTTCTGATGCAGAGACTGCACAGACACTACACTAAGGCGACGATTTTTTGGATACTAGCGGAACCCAGTTTTCCCAAGCGGCCACCCATGTCAGTACTAACTGGGGTTGCGTTACTTACCTTCAGTGATCAGACGAGAACCGGTGTGTCCAACGCAATTTGCCGCTCCCTACTGTGCGGGACACCTGAAAGGTGCACTTGGGAGTTACCGCTTTTGACTTAAAAAAAACCAAGTCTTTCTTAACGTGGGCGATATCGTTCCCTGGTGGGCAATTGATATCTTCAAGTGGGCGATTACAGTATCCTCTTTTGGGAGACACTGGTCATTTTGCATGGACGAAAGCATTTTGAAACCCGCCTGTGGCGACGGCTCGTGCAATCCATATACTGTAGACGTGAGGCAGATGAATTTCTACGAGTATGATGCGTTGGAGGGAGCAATGGATTCAAGTATTCAGGCATTTTGGGGATTATCATGCAATTTTAATCTAAAAATTAATTTGGGCGAATTAAGAAGTGGACCTGACAAAGGCACCATCCCCTTGTCCCGATTGGTCCTGTCATCATTGACCTCAAGACTCAAACGTCCTGTTGATTGGGCTGTTGAAGACTAGGTTCTGTCGAATGGGAGGTCATCATTGCGCGGTAAAGGCCACCAGTTCTTTATGGAAAATATGCGGATGTAGGTCTTAATAAGGCCGGCGGGAAGTTTTGTTAGGCCTTAGGATAGTCACTCGTGAGAGCCCAAAATATTTGCAGAAAGAAACTGTATTAGAAATTTCACTGTATGGCACCCCTTTCATGAGCAGGATCTAGGTCTCTGCACGTTTCTCTGCACCGTTTTTGGTCGGTGTTTCGGCCTCCCGTCTCACCCCTCAAGCTTGCCTTCAATTTCGCTCCCCTGCGCTCACGGATCTCCCCTTTCTTCATTCGGGCTCAGCAATTCCTTTCAGCCTTTATTTACGCTTTTGCAACCTTGTTCTTCTGGCCTCAGCTTTTCGCAATTCCTATCAGGGCATCTCGCCACTACCAGTTTGTGTCTCCGCTTCCCACCCGCGACATCCGTAAGCGGTTCTTCCCAGCTTCTTGTTATACAGGGAGCAGCGAATAGTGTTGGAGATACCAGTTCTCGACCGATCACTGAAGTTAAGCAACACAACCCCAGGCTAGAACTGACATGGATGACCCCTTGGGAAAGCTGGGTGCTGCTAGTACCGAAAAGTCATCGCAATTGTGTGGTGTCTGTGCAGTCTCTGCATGGGAACTGCGCCTGTGGACGGGACTCTAATAACCTTGTAGTTCAAGGGCCCTAAAGCACTCACAAACAAACAATCTTGTTATACAGACTGGAATGCCCTCCCGTACGAGCTACTCTCCCAAGTGTTTGTTCCGATTACGAATGTATTAGGAGCTGCAAGCACATTGTATTGCCATTTTTTAAATTCTGTTCGTTTGTGATTTTGCTGTACTTTCTACGGGATTATATAGATAAATAAAAATAAGTTATCGTAATTTAAGAATCGTTCTCTTTCACTCTCTCGTGGACGAAGCCAACCCATCTCGACCCAGATTTGAACCTGGCGCCTCTAACAATTGACGCAGTAGTCGAGCACACACCTCTACGCCACTAAGGCGGGCTGAAAGAAATCTATCAAGCAAAAAGCAACCCCTAAACATTTTCCCGCGTATGACAGGGTCGGGTACCCATCTTGTCCTTCTGAATGGACACAAGGGCGATATATTGGCCGGTGTTTTCCACAGCCGGTTGTCGACCAAAGCTGCAACCCCTATGTTTATTTATCGTTGGTCTACTGTTCGTTGGAGGATGCCACTGACGCCACGGGGCGAGCTCCTACACCTGGAAATATTGCCTCATCTACACGTTTTATAGTAGATAGGGTTCGTTTACGTCCAAATGCCATCGTACACCACATGGGACCTCGCTTTTACTTCTCATCCGAAAGAAGGCAAATCGGAGCCTCTCTCTTCCGAAACAAGTCAACCCACCTCGGTCCAGTATAGAACCTAGAACCACTGACGCAGTTGCCGAGGCGGATATGAAAGAAATTTATCAAGATGTAGTAAATTTAGAATAGCCCCTTGGTTAGCTCTACTAATCCAGCAGGAAGTAGCGTGCTCGACTACTTCTTCAGTGGTTCCAGGTTCAATAGGCCAACAAGAAAGTTAGCTTCTTTCGGGCGAGAGGGAGGTGCTGAGTGCACCTTCCGTCAGATGGGAAGTACGTGTGGTGTACGATGACATTTACACGTAAAGGAGCCCTTCTACTGTTGGGAGCGGCGAGTTGCGTTGGACACACCAGTTCTTGTCTGATCACTGAAGTTAAGCAACGCAAGCCCAGTTAGTACTGACATTGGTGGTCGCTTGGGAAAGCTGGGTACTGCTAATACCCAATAATCGTCGCATTAGTGTAGTGTCTGTGCAGCATATGCATTAGAACTATGCAGTGGACGGGTCTCTAATGACCTTGTAGTTGACGGGACCTTAAACTCCAACAAACAAACAAACAAACCTTCTACTGTTAAACAAATAGGTGAGGCAAAATTTCCAGGTGTTGAAGCTCGGCGGAGTGCACCAACGAACAGTAGGCCGATAATAAATAAACATAGGGGTTTGAAGCTTTAGTCAGCAGCTGGCTGCGTAAAAATACCACCCAACAGATCTGCCATTTGTTCTTCTAGAAGGACAAAGATAGGTACCCGACCCTACCATAGGTGGGAAAGCGGTTAGTAGGTCATTTGTGACCCGTTAGTTCCTTCTAGTACTTTTGGAAAGATCCTTGTGAGAAATTTCTACGAGTATTTTTAAGCGGGTGCTACAATCGACCATGTAAATTGTAGCATTTTAAACTGCTTTAAATATTTTAGTGTGGTACATTCATTCATGCGGGAATTGAATTTTCATCGTTTTAATTTATGCAAATAAGGAATTTTAAATGTCGATATTTTTATAAAAAAAATCGATTATCCTCGCGTAACCGTACACACGCTTATTTTTTTAATGTGACTAACAAGAGATTTCACCACAAAATGCCTAACGTCCGATAAACATTTTGGCCGCCATTGTGGTTAAAGATGATTGGTTCCTGGTTGCCATGACAACCACCCTGCAGCGGCTCTGAGATCAAGGACGCAGTAATGGATGACAGGCATTGAAATGGCGTTGGCGGGTGTTATTGATGATCGTGGTTGCCCCGGCAACGAGAATAATCTGGCCAACATTTTCTTAACTTGCCGGCTGAGCTCAAAGAGCAAAGGTTCGCCCCTGGCCGATATCGGATCAAAAGGAAAGGAATGTGATGATTGCCAAATTCTAAGTTGCGTAAGTTTGGGCGTGCTGGACACTGGCTGAGGTAAGTACTGTAGTTTGTTTGAATTCAAGAGGGTGGGGAATAAAACTTTGTACAGTATGTGCATGCCAGCAATTGCCCGTAAAATTACGTTTTCATTTTACCATCGATGGCAGTGTCGAGCGTAGAAAAACTCAGAATTTCGAAGAAGAGTTGAAAGAGAGAAGGGAAGCGGCAACGGATTGGACGCAGAAAGGAACGACAGGTACGACATAACTTTCTTGGGATAGGACAGACAAGATTGCCATCGTGTTTCAAACCTGATGCTTATTTTGTTGGGTCCTTCAACTACAATGGTCATTAGAGTCCCGTCCACTGCGTAATTGTAATTCAGAGTCTGCACAGACGACACTACGCTGTTACAGCTATTTAGGCCTAGCAGTACCCAGTGTTCCCAAGCCGTTCCTATTGTATGCCAGTACTACCTGTGGTTGTGATGCTTAACATGGATTGGATTGTTGTTGTTTAAGGTCCCGTCAACTACAAGGTCATTAGAGACCCGTCCACTGTATAGTTCTAATGCATATACTGCACAGACACTACACTAATGCGACGATTATTGGGTATTAGCAGTACCCAGCTTTCCCGAGCGACCACCCATGTCAGTACTAACTGGGCTTGCGTTGCTTAACTTCAGTGATCAGACGAGAACTGGTGTGTCCAACGCAACTCACCGCTCCCATGCTTAACATGTGTGTCACCTATTTATCCAGGTATACATCACTGCGAACGGCTGATTGCCATACTACAACCTCTTTTTAGGAAATAAAAGAAAAATATGTGTATAGAGAAGGCTGGCGCGAGGCGGGTTCAACACGTTCGCCGGAACCCCGGTTCGCGCCAGGGCCTTATGAAAATGTATGAAAATGGTTTTTCCTACAAAAAGCCCCGCAAGATATTTATGAACCCGGTCCCGAAAAAGCTCGCGCTGGCACTGTGTATAGATGCCTAATGCCTGGTTCCGTATACCCACGCGCTAACGCTATTACGGTTGAATCAGACGACACAGCACAAAAAGTGGTGACGTCGCAACGCTACTTGGGGCGCCGCAGAGCAGCTATGCGTGACGCTGCATTCTGATTGACTAGCGGTTGAGCTGTCTGCTTCGGTTAGGTTGTGCGTGACGTGACTGCAAAAGAAGCGCTACATAAAAAGAATTGCGGTGGCGCTCCTTTCTAAAGCGCTTGCACAAAACGTCATCAAAATGTCGACAGTGTCGACGTGATTAGCGCTTAACTGTGGTGATACGGAACTAGGCATAACATTCCCAGTTGTAGAAGTCTGCATTCGGAATAAGTAACCTTGATTGTTGTTGTCTTTTTGTTGGTGTTTTAGTGCCCTTCAACTACAAGGTCATTAGAACCCCGTCCATAGCATAGTTCTTATCCAGAGACTGCCCAGACACTACACTTATGTGACGATTTTTGGGTAGTAGTACCCAGTTTTCTCTGTTTGTTTGTTTGTTTGTGTTTAAGGTCCCGTCAACTACAAGGTCATTAGAGACCCGTCCACTGCGTAGTTCTAATGCATATGCTGCACAGACACTACACCAATGCGACGATTATTGGGCATTAGCAGTACCCAGTTTTCTCAAGCGGCCACCCATGTCAGTACTAGCTGGGGTTGCGCTACTCGCCGCTCCCAAGTAACCTTGGTACCTGAGACCCTGTAGTTGGAACACAACCTAGTCAGGAGCGAACCTGAGTATTCTGCCGTACTGAGGAAACGCACTGGTTATTGAACCACTGAAGCCAATTTTATTTTTGTTATGATCTTCTTCCTCTTCTTATCAAGTTAATATTATTGATCGGCAAATTAATTATTTCGATCTTTAGTTGTGCTCTTCCGCCCACCTCCGTGTGTTTGTCATTTGATTCGGCGGAAGTTGAAGTCTGGAGGAAGTTTTTGAGCTCAGTTTGTCGTCGTCGTCCGTCTTTTTCTATTGTTGGTCTTTGAAGGTAATACAATATTTGAGTGTAATCATATCATGGGGTTTGAAGCAGACACTAATTGAGTCAGAAAATGTTTGATGCCAAGCAAATCGTTTAGTAACAAACTTCGATTAACCTTTTCGACTTCCTGTCACGTCACTATGGGCCCTGGTGTAATAGAATTATTGGATGTCCTTACTGTTTGGCATCAAATTTGCTTTGGCGAAATCCTAATAACATTATGTGGTGGTGGTTTTTGTTATGTTATTGTTTGACCCATGCGCAGTGCGATCAAGGAACACAATTGCTTTTCAAGTGTTGTTCAATTAAGAGCGTCATAGGAGGAAATGTCATTCAACAAAAGGCGTAGTTTGAAAATCAGTCGTTTAAGCATTTAATTCTGTCTTACTTAGTTATTCTGATTGAATTCTTAATTGAAAAGACCGGAACAACTCCATGACGTCATCTTTAGGGCTTTAATTGACATTGAAGGATTCTCTCTTTCTATCTCTATCAACAGTCGCCTTGTGACAGTCTTTTTTTCTCTTCATAAATTCATGGTTATAGGTTCGAACCGAGTTGGGAAACTATTAGCTTAATTAAGGTCTAAGTTTGGGTGTGTGGATTCAGTTTGAGTTCTTAATTGCAGGTTCAATCCTGGCAACAACTTGCAGCTGAAATCTCTTCCAGAGAAAGTCAAGTAGATCCTTAGTCAAATATTTTTGTGTGGGACTCACAATGCCTGACTACCTACGAAAACACCTACAATTGTCTTTTATAGTCTTAGACAGTGGTCTCAAATTCACTTTATTGGAGGGCCGTATTGACAAAAGTGAAACTTCCTGCGGGCCGTATGCACTATGACCTATGCGCAAACTACCTATATATCGACACCTTCCCGGTAAAACATCGTAAGCGCCATTTATTAAATTTTTAAGGAAAGAGGAAAAACGTCTTATTTGCCTAATTATTGTTCTTTCTGGAAACTTTAAATTTTATTGGAATGTGTGGTACATAATTTTTAAATAACATTTAAATTTAAAAAAATTTGCATTTTTAATAAATTTTCAAAGAAATGTCACTTACGATTTTTTGTTGGCCCCAGTTTTGAGAGTTCGACGCTTACGATTTGGGGTTTGTGATGATTTGACCAGCAAGAAATCATAGTGGTGTTTATTAATGAAATCTTTGACAATGCAAATTATTTCACTTACTATTACAACAATCTGTTTTTGACGTTCCCTCACTATATTTAGTGCATTGTGTGCCATTTATTATTTAAAAGGTTTAACCACATAAATTATAATAAATAAGAATCGGTTGAGGTGGTATCGGCATGTTATGAGGAGGGGAGAGGAGGAGCTTATTAGGTCCATTGTGGAACTGCAGGTGATTGGAGGCACCAGAGGTAGAGAAAGACCAAAGCAAACGTCGGTACAGGTGGTGCAGGCGGACTTGGAGGTGTGTGGGACCTGGTGGGGATAGGCTAGAGTGGAGGATTAGAACCCGCAGACTGTACCCTGCCTCAGGCAAGAGAAGGGTGAGATGATGATGATGATGAAGAACAACAGCCCCCAAAAATGGAAGCACTTGTACAATAAGTTCAATAAGGCAGTGGTTCTCAAAGCGTGTTCTGCAAAACCACTTCAAGTGTTCCACAAAAAATTTAATGCACAAATAAAGCAATGGAGAGATACTCTGATGTGACCCGCAGAATCAATGGGGGAGGGGGTCACTGAAGTGGCGACAGGCAAGCGGAGTTCTGTGTGATAGGAGGATCCCAATCTAGTTGAAAGGGACTTTCTACAGGACAGTGGTTAGACCAGCTATGCTATATGGATCAGAGTGCTGGGCAATGAGGACGAGCTATGTAATTAGAATGCAAGTAGCCGAGATGCCAATGCTGTGGCACATGTGTGGCATGTCGAGAGCTGACAGAATTAGGAATGAGCATGTTAGAGGTAACCTCGGGTGGTGGACATCGCCGAAAAAGTGAGGGAGAATAGGTTGAGGTGGTATGGCCATTTGAGGGGTGGACGGGGAACTGGGGGAGAGATAGACGAGAGTGGAAGGCTAGAACCCACGGACCCGATCCTGCCACAGGCGGGATAAGGGTATGATGATGATGTAGTAAATACCAAGTGTAGAAGGTGTACAATCTGCTTTAAAGTTTATATTGAATTGTAAGTGTTCCGTGCTAGTAAAATGTCAGTTTAGTGTTCCCCGTCTTCAGAAAGATTGAGAACCACTGCAATAAGGCAATATTAACAACAGGTTTAAGGCTCATGGGAACGTTCCAGGAGTGGAGGGGCTGACTGCAGGACTGTGCTACACAATTGTAGACCTTTCATATATGGATTAAATATATTTTTGGGCCAGATCTTTTTTAAAAAAATTAAAAAAGTTCGCTAAAAAGCTCATCATATGAAGGGATATTGTAAGCGCCATATAAATTGTCGCTTAAAAACAAAAATTATAGGTTGTCGCTTAAACACAGCCAAAACGTTGCCTGTGACGTTTCTCGGTCCAGCTCATTCTTCTTTTCTCGTAGTATGGCCTCTACTTGGCGTGACGCCGCATTCCAGGAGCGCCTTCACATGGGGCAAGTCTCGGTCACCAAACGACCCACCTTTCCCTTCTAGGCATTGTACCCTATAAGCTCTAAAAATTAAAGTGAAATACTGTATATGACTAAATAGGTCAACAAAAGTATACCCGGGTGAGAAAATGTCCAAGGTGCGCCGCTGTTTACGTCCGTTCAAACTGAAGTTAAGCAACGCAACCCCAGTTAGTGTCCAAAGTACCGCTAGTGTCCAAAAATCGTCGCATTAGTGTAGAGTCTGTGCAGTCCCTGCATCAGAACTACACCGTGGACGGGGCTCTTAGAGCGGCGAGTTGCGTTGGGCACACCAGTTCTCGTCTGATCACTGAAGTTAAGCAACGCAAGCCCAGTTAGTGCTGACTTGGGTGGTCGCTCGGGAAAGCTGGGTACTGCTAATGCCCAATAATCGTCGCATTAGTGTAGTGTCTGTGCAGCATATGCATTAGAACTATACGGTGGACGGGTCTCTAATGACCTTGTAGTTGACGGGACCTTAAACTCCAACAAACAACAACAACGGGGCTCTTATGACCTTGTAGTTGAAGGGCCCTAAACACCAACAAACAAATCCGCTCAAACTTTACGAAGAAGGCAAAATTTGCACACGAGCAAGTTTCTGCCCACACTCACAGCATAAAATATAGAAGGAACTTTGCATTCTGGCGAGTCAGCTTTTCCCACTTTGGTTAGGTAGGTGCGGAAGCATCCGTGCCTACTGAGGAATCGGGTGATGAAGTACCCAATTTCCCAATGCATCCTCTCCCGTCCCCATGGCATAATGTCCCCGATGAGTCCATCTCCCTCTGTGCTCTTGCTCCTAGGTCGCTTGGCTGAAAGGTGTGATAGTTTCACTGCAGGTTAGAACCTGCTTAAGCGAGTATTGATTTCTTGTGGGTGGGGGGTCCTTCACCCTCCATCCGAATTGGGACCTTGATGCTGAATAACAAAATATTCAATAAATATTTCCTCTTCTTCCAAAGAAGACTATTGATTTAGATGATTTTTAAGAAGTTGGCCTTAATGGGACTTGCAAATAGTAGGAAACTTAAAGGTGGTTTGTTGTCAGGCAAAAGGTTGGGCACATTAGTGGAGTTTTTAAGTGCCTTTTTTGTCCGAATGGTCCCTAGATATTCATATATCAGTTCCATAGAGTGATTAGATACGTAATAGTAAGATAAGAAAATTGTATGAAAAAGGAAGTAATGCAACAATGAGGAGAGAAAGTAAAAGCAACGTTTCATGCAATTAGTTTTTATTTCATTATCAAGCAAAGATTTGATTGCAAGTCTTTTAAGAAAATAACAGACATTTTGGGATATGTGGGCGTTCAGTGATGATAGTTGGGTGATGGAACTCGTGATGCGCTTAGCAACTACTGAATTAAATCACAAAATGTCATATGCAGTCACAAGTTTGCATATTCTTTGTTGCTATCAATGATAGGTTGGTACAAAGTAGGGATGTTAAAATACCAAATTTTCCAATACCGGTATTAATACCGACAATTTTGTTAATACCGGTATTTCTGATTCCAATTGAAATTGAATACACTGTAAACAGCCCTGATAAGCCAAATTGGCAGTGGAGAGAAAAACTCTCATTCCTAAGTTCTAATAAGAACTGAGAAACTTGATCCCAAGGAACTTGAAGCACAGCATCTATTCCCCCATCCATTCCTACCTGCTATAATGGCACCTTCTTTCAGAAAATTCCTCACATTATCCTTACCAAGAGCATTCCATTGCCGAATGATCCTTGGCAAAAAAGGCCAGTAATATGAGTCTGTCCGTGCCCTGATCTCAATTTAAATAAATGATCATTTATCCCCCTATACTCTGCAAAGGATAAGCTGCCAACTTGAGGACCTTCGTGCCCTATTTTCAACAGTCTGTTAAATACCGTAATTATTCTAATAAACGGCGCCCTCCAATAACCGGCGCACCTTTCAGCTGAAAAAAATAATAAACGGCGCGCCGTTTATTTCTAAACTGTCTGGAAGTGTTCGTGCAAGTCAACTTGAATTTTTTTTAATGATTAACCCTTTAATGCTACACAGGGGTACTGGTATCATCATCATCATCACACCCTTATCGAGCCTGTGGCAGGGTTGGGTCCGTGGGTCCATTGAACATGCTATGATTGGGAACACCCCAGCCAGGCGTCTGGAACCCGCAGGAATATTGGCTGGTTGTCTGTGGTGGATGCCGGTCTACCCCACTGTTCCAACACCACATTTTACAACCAAAATATAAATTTTGGCAGGTAAATGAATGCTTTGTCAGTTTTAATATTGCATGGTGTCTGACCTATTGCACAATAACTATAATGCAATAAGGAATCAGGCTCATGCCCGAACAGAGGTACTGGTGTACCCCTGGGTTTTTCTTCCTCCTCTGTGTTCTGTGGGTGACCCTGGCGCAATGCGATTCACAGTATTTTCTCATGATAGGTTGAACTTCCTAATAAGTCACAAATGGGTGGTTAATTGCTTTTTATTATTCGAATAAGGATGGATGGGGTACTCCTGTACCCCTGTGTAGCAACTGTGTAAAGTTTAAATGGTCATACGATGTGCAGGAAATGCCATATGCAGTGTATAAAGAGCAAAACATTCATTTGCTTTAACCACCGCATTTAAAATTGTTTAAATTGTTTATAATGATATTTTTCTGTTTCTGAGCATTGCAAGCAAGCAATCACACTATCCACTATATGGTGTAAACATCACTGCAATAATTTGCTGGCAAGTGCTCTCCACTTCAGACACTACTTGCACACATTTTCGCTACTCAATGTAAATGCTTGCACAAGTTACCATCGGTAGTACTTGCGCAAGTTGTTTGCTCATGTAAACTAAGCTTTAGTGCAGATATTGTTGAAAGAAAAGTTTCACAGAGAAAGTATTCTTTAGCATTTAAATTTTTGGGAATTTCTGCAGCTTATAATGATGGTAATTGTCCTGTGGCTAAACCTCTACAGTTATCTAAATCTAGAGTAAGGATTTAAATTTTAAATGAACCATTGATTATTTTTCTCAATTTCATTTTGCCAATAAATTCAGATTCGAGAGTGGCGTCAGCAAAAATCAAAATTAATGAAATCAATTTGTCCGGCTAAAAAGTTTCCATTTATAAATTGAAAGAAATAATAAACGGCGCGCCGTTTATTAGAATAATCGCGGTAGATTAATGCTGTCAGATACCCACCTCTGACGTATGTGAGTCCCACCCTAATTTTCTGATCGTGTCTGACACACTAAGCCTACAAGAGAAGCGATGTAGCACAATTCTTGCTGCCCTCCTTTGGATCATTTCAATTCCTTAAGATATTGAGGAAACCAAATTGGACTGCCGTACTACACAGTTGACTGTACCAGTGGAGTGTCACATGACCTCCCTTTCCTAAACCCATGCGGATTATTGCTAAAGATGGCATTCTCATCCAAATATTCCATAATACGTGACAACAATACCGTATACAGTATGTTCGAATGTCCTGCATACACACTCATTAAAGAAACTGACCTGTTGCATGTTGTTGTTGGTCATTAGGGCCTAGAAAGACAGTCACTATGGTGGGGGTGATGCATAAGGGCAAAAAGCCCAATAAAAGCAATAAGAAAATAAAAAAGCAAAAGCCTACCGTGAGAAATAAAGGGAAAAGACAAAACTAACATCATCATCATCATCATACCTTATGCCGCCTGTGGCAGGGTCGGGTCCGCGGATCCATTGTACATGCTCTGACTGGGGACACCTTAGTCAGGCTTTTAGAACCCGCAGGAATATTGGCTGGTGGTCTGTGGGGGGATGCTGGCTTACCCCACTGTTCCAACATCGCATTAAACAATATGCCAAAATTTATTGGCATATTAATGCTTTGTCGGTTATAATATTACATGGTGTCTGACCTATTTCACAATAACTATAATGCAACAGGAGTCACGCTCATCCCTAAAAGACAAAACTAACATAAAGATAAAAAGGGAAAAGCCAAATCAGACACAAATGCTGTATAACGGCAAAAAGTCTGTTGCACTTAAGATCCGCAGCATCCCCTGACTCGAAGACTGGCACAACGTGGAGTGGATGGGAACCTGATGGGAAATAGGCGGGAGTGGAGGGCCAGAACCCAGAGATCTGACCCGCCACAGGCGGGATGATGATGAATTGCTCTATTATTGCTGTGTACTTCTAGTCCGAGTGTTGGGCGAGTCGGATCTTAGAACTTCATTTTTGTTCAAGAGATATCCCTTTCATTTGCGCCGTTTGACATTTAAAACGTGCAGTAGTTAACGAGAGAAGTGTGGCATGGCTGTCGAAGGTCGTTGGCTTTGTATAGACATTTAGTGTAGCGCCGTTGTTTACCGACCATTAGTGTCTCCATTTATAATGCAATGCGTTTATTACGCAGATAGTACTTTGGTAGTCAATGGATTTCTGCGGTTATCAGAACTGATGCTATCTGCTTGTATCCCATGCAGGTCCCATGTATGGAATTTTGAGAAATTCTGTTGCCATAGAAAGCCTGTGAAGGGAATTGAAATGGCGAATAGGAAAAATTTGAAAAATGATTGTTCTGGGGAGTTTATTTTTGTAATCATAGAGGCAAAAATGAATCTGTCAACTTCTAACGTTGCAAATTGTCTACATGTTCAATCTTCTTCGCAATTTTCCCATCTGGGGATCAACTACCGCCATTTTGGCCCTATCTTCTTCTATTACACAAGAAGAAGCCATTTTTTATTTTCTATCTCCCTTTCAAATTCTGCTCTCTTTCTCCTATGAGAATTTTTGCTATGACGGTAAAATATGGCTTCATCGTTTCTTACTGCACCTAAGACTTATATTTCGTATATTTTGAATCTTGATTAATGGAAATGATTCAACGGTACAATCAAAAAATCTTTGAAGAATCTTCTACAGAAATCGTTAAATTTCATTTGTTATACAGAAATAGGCTAGACCTGCCTCGGGGTCGTAGGAAGTAGAGTGCTCGGTTTACTGCGTCAGTGGTTTCAGGTTCGATACTCATCGGGGTGGGTTGGCTTCTTTCAGGCGACACAGAGGCACCGAGTGCGCCTTCAGGGGCAGATGGGAAGTAAAGGTCCCATGTGGTGCATGACGTTATTTGAACGTAAAAGAACCCTCTCTATTATGTAACGGGTAAGTGAGGCAAAAATTTTCAGGTGTAGGAGCTCGCCCCCCTCCAGCGTCGGTGTGAACCTCAACGAACAGCAAATCCACGAAAAATAAGCGTAGGAGTTGCAACTTTGGTCGGCAACCGGCTGAGGAAAAACACTGTCCAATATATCGCCCTTGTGTCCATTCAGAGGGACAAGATGGGCACCCGATTCGATGGTTAACCGGATGGATTCGATGGGCACCCGAACTCCTAACCCGATGGTTAGGAGTTGCTTTTATACAGAATTAGGATATGTTTATCGAGTTGTGTAAACATATATGTGAGCCTCATATCTAATTTTCGCCCAGAAGGGGTTCTTTCAAGTGTTGCAGTGATATTCTGTTCATCACAAGTCTACGTATGACTCCCCAGCCCATGGTTTCAGGTTCGTTTTTCGTCGGAGTGGCTTTTCAGTCCAACAGGGGTGTCCCATAACCGTCGGTGAAATCAAGTCCATCATTTAGCAGTGCGGTTAATGAATCAACACTATATTTGTGATAACCCTCACTTCCTGTCTGGCGAAATTATTGTCACATATTTTTCAATGGTGGAATTCAGGGCCGGCCATCCGGGGGGTGCAGAGGGTGCATTGCACCCGGGCTCCACGATTGATGGGGGCCCAGATCATTGCTAATATTAAAAGTTTAATACGTCATTGTAGGAGTAACGTCCCTCATTCGACCCTGCCAATGCAACATAACCTAAACGTAACCTAACAACCCTGCCATTGAACTACACCAGGATTGTATAACCTTTCTGGTGTTTTGGGTCACTCGGCTGCTCCATGAACTGATTGCCAGTCACAGGCTGTCATAGCAGGTAGGCTATAATGCATAATTTGAAATGATGCACCATGGGCCACATTACAAGCCTCAATGGGCCACAGGTTGGAAACCCAGAGAGTCAATAATGTAATAATGCTATTACTTTGGGGTTGTTAAAGCCAAAATACCTTTAATAATCAGAAGTGCAATAAAAAAAAAATATAATGACACAGATCCAACTGAAAATGTTCCAAGTTGTGGATGTCCACATAAGCTTTCAGAACAACTCATAAATGCAATGACGACATATTAGGACACATGGCATCATCCAAATATGTAATACCTTCCAAAATTAGGAAGGATCTCAGAATGGGATAGGAGGGCATCTAAGAGGAGTCCATTTACTCTGAATCCTTTTAATTTTACTTTTGGAAAAATATTTTGGGGCCCCAAAAGGATTTTTGCACCCGGACCCCTTTATAGAGAAGGCCGGCCCTGGTGGAATTTGTCAAGTTTCTACCATCTATGACGACAAAAGTGACGTCAGTTTCGCTTTCGTCGAAGTCACCATCGAACTTGAAAAGCCCTTCTCTATACGGAGAACTTTATATTTATGGATCATTAAAATTCTCATATGTAGAACAACGTACCCTTGGTGTTGGAAAACTGTTTTCAGAAGTAAAGTGCAACCTCACTAATCCGAACTAATTTTGGGAAGGACATGTTCGGATTAGCGAACATACCGATTTTTTTTTCACTTAAACTGCTTCAAATAAGTGTCTTAGGTGTACACATATGGATTAAAAGACTTTACAATAGAGAACAATCATCATTGACGTGATGGGATTCAGTGTCCTGAGCATCGTGAACATCTCATAATCTGCATTGTAAACAGGCTAACTGGATCTATATTGCTCTGTAACACTGATCCTAAGTACTTTACCTCTTGCACCTTTGTCACCAGCTGGCCTCAGAGAGTATGCCACCACTATTTTCCTTTCCTTTCTAATTGAAAGCTAAATACTGTCTTCTTCCTGTTTATCTTTAGCCTTCTATTGCTGCTCTAATAACGTTTAGACCATTCTCTACTTGTTCTCGGGAGTCACTGAGTTTCCCTACGTCGTCTGCGAATACTGGGGTCCATCCTCCTACGCCAGTGAGCAGCTCGTCCATAAGCAGAATGAATAGGTATGGACTAGTGCTGAACTTAGGGTACTCCATCTTTTACTGGGAAGTGTCCAGTATTTCCCCACAGAGTCCTTACTCTGGTTATCGAACCATCATACTTGTCCTGCACTGTCCTAATAAACTGTGCTTCCACCCCTTTTTGTAATACCTTCCAAACTACCTGCTGTGGAACGCTGTCATAAGCCTTCTCCAAATCAATGAAGATTGCATGGAGATCTTTCTTTGCTGCTCATAAGCTTGATACCTCTATAGTTACCACAGTCTTGGACATCACCTTTGCCCTTCAGGAGTAGTACTATCCAACTGTCGCCGCCCAGAAGGTATTCTATTCCTCTATCTCTCCCGTTGGAAAGTTTCCTTAACTACATGATTCCTACGATTCCTAGGCTACGCCACACTGCAGTGGGAACTCTGTCTGGGCCGACAGCTTTTCGACCAAAGCTGCAAACCCTATGCTTATTTATCGGACTCACGGACGTCAGCGACCTCATCTACCCATACGATAGTAGAGGGAGTTGTTTTGCATTCTTTTACTTCTCATCTGAAGGAAAGCACACTCAGGCTCCCTTTCTCGCCCAAAAGAAGCAACTTAGCCCAATATAGAACTTAGAACCACTGAAGCAGTTACGCAGAACACACTACCTACTGCGTCACTGAGGCGGGGGAAGTACAAACTTCTACTAGTATGTAGACAACATTCTGAGAGGGAGTACCATCTTTGAATGGTCATTATGAACAGAATTCTGAGGCGGGGGGACGCGTCCCTTTGGTCCCTAATAGATTTCTGCCACTGGTTGTGGCGGTGGTGTTTTTGTCATCACACTCATGCTTTTCATCCCATTGGAGCATATGAGCGATTTGTTAGACGCTATTTGGACTCAGCCAGCTGCCAACCTAATGCTGCAACCCCGATATCAGTCTGTTTCTTCCTTGGGGCACATTCCCGCCATATAGTATGGGTTTGCATGCAGGTGGCTTCAAACACACCACATGGGGTCATGGCTTCGCCTTCACCTCTCTCTCTTCCGTGTCAACCTGCTAAGAAAGCTCGTCCTCCTCGACCAGGAGGGAGCGGCGAATTGCGTTGGACACACCAGTTCTCGTCCGATCACTGAAGTTAAGCAACGCAACCCCAGTTAGTAATGAAATGGGCGATCGCTTGGGAAAACTGGGTACTGTCAGTACCCAAAAATCGTCGCTTTAGTGAAGTGCCTGTGCAATCTCTGCATAAGAACTACACTGTAGACGGGGCTCTAATGACCTTGTAGTTGAAGAGCCCTAAAACACCAACAAACAAACAAACAACAAACTCGACGAGGATGTCGAAATTGCAAGTTCCGTTCGAAGTGAATACGTGCTCTTTGATGAAAAGGACAACTGCGTCACCCTGTAGAACAGTAGTCACGATTCGTTAAAATGGCAGCATCGAAATGTGAATTGTGAATTTTGAGTAATAATTTAGTTTCTGGGGATTATTACGCGCCTTTAGAGGAACTTCACAGAATATTAAAAGCTGAAATTGAATATGGTAAACACGTTTGGGGCACAAAAATAGCTTCTATTGGAATGTAAAGGGTGAAATGATGAGATCAGATGCAGCGGTAGATCTGTTTTGAATATTGTCAACGATAATCATCGCAGAATTGTTGTATTCCGAGTGTCTTGTTTTTCCATTTGACGCTGAGTGAAAGACTCTCGAAATCTCTTCCTTTCATCACTCTGGTTGCATAGCATGCCGCCACTCTTTGCCTGGAGGTGCTCCATAAATTCGTATTAATCTAATACCTACTTTCACTTTTCAACGGTTCCTTGTAGCTCAGAGGTAATTTGACTCCTCAGTTCCAGGTTCGATCCTAGCCGTGATGTTTAGCTCCTTTCGGACGGGATGGAAGAAGGGGAACCTCAGTACGCCGTCTGTCGGATGGTGATCAAAACAGTGGCCTTCTGAGGTCGAATGCTTCATGTGAAGGGGTTCATCCCCTCCTCCTGGCGTCGATAAATTACCCTCTGAACTACAGAGGTCAAGGTTCGCCTCCAGCCAAGGATGTTGACTCGTTATACTGCGCTAACGCTTCATACTAAAATACATTGAGAAAAATGTTTGAGTCCTTTGCATTCCCAAGATTGACTCCATTTGTGAAGCCAAGTTGCGTTGGATTCACCAGTTCTATTGAGATCACTGAAGTTAAGCAGCGCAAACCCACGTGAATACCAACATGGGTGGTTGGTAAAGAACGGTGGGTGCTGCAAATATCCCCTCTCCTACATTCTCTATACCTACCTTCTAATTTCCCGCGAACAACCTCCTAAGGGTTCGACCTGTTATGGCCACTTGGCTTGGTCTCCAACCTAATGCCTAAAGGCCCCCACACACGATCAGTTTGGTGTGTCAGTTCGGTATGTGCACATCGATATGTTCAGTTTGGTGTGAAGGAATGAATTGCCCATGCACGATCAATTTGGTGTGTCGCGTACTTATTACGTCATGTGACGTCATTTGATTGTCCACATCAACCAGTAATTCTACCGTTACCATGGTGTAATTTTTAAAAGATGACGTTTATCCATATTTGGGCATGCGCAGAACAAAAACTGTGAAGAACTGATGTGAGCAACCCCACACACGCTCACTTCGGACTGACACACCGATGTGATAAAATTTCTTCACACCGTCAGTTAAAATTTTTGGTGTGAGCAAAAACTTTTTTGCACACACACGTCAGTTTGGTGTGTCTGTTCGGTGTGCACCCACCAAACTGATCGTGTGTGGGGGCCTTGAAGAAATGTTATCACATCGGTGTGTCAGTTCGGACTGACGTCAGTCCGAAGTGAGCGTGTGTGGGGTTGCTCACATCAGTTCTTCACATTTTTTTACTTCTGGAGTGGTCACTCTGGAGATATTTCCCGTCAATGAATTCTGGATCGAACCCGGAATCTGGGCATGTATTCTACCCACCATAGAATTGTTTCAGCAGAGACGACACTGATATTTTGCCGTTGATGGACTTAATGGTTTCATCAAAAGGACCATATGCTTTTTAATGTTTATCTAGGGCCTCCTCACCACAAGAAGTGAAGTGCTACCTACGTTAGAAGCTCCTAAGCTAGATTATCAGAACCTATACCCATAGTAAATTACTCCTAACTCGTTTCCCGCCTATGGCAGCGTCGGGTACCCATCCTGTCCCTCTGAATGGACACAAGGGTGATATATTGGAGGTGTTTTTCCGCAACCGGCTGCCGACGAAAATTGCAACCCCTATTCTTATTTATCGTCGGTCTACTGTTCGTTGGAGCACTACACCTACGCCAGGGGGCGAGCTATTACACCTGAAAATTTTGTCCCTTCTACCCGTTGCATAGTAGATTGAGTTCTTTTACGTACAAAAGCCATCGTACCCTACACGGAACCTCGGTTTTACTTCTCATCCGAAAGAAGGCTCACTCGGAACCTCTCTCACCCGAAAGATGCCAACCCGCCTTGGTCCAGTATTGAAGTTAGAGCCAGCGACTCAGTTATCGAGCGAATTATGCGACTATCTTCAGCTGAAAATTATGACACCGTGTAGATATGTAATTGCACTTTTTCTCACTACGTGGCAACGCTTATTTAGTTTCCTAGCGCCCAGGGTTAATTGAACGCCATGAAGGATGTTTAAATGAGCTCTTTTAATTTCCGGTATGGCTTAATATAATTGTTTCGGAAGCGTTTTGACTGAACTTATTCAAATTTAAAGGCTGTGCATGTTAAAATAATAGGTAAAATAAATAAGAGTTTATGGCGTCAAACGCAACTGCCCATCGTGTCCAATAAAAGACTGGGGGGAGGGGGGGCTGCAGCTTTCCGTCAGCATGTACATATAGTGTCATTTATCGTAATTATGGAAATGTTCCCGCTTGTCGCGTTCCTACCGCCATAATCGCTTCCGTTGTTAAATGGTAGAATAACAGCCGTGTCTTAAAAGAGTGGGCGCGATCCTGCGCTTCGGAAGCTCGCCATTAATCGACGCGGCGGTTGGTTGATGACCCACACGTCGTTTAGCACCTCGTAAAAGGTTTCAAGGAAGTGGTCTAAAGACCTTGCACATCATAATAAGACCATAAACTTTGTCTAATCTGACGACAAATTAGCAGAGGGTTGTGGCAGGAGGTTGTCTGCCAAGAGAGCTCGGTGAAATCGGGTTGGATGCCACAGTCCATGTGTCATGTTCGAACGTGGGCTGCCCGAAGGGAAGGAATCACGGTTAGGACCTGGTGGGACATAGGCGAGAGTGCAGGGCTAGAACTCGCAGACGCGACCCTGCCACAGGCGGGATAAGGGTATGATGATGATGAGACATTTAACAAATGTATGAATCCTAAGCACCAAGTAAGGGACTACATTCACTGACGTCATTAAAGGTTGCGTAGCCCTTTAGATAAGAAGGTGTTGGCATAACACGCTCTTCCCTGCTCACCTGACAAAGTACCTTTGGCCATCCAACTCGCCTGACCTCAGCCCACTAGATTATTCAGTGCGGAGCGTCTTTGAGCAGGTGTCTGCAAACTCTTGCCACTTGATGACCACTACCTTTGTGCCACACTCGGCTCTCTCTAGGGAGCGGCGAGTTGCGTTGGACACACCAGTTATCGTCTGATCACTGAAGTTAAGCAACGCAAGCCCAGTTAGTACTGACATGGGTGGTCGCTCGGGAAAGCTGGGTACTGCTAATACCCAATAATCGTCGCATTGGTGTAGTGTCTGTGCAGTCTATGCACTAGAACTATGCAGTGGACGGGTCTCTAATGACCTTGTAGTTGACGGGACGTTAAACACAAACAAACAGAAAAAAAAGGCTCTCTCTAGAAGCGTCTTCAAGCTTGTGTGAATGCCAAAGTAGGCCATTTTCAACAATTCCTTGAGTAGTTGATAGACCCGTCTCGGTGGCGTACTGGTTAGCACGCTCGGCAACTGCGTCAGTAGTTCTAGGTTCTATGTCGGACCGAGGTGGGTTGGCTTCTTTCGGGCGAGAGAGAGGCCGCAAGTGCGCCTTCCTTCGGATGAGGAGTGAAACCGAGGTCCTGTGTTGGTGTACGATGTCACTTGCACGTAAATGAACCCTCTCTACTACACAACGGGCAGATGAGGCAAAATTTCCAGGTGTAGGAGCTCCCCCCTCACGTCGCTTCCCCAAAAATGAATAGTACACCGACGATAGGGGTTGCATCTTTGGTCTGCATTTGGTTTGGTCTTTGCATCTGCGGAAAAACTATGACCAATATATCGCCCTTGTGTCCATTCAGAGGGACAAGATGGGAACCCGAACCTGCCATAGGCAGGAAAAGGGTTAGGAGTTGCTTTTGCCTTGAGTAGTTGATAATTTGATACTTTCATTTATACTAAATATTGTTTTAATTTGTAACTGTTTTTGTCTGTGAAAAACAAGCTTAAAATTTTTTCTATACTTATCTGGCACCCTGGACCTATCAAAGTTCCTTTTTCCGTCATCGCGATCATCATTCCAGGGCTATTTTCCCGCCTGTGGCGGGTTGGTTACTTTAGTGTCCCGCTGAAAACTGCTAAAAGGATCTAATGTTGAATCCCATAATGTTGAATCCCAAATATCGGCATATTTGGGGTACTATCCCTTCTCCTTCTTGAGCTGCTACACTTGGAGTATTTTTGCCGGGTATGCCCATATTATTTTACCCCTTATAGAAAGGGTCCTTTGAAGTGCAGATGGCAGCCTATTACCAGTGAGACCTCGCCCTTATCTCCCATCCGGCGAAAGACGCACTTTGGGTTTCCCTTTCACCGGAATAGAAGCCATCTGTCTCAATGAGATTCGATCTTGGAATCATGGACTCGAGTACGCTACCACTGAGCCACCGAAAAAGACATAAAAAGCCCTTTCTCCAAGGAAGGTCGACAAAAGTTCCTCATACCTCCTCCTGCTTTTCCTAAGTGGTATTCAGACCTAAGAGGCCGACGTTAGGTAACAAATGTCTTCATAAAATGGTAATGTTTCTGATAAGGATCGAACCTGCGCACATTAACTCAAAAGGCTAACAGATAGCTGAGTCCGTCCGTCCGTCTCCGTGGCCGGCTGAAAAATCGCAGTTGTTGACATTGTAATGACCTAGACGTGATTAGGGCCTTATTGTCTATATAATCGATATTTTTTCTACCTTTAAAAATGCTCAAATAGATTCACGTGATAATAAAGAATGTATTTGACGACGAATATTAATTTGTCAGAGGGGGGGTCAGTCACATATTGTGTGAAATTTGATGTTAATTACACTTGACCGTAATTTGTCACACTTGGATTCTTCGTCAGTGGTCAGTGAGTCGTGTTGTCCATTTCCAACATTTTAGAGATTAACCGGGTATCAACAGAGGAATGAGAAATGAAAGTTGTGCCTTTACCGTTTCAGAGATGATTTAATGGTCGAGTCGATCTTTCTAGATTTTTGACAGTCTAACATCTGAAAATGGACTCCATCTACTCTCCTGACCCCTGACTCCTTTCACCCTCAACTCTTCCCTCTCTCTTGTTTTCAACACTCCATATCCTCACTATTCTTTATTAACTTTTTGATCTATGACATGTTGTGGTTCCTATTCTATGGAATTGGCTGAAAAAAGGACATAGCGAAACTACAATTAACTTATTTCTGCTTGTATAGGCGCAGAATTAAGGCGCAGTGTTAAGTCCCTCTTTCCATGGCTCGGTAGACAGGGACTCTTTGTAAATCAGTAGTTGTAGGATCGATCCTGGCTGACGCGAGTGGCTTTAGTGGTCGAGATGGAGATATACCCGGGTCTTGAAATAAAGCCGTGGCCCCGGATGGTGTGTACGACGTCATCTACACGTAAAAGGACCCTTTCTACCTGGAACGGGTAGATCGGCAAAATTTCCCGGTGAAGGAGTTCGCCTCCATGCCTAGGTGGAGGCGACGCCAAAACGAAGACGTTGAATAAGCTCTGAAGGTTGTAGCATTACTTCGGCTACCGGCAGCATCCAATAGTTCGCTAGCGTGTCCCAATTACATAGTTACCCGACTGTGCCGTAGGAAAAAACTGCGCCAGGGTCCTTCCCTATAGAATGGGTTCATGACGGATAGTTGGTCGCATAGGAAACGCTCGCAAGGATCCATCGGAAGAAAGGTGCATTTGAAGTTCTTTCTCTCGCCAAAAATTAACACTGACCTCAACCAGTTTTGAACCTTTGAAACATGAGTTCAAGAGGCTGGGGCTACCAACGACACCGGATTATCAGCAGGGGAGGCAGACGACAGTCTAACCAGAGGTGCTGTATGGGACTGATACCAGGCAGTGGACACAAGAATACTTTGTGTGAAATGGCCTAATAATGAGAGGTTCGGCAATCCCGCACATGCGGAAAGTTATCTGTAGTCGGAGGCCACTCTTGTCCCTCATTTTACGCCGTTTATGAGTCAACACAGGGTCACATATTCAGGATGATCAAGTAAACTCAGTGTTGGACAATAGTTTCACCGCTTTTCTTATGACATGCGAAGGGATATGGCGGGCCTTATAGTCTACCCTGGCATTCATACAAAGAACGTACTCTTGGAGGACTGAAAATCGTTGGGGAGCGGCGAGTTGCGTTGGACACACCAGTTCTCGTCTGATCACTAAAGTTAAGCAACGCAAGCCCAGTTAGTACTGACATGGGTGGTCGCTCGGGAAAGCTGGATACTGCTAATACCCAATAATCGTCGCATTAGTGTAGTGTCTGTGTAGTATATGCATCAGAACTATGCAGTGGACGGGTCTCTAATGACCTTGTAGTTGACGGGACCTTAAACTCCAACAAACAACAACAAATGAAAATCGTTTTTGCGCTATGTTTGAAGTTGTTCCTCATGGAATCGCTTTATTGTTTCCTATGCAGAATATATGGGGTCCTTATATTCGAAAGAAACTAGTGGTCTGTTGAAGAACCGAACCTGAGAACTCTGAACTCAAGAGAAGGTCACGTTTTCTCACCTCGATTTTGCATTTCGGTCCTGCAGTCGACTCACGAAGGTAGTAGTGAGCTGTATTTTGTATCGACCTTGAGCTCTGAAACTGGTAGGGTAGATTAGGTGTAAGGGCTCCTTATAACTCTTCCAGGACTAGGTCCAGCAAGCAGAAATTTCAAATGTCCTGTCATCCAGGACGTATTGAATTTATTATCTTATAATCCAGTTCTGCGTGGATGACCCTGGACACATTCCAACTTTCTTATCGCCCCTCCCCTAAACTTCGAAGTCCAGTACTTCTGGAGTGGTCAATCTGAAATGCAAGACTGCTGACGTATGACATCTTCTAATGGTTAGAACAATACCGCATGGTCTCCAGTTGTGCGGTGAGCCATCAACGTGGTATTTTGGGAGGGGGGGGGGGATGTAAGTTTGATTCTATCTCAGAGGGCAAAGTTCGATGAAGAACAACCATAAATGCTCTTTTGTAACTGTTTGTCGACTATTTCCGTTTCTCTAGCTCTCTACATCTAACATCTGCACACAGGTTTGGGTGGCCCTCAGTATGTTTGCAGGTTCTATTCGGGATTTTAAGAGGGGGAGGTTCGAGATCATCTGCATGTGAAAGAAATAACGTTGTGGTAGGCAAGGGGGACCTGGGCACACTACTATGAGCTAAGTTCAGTCCAACAGAGATCTTCCTCCCTCTCGACGCCAGACAAAAAATCTTTGGACTGTTCTAGGACCAATGCTGCTCATAAGTGCCTCATGAAACTATGACTTTAACAATTTTGTGCCCTGAACTATTTTGTTCTTTTGGGACGATATACGCAGATGTTAGAAACGTCCGCCTCGCTGGCACATAAGTAGTGCTCGACTACTGCGTCTATTCCATGCTGGATCGAGGTGGGTTGGCTTTTTTCGAGGGGAGGGTCCCTGAGTGTGCCTTTCGTCAGATGGGAAGTAAAGCCATAGAGTGGTGTGATATGTCGATGTCACTTGCACGTAAAAAACCCCTCAAGTAGATCAAGGTAAAATTCCCATGTGTACGGGCTCTTCCATTGGTGTCAGTGAAATACCTCGAAAGGACAGTTGACGGACGACGTATGATGCGCCCGATAGGGACAAACATGGGTTAGTAGTTGCTATTTTCTTACTTTACAGGGTGTAATTTTTAAAGTGACCAATGCCTTTATTGCGATTGTTGTTGTCTGTTGGTGTTTTAGGGCACTTCAACTACAAGGTCATTAGAGCCCCGTCCACAGCATAGTTCTTATGTAGAGACTGCACAGACACTACACTAATGCGACGATTTTTGGGTATTAGCAGTATCCAGTTTTCCCAAGCGGCCACCCATGTCTGTACTAGCTGGGGTTGTGCTGCTTAACTTCAGTGATAAGACGAGAACTGGTGTGTCCAACGCAATACAGCCGCTCCATACTTCGGATATTCTGCACCTCGTGACCGGATGTGAATGACATGTTTGCCAAGTTTCTTAACGGAACATGATAGCAACCGGAACCGGATAAGTAACTAAATAGCATTATTAATCAGCGGAACCAGACATTCAGTATACAGGTCAAGTGAATTTATTTGGATCGTGTTTTCCAGACTGGAAACCATTAACTGATATTCTTTTATTTTGCATTAGTGGTAATGGTTTGGTTAACGGCCAAACTAGCTTTGGTTTCATTTACCGATCTGATTTAGGAATAAACAAATCTTCCTTCTTTTAACCCTTTTTTTTTATATCTTGGAGTTTTTCCTGCGCTGAGTACGTCACATTGTAGGTCAACATCATATGAATAACGCTAACGCCATCGGACCCCGGCTCTGTGGCGCAGGAGTTAGCGCGCTCGATTACTGACTCGGTGGCTCCAGGTTTGATACTGCATCCAGGTGGGTTGGCTTCTTTCGGGAAAGGGAGAGAGAGAGAGGTGTCCCGAATGAACCTTCCGGCAGATGGGAAGTAAAGCCGAGTGGTGTATAAAGAACCCTTCCCCCCTACTATGCAATGAGTAGATGAGGCAAAGTTCCCAGGTGTAGAAGCTCGCCCTCTGGCGTCGGTGGAGTGTCCCAACGAATTATAGACCGACGATAAATAAGCATGTGACTTGCAACTTTGGTCGCAGCCAGCTGCGTAAAATGCCGTTCAATAGATCAGTCCTATATGTGTCCGTTCAGAGGGACAAATATGGGTACCCGACCCTGCCATAGGCTGGAAAAGGGTTAGTAGCTGCTAGTGCGTTTGTTGCACGAGACCGGTTAGGTTATTGTGAATAACAACGAGAGGAACCTCAAATTGATCCATGATCACTCTGACTCCAGTGTGGCCATTAACTGACCCAAGGGAGCGAACTCCTACAACTGGAAATGTTCCTGATATCCGCGTAAATTTTGCTCAAATTGAAAGGGCTAAACGAACAGCATAAGCCTATACGTGTAGGTTGGTAAAATTATCAAGCGTAGGAGTTCGCTCCTTGGTGTCGGTGGAAGGATGCATCCCAACAATGAGTGAGGAATTGCAGCACTAGGTCGGCAGCCAGCAGGTGAGCACCTTGATAACGATCGATACCTCTCATTGGGCCTACTAAATAATTCTAATGCCCCGTAAAGACTATTTGGAAGTATCCTTAAGATCTTCCATATTTTAATACACGTATAAAATAAACCCTCTCCTCGTCATTGGTGGCACAGAGTCAGCGTCCTGGGCCGCTGGACTTTCAGAAAAGAGAAAGGCCACACAGCGGGCCGTTCGTCGGATGGGAAGTAAAGCAGTATCCCCGTTGAAGTTGTATATGGCATCTGGTATATGAGACCAATAGGCTAATTAGGCTGAAGCCTAGGGCCCCAACATTTTGTGGGCTTCAAAACTTAAGAAGAGGGGTTCAAAAGGGCTTGAAAAGGGGCCTCAAAATTGAAAAAGCCTAGGACCTCTCAATATCTAAATCCGGCACTGACTATACGGGTAGTTCATCTCTCCCCTTGGCGCTCCATCGTCCCTTTCCCGCCTATGGCAGGAAAGGGGCTAGTGATGTTGATGATGATTAGTCATGTAAGGATTCATCAGCATTAATTGTTGCGGCTTGGGGGGGGGGTATCGGTACAGTAGACAGTAAGACAGTTGTCGCCCCAATTGGTGTCATGTCAGCACTCCGCCCCGGAATCGGTTACTGGATATCAGAGCTTACAGGCCGATGTTAAGTAAGCAACTAAACCAGCAGTAGCAGTAGTGCGCCAGCTGCCAGATAGCGCAGCCAATTGAGTAGGCAACTTAATGAAAAGCAGCCGTCCTAGATGGGAATAGGCTGCCAAAAATGTGATTCCCCTCTTTTAAGAGAACAACACGGATCTGTTGAAATGTTCAATGACTTTGAGGATGGAGGCACTTAAAAGCGAGCTTTTGATTCTCAGGGCTAGTGAAAGGCAGGTTGCTTTTCTATCTCCGACATCATAAGTATGTCTTGTGGAATCGCGGCCCGGGTGCCCCAAATGCATCTAATGGAATTTAGAAGATGCATTGATTAACAAACTGTTATAACTTATCAAAAAGTACTTAGCTGAAATTTCGTCCGGAAGCCAGATGTTCTTCATCATCAAGGGGTTAGAGAAACAAATGGAGCTCCTGCCAATAAATTTTCGGCGAAGGAAAAAAAATTGGCAACATATTTCAACTCGACACTCAGTCTCTAAGAAGTCAGTCACTTGACTAGCACTTTTGAAGGGCAAAAAATTCGTCAAAAAATCTGTTGGTGATGTGCAGGTTCGAGCCTAGTTGAGTCGAGTGATGGGTAAATTGCATTTATTCCTTCTTCTAGATGGAAAATAAAACTTATATAGGCCTTATATGTTACCCTCACTTGGGCTAAAGCTACCCCTCTGCACTTTTCAGAACCCTTTTCTCATCACGACAATGCCCAGTGGTCATGCGCATTTCGTCCGTGGTGTCAATAGTCTGTCATGTCTTGCACCCTTCGGTCATAATGAGTAGGTTGTTTCTACGGCTATCTTAAGCCCCTGTTCCAGATAGTCCGAAGTTACGTGTTTCACTAATGTCTACTGCATAGGCGTCAACCTTCAAGATTTCTGGGGGGAGGGAAAACATCTAGGAGTGGTCCCCATCAGCATAATCCTGTGGGGTCATGTACCCCTTGGTCCCTAATAGATGTATGCCACTAATTTATTGCGAATCGAATGGAGAGCTTCTTTCGGTTGAGAGGGGTAGAGGGTGCAACGTGTTCCTTCCGTCGGACGAGAAGTAAAAGAACATCACCATTGCAAAAAAAATCGAATTACAGGAGATCACCCACCTGGTGACCCGACCAAACCGTTTCTTAGGGGAACTGCGACCTTTTCACCCAGTGCCCATGTAATCAGGCCTGCATGTAATTACATCCTCCTGCAAATTTACCAAAGAACGCCTTGGGAACGTGTTGGGTTCCAGAAGAAGTGAATCTGAGCCTTTCATTTCCAAACACTTTCTTGGCCCCAGGCCCTGTCATTTTTCAGTAGGGCGTGGTGGAAGAATGTGTCATTTTGGAAAGTGACGTAGGCTATATCAGTATATTATGTAAATATAGATGTTTACGCTATCAAGTGAAAAAGAGGAAGTATCATCAATCACGTGATGTGTCATTGAAACGATTCTTCTTTTCCTGATCCTGTCTGTTGCCCGAGATTAATTTGAAAACTGTTATTAGTTGTAGGCCCATCTCAACTATAGAGCGCCGTAGGCTGTCACCAAGAAAAGCATTAAGAACCTTCTGTTAGTCTCGATCTGGTATGCCAGCCACATATTAAGTTGTTGCTGGTGGTGTTTTAGGGCTCTCAACTACAAAGGTCATTAGAGCCCCGTCCACAGCATAGTTCTTATGCAGAGACTGCACAGACACTGCATTAATGCGATGATTTTTGGGTATTAGCAGTACCAAGTTTTCCCAAGCGGCCACCCATGTCAGTACTAGCTGGGGTTTCGCTGCTTAACTTCAATGATCAGACGAGAACTGGTGTGTCCAACGCAATTTGCTCCTCCCCGCCACATACTAAAGAAAGGTGTATGTTAACAGTAATCAAGAACTAATGAAAGGGGTTTGAGACTGACCCAGGCTGGTGTGTGTAAGGCTTTCTAGTTCTTCTCGGAACCCGTTATCCATCTCTTTCCCGGATGGACAGGAAAGAGTGAGGAACACGGTTACTACACCCGGCATTATGTTAATTTTATAGGACCTCCACAGAGGGTCCGAGTTATTAAAAGGTTCAGCTTGCAGATCCGGGGTCAGCCTTAGACAAAGCAAGCAGTTGCCTGGGACGCCCTTTCACCAAGAAATGTAATTACCAGGTTAAAAGGTACATAAAATAACTGTTTCAGAAAACAGTTTTGGAGGTTCATTATTGGGGTAACCATGACGTCACGAAGATCCCAGGCCTCCAAAATTAATGCTTTGCTGGGACGCCATTTGGGCTAAGGCCGACTCTGTGGAGATCAGATTCAACATTTATGTAAAAAGAAAACCAACATTCGGTAGCCACAGTGGCGTCACTAGGGGGTGCGGGGAGTGCGGCCCGCACTGGGTGACACCAAAGCAGAAGAAGCGGCTTTTTTTGGGAGAGGGGGTGACACCATGGCGTCACCGCACCGGGTGACGCCAACCCTAGCGACGCCACTGGCCGTAGCCATATTATAAGCAGCGTGCTTCATTTCTGAATAGAAAGGGGATTTTATGTCTAAAGTGACTATTTTGTTCCTCCCTAGAAGTAATTCCTCTTATTGACACCAGGGAGAGGAGGGAGAGTGCCACAAGGAAGAATTCTGCCAATCTACTCTTCACGATAGTACACCGGCTTTAGTCCCTTTCATTTGACGGAATGCACACTTGGGGGTTCACAAGCGCTATCAGTAAGTTTTATATTTTTTTTCACGTGGGCGAGTCACACCGCTATAAGCCTAATATGGTTGTTAGCTTATGGCTAGGATTGAAGATGAGAAAGTGATCATATTTTACGATGTGTGACTCACTTTTTTTCCTCGTTTTGTTTACTTGGTAATAGTAATGTTATTTTTGCTCTACTTTTAACTCATTTTTCTCTTGACTTTCGAGAAATGTTGTTGTTGTACTTAAGACCTTTTTTGTGTCTGGTTGTGCGACAGGCGACATTTTGATGCGCAGTGTAGAGAGAGAAATCGATAATTGAAATTGACGCGTTTACTGCTTGCGCGCGTATATGGATGCTCTGCATTGATGCTCAAATCTTGTTGAAAAATTGTAGTATACTTTTGTCGCTGAAAAATCATGTCGGTTTTTTATTATTTTACGTTTATGTGGCACTGGTTGCTGATGTACAGATTTTTGCTTAAAAAAACCGGAAATGACGACATACAGTACCTTTTTTTTCCTTACAGTTTTAATGGCAATCTTGGATCAAATTTTTGATATTTGATCAGTTTGCATTGTGGAGTTGTTTTAGATTACGCTATTTACGAATTTTTAGCTACAAGAAGTTTCATATCAAGTTTTCATCTGCTGGATATTGATATCGTTCACAAAAAATACGATTTCGTACACTTCCAGCACTGATTACTATCGTTTGAAACTTGAGAAATTACAATATTGCAATGCCAGACGAGACTCCACAGATGCCATTGTATTCGTCTTCGTATCACTTTTTGTCCTGACACCACAAATTACAATTTCCTTATCTGACATCACTAGTCTTAAATAGTTTGTCATAAGACATGCAATATGTTTTAAGGATAGAACTTCCGGTAGACAGCAAACGTTATCATGCATGTCTGACGTAGTGACTTGTTAGTAATATATCGGACGTTAAATTAATTCTGAGTCTGCATCGGTGTCTGAATGCTTTTGGGAGCGGCTTATTGCAGTTCTCGTCTGATCACTGAAGTTAAGCAACGCAACCCCAGCTAGTATTGTCATGAGTGGCCGCCTGGGAAAACTGGGTACTACTAATACCCAAAATAATCGTCGCATTAGTGTACTGTCAGCGCAATCTCTGCATTAGAACTACACAGTGGACGGGGCTCTAATGACCGCTGTAGTTGAAGGGCCCTAAAACACCATGCGTTCAGGTCCGATTCTGGTATTAGGCAGATTGCGTCTTGCTGGGAAGTCCTCTTTTGGTCCTTTTTTGACTTTGAGTAAAGCAGCGATTGTGGTGAATTGTGCCCCTACTTCGAATACCCATACAGAAGTGACGTCAGACAAGTAGTTCAATCGGTTCTGCCTTCCTAGGAAGGACTGGCCGAGTCCATGTTCATGTTTCACTAGTAGCTAGACAAAGCTATGTAGCAGTTTAGCCTACTAGTCAGGGCCGTAACGAAGTCGTGGCGAAGAAGGCGGCCGCCACGGGCACAACTAGGTTTGGGGCGCAAAATGTTTGTTTTTTGTCATTATTGGGTTACGGGCAAGCGAAAGTTAAACACTTGCCACAGGCACTTCATACCCCCGTTACGGCACTGCTACTAGTCTCTTGCTTGATGTGAGCATAGGGCTAGGTTACAAGTAACTTCTAACCCTCTTACTGCCTGTGGCCGTGTACATATCTTGTTCCTCTGAATGGACACAGGGGCGATCTACTGGACAGTGTTTTCCCACAGCCGGTTGCCGACCAAAACTGCAACCCCTATGCTATTTTTATCGTCTTTCTACTGTTCGAAGCCAGGAAGCGAGCTGCAACACTTGAAAATTTTGCTTCCTGTACCCGTTCCATAATAGAGAGGATTTTTTCACGTGCAGATGCCATCGTACACCACACGGGACCTTGGCTTTACTTCTCATCCGAAAGAAGGCACACTCATGGCTTCTCTCTCGCCTGAAAAAGAGCCAACCAACCTCAGTCAAGTATCGAACCAAAAACTACGGACGCAGTTACCGAGCGTGCTACCCACTGTGCCACCGAGGCGAATTTTTGTATAGGGTTACGCTACAACTTATATATATTTTTTGCCGTTTGTGTGCCTCGAAATGTGTCGTTGTTGGTGTGCCGCCGAAGTTTTAAGCGGTGCAAGAGGTTCGTTACTTAGGATCAGTTTTCCAGAGCAATGGCGAGATAGATGCAGATGTGACCCGTAGGATTAATGCAGGATGGCTGAAGTAGAGACAGGCAAGTGGGGTCCTGTGTGACCGCCGCATCCCAATAAAGTTGAAGGGCAAAGTTTACAGAACGGTCGTTAGGCCCGCCATGCTGTATGGCTCAGAGTGCTGGGCAGTTAGGAAGAACCATGAAAGGCAAATGCAAGTGGCTGAGATGCGAATGCTGCGATACATGTGTGGGGTGTCACGTTCTGACCGAATCCGAAATGATTATGTTAGAGGTAGCTTGGGAGTGGGAGACATCGCGGAAAAGATAAGAGAGAGTCGGTTGAGGTGGTATGGGCATGTGATGAGGAGGGAAGAGGAGGAACTTACTAGGGCCATTATAGGATGGCAGGTGACCAGGGGCAGGGGAAGACGAAAACGGACGTGGACGCAGGTGGTGCAAAGGGACATGGAGGCGTGCAGGGTTGAGGGTGACTTGGTGGGGGATCGGCGGGAATGGATAGTTGGAACCCGTAGACCCGACCCTGCCTCAGGCGGGAGGGGGGGAGATGATGATGAAAGCGTACCGTGACGAAAAAATGGTTGAGAATCGATGGAGTAAAGTATAAGTTACATGTACAGTAGATCAGAAAAAATTTCCAGGTGTAGGAGCTCTCCCCCTGGTGTTGACATATAGTTTTCCCTTTCCCTCATTTGAAGGAAAATAGGAGGGAAGGTGCACGCCTGGCATGTGAGTTTCAGGCGCCGTAGGCAAGTGGGTCCATTACGGCCCTCCCATTAAATTTATTTCGGTTCTTAATTGTCCAAGCGCCTTTGGAATTGGTCCCTTTGCCAATGCATTGCTGTGACTTATCAACAGGGCGCCTCAAAAAAGCCGTCATTTAGAAAACACCCCACCAATCAGAGAAGTTTGGGAACCTCACAACTAGGGACATTTTAAATGATGGCTAGACTGCATGGCAGGGAAGTAGTTCTGAAATTTGCCGTCCTAGGCAGCGGCCTAGGTTTGCCTGCCCCGTGAACCGTCTGTGGGAATGAGGAAGGTTAGAAATGTTAATAGGGAATCTGAGTTACACGTTTCCGAGCTAAGTAGGAATTGAGTTACAGAGGAAATCATAACTGCACATGCACGTAACGTGCCAAATACCGGGAGCAGCTTATTGCGTTGGACACACCAGTTCTTGTCTGATCACTAAATGTTAAGGGCCCGCCACCTGGCAGACGACCTGGAAGCGGAAGTACAGAGGGAAATGGATTACAAGGCTCATCCCAGGCGTGAAACCGTGGGCTGGAAGGAAGCACGGAGAGATTGGGTACTACATCATCCAGTTCCTGAGCGGACACGGTTATTTCCACACCTAGTAGAAAAAGCGAATTCTGCGGAATGCCCATTCTGCCCAGTGTGGACAACGATGCCCATCACACATTCCTCTACTATGGCAGATGAGCCAATCGACTCACAGTGCTGGAGGCAGACCTAAGTCATCTGACCTCTGACACCATCACCAACACCAAGTCCGGGGACGCCTTGAACATGGTCGCGCAATATTAGTGCCCTCTGGACCAATAAGCCTATAGGGACTAGAAAAAGCTTAACCTGAAGTAATGTGTAAAGGGTTCCCGGCTAATGTCCAGAATAAAATCAGCAGTCCGCCACTAAGTATGCATCGCATTTCACCCGCGCAAAAAATGAGTGCAAAAACCCCCAACAAAATCTTTTTCAAATTCTTTTCAAAAAATTATTTAAAAAAATAAATAAATGAAAACAAAACATACAAATACAGTTAAAAATATTGAAAATATGAATAATTTTCACAGATGATTGTTGTATTTTGCCGATATGTCACTCCCCACACATAAAATGGCAAATCATGGCAAAAAATGGCTTCAAATGGCAAATCATTATATGCTCAATGCCACCAATGAAAAGCTCCAAAAATAATATGATCCGTCTGTGGAAATACTCATCATCATCCCACCCTTATCCTGCCTGTGGCAGGGTCGGGTCTGCGAATTCTTAACCGCCACTCCCATCTATCCCCCTCCAGCCTCCCCTCCACCCCAAACGTCTTTACGTATGTCCTATTGTACCACCTGCTCCCGCATCCATTTTGGTCTTCCCCTACTCCTGGTGCCACCAATCACCTGCAGTCCCATAATGGAGAGAATAACTTCCTCCTCATCACATGTCTATACCATCCAGGGCCGGTCCGTCCATAGGTTCAAAGTGTGCAAAGAACGGGGGCGGCCAATCAATGTTAACTTGCAGACATTAAGAAAATTAAGTGAAAATATTATGAGGGGGGCGGGGTGGCCTCGACATAACTGCACGCAGGCGGCCGAACCCATAGGACCGGCCCTGCCCTGATACCATCTCAACTTATTTTTCTCTAATCTTTTCTGCAATGTTTCCTACCCATCAGCTACCATTAATGTAGTCCTTTTGGATCCTGCCCTCTCGTGACCCCCCCACTGATGTAGTTCAGCATTCGCATCTTCGTCACTCGCATTTTTCTTTCATGGTTTTTCTTGACTGCTCAACACTCTGGGCCATACAGTATAGCTAGCCTAACGACAGTTCTGTAAACCTTGCCTTTGAACTTACTGGGGCCCGTTGGACGCACAGGGCTCTAGTATAGAGGCTAAATTTATTTTGACAAATCACTAAACGGATTGTTAATTCCGGGACGCATATCCATGGGGGACACAGAGCTGAAATCCGGGACGGACGGTCACCCTAATCAAAAAGGCGTTTTATTTTGAATGATACTGTATGTTGGTGTTGATAATATTCATGAGAATGTAGATTTTTCCAAGGGTCATCACATATTGATTTAAATCTCGAATCTCATTTGAATGCTGAAATATAATGTTTTTTCTTCGTTGTAAGTTGTGCGATAGTGCCTTTGTTACGGCGCTCCAACAATTCATTTTTTGTTAACGACAGTTGTCTGACTTTTTAATATTCTACTGTAAGGAAAAGAAGAACTGGGGTTATTAATAGAGGTTGAGATTTACCGGTTAAAATGCGAGGAGGTCTTCAGGGGCGGTAAATAAAATTACGCATTTTTTCCATTGTAGATAGAAATAAAAAGAAGAATGTAGCAATTTAAATTTCTATATTTCTATCTCTGTTTGAAATCATCCGTTTTAGTTGAAAGATCATTTTTATCACGTTACTTTCATCTTCGTAGGTTGTATTCAGTGTCTTTTTTTCTTCAGTGAAATCGATGAAAATTAAATAGGACTTTGACTTCAGCAATTTTTCTACCATTTTTCTGCCTGCACATCTCTTCCACATTTCTGTAGTTTTTTCCCTTCCTTATTAGAATTTAATGAAGAGATATATAGTATTGTTATAATTCTAGCGTTAAATTGAACTTTAATTAAGATGATAGTACTTTAATAAAACTCTAGCTTTATTAGCTTGATGAATACATGGCTTATAATTTCATAATAACGTTACCCTGACTTAACTGCTAACAGTGCAAAAATGGCGGACACGTTTCTGTTTTTAATTTTAGCGTAGAAATAAAAATCATTTCTCCTATCTTTCGTATCGTTATTATTAATCTTTCGAGACAGTAATAAACAGCCTAAGATACAACCAACACAATCTGAAATGCTGTACTACGAGCTCGTACTCCATTTTTCACTATCAGACTGGAACCGCCTGCAATCTGTTGGATAGGGTCATCCTCAAATTCAGAAAGACATGCACACGTTTTCCCCCGCCTTATAATACGCCCGCTGTGCCCCAGCCAACAGTAGGCCGACAATAAATAAGCATAGGAATTGTAACATTAGGTTGGCAACCGACTACTGAAAACTTACCGTCCAGTAGGTCCTCAGTCGTCCCAGTGGGACAAAAAAATGGTCATCCATCTCGGCAAAGGCGGGAAAAAAAAAGAGTACTGTAATATAGTAAGCAACTGCTGAGACTCGCCTCGGTATATCGTGTTGGACTCGTACGAGACTGCAGGTTCGATCCTGACCGTCTTTTGGACGAGCTTCACCCTCTTCTTTCAAGGGAAAGTAAGGTCATGGCCCCGTGTGATGTGTACGATGCCACCTAATCATAAAACAATCCTTTTCTACATGGGTGCGTGAAGATCGGTAAAATTTCCAGGTGTAGGAGATGACGGTGGAGGAACCGTGCTCCAGCGAAGAAAACTGATGCAGCAGGCACGGTTTACGAAATAAATAGGCACCAAATATCTCCCTCATAGAAGGGGGAGCGATTATGGATAACGATGGCGTTAGCTAGCATTTGCCTCGATCGGTAAGTTAATTCTTTAGCTTTCCACGTTCACCAAATCTCAAGGAAGTCGACATTAAACAACCAAACCTGACCCAAGTTGCAGTGGCGTACCTGGGGCGACAGATGTCCCCGGGCGCAGAAGACGGATGCGCAGAAACTGTCGAAATATTAATTTACATTAAGTTTCGCGGATGCCAGAGGGCGCAATTTCGGTCTTTGTCCCCGGGCGCAGAATACCCTCTGTACGCCACTGCCAAATTGACTCTAGAATTGATAGTATGCTATTGACGTCGCAGTGAACTGGTCCTATCCTAGCGGAGTTGGAACCCCTGTCTCCTTCTACCAGATGGGAAATAAAGCCGTAGTCTCGTGTGAGGTGTGTGACGTCATTTGTACATAGAAGTACCATCTTAATTAATTAAATTAACAGTGGGTCTACCACCACTACACATCTAACTCCCCCCCCCCCGTTAAACTACCGCCTATGGACCTAAATTCTTGTTTCAGGAATTATTAATTAAGCCCTCATCTCCACCGCTTGAAAGAGACTGGCTCAATGGGTTTTATCTTTGTAGCTATTTCGTTATATCCACACATTTAACATACGTGTCATCGACTCCGGTTTCGATCCCAGTTATTCGATGACATCAATCAAGTTTTGTGCAAACTTTAATCATGATCGAATTACTTATTACAGCGCCGTAACGTCTGCAGACCTAAAGATACACAAACGTTCAGCCTTCATTTTACCCAACATGGTAAACAAATTCCAACAGTAACGTGATAGTAGGGGTTTATTTGTTTGATTTGATTGAAATGTTTTAGACGCCTCATCGCAGGGTGTTCAGGTGTTAAAACACGTCTCCTCACGGTCCTACTCATGGCAGTGTTCCTTTTCGTCCACTAGCCTGTTGTGTTTACATTGAGATGTGATATCGCCAAAATGACCAAATGTTTTACCATCGTAACACATCTGTGTTGTAAATTATAGCGCGTGTCCTGATTTTACTCTGATTATGGTGTTCAGAGGCTGATGGGAGGCACATTTTGGCTCGTCCCTTGTCAGAAAGAATTCAATCGATTTCGGCCAGAAGCGAACATCAGAACTATCAAAACATACCATAAAGCTTATTGCGCTGCAGCAGCCATCTATTATCGATTCCATGACTGTTGAGGCGCGAACGTGAACGTCCCTCAGCTGGATAGGTAACCCAAATTTAATTCTCAGATGGGGCGATACATTTATGTCGTTATTTAGTGTTCGAACCTCACCTCTCTGACGGTTGCGTGCCATTTCCTGCCCATTTGTCGATCTATGGCTGTTTTCCGCGTAGAAAGGTTCCGACGGTGTGTATATGTATACAGAGAACTGTGGCTGTCTGACCTTTCCTATTTGGAAAGTTTGTTTCTCCCATGATTTGAGAGAACACCGGGGAGGTGATATAGGCATGTAATGAGGAGGGGGGGAGGAACTTATTAGGTCCATTACGGGACTGCATGTGATTGGGGGCACCAGGAGTAGGGAAAGACCAAAACGGACGTGGGAGCAGGCGGTGCAGAGGGACATGGACGCGTGCGGGGTGGAGGGGGACTTGGTGAGGGATAGGCGGGAGTGGAAGATAAGAACCCGCAGACCCAACCCCGCCGCAGGCGGGATGAGGGTGAGATGATGATGATGTTTCACCAGTGATTGCCATAATTGATATATTTGAGAGTCGAATGTAAAACCAGGGCATCGAACCGGAACGAAACCGAAAACCTAAAACCGGTTAAACTGTTATTTTGGTCGGAACGAAAACCGGAACCGAACCGAAAAAAAATATCTCTCTTATCGGTTCGAACATGGGGTCCGGGCGCCATACGGGCACAAACATGGGGTCCAAAATCATTCTAACCATCAGAAACACACTGCACATGCTGTATATACAAAAAATGTGGATGTACAGCGTGTCCTATTTCACAAGCAGAGTCTTGTGTGCAGGGGCCTCGAATATAGCGAAGCGCTATACACCCTATCGACAGTCATATCCCCCCCCCCCCTTCAGAAAATCCTGACTATGCTACTGCCTGTGTGATATGGAAGTTGTACAGGGCAGTGGTTCAGCCAGCTGTGTTGTGAGGATCAAAATGTTAGGCAGTGAGGGAGAACCACGTCAATAGAATGGAAGTAGCCGAGATGCGAATGCTGCGGTACATGAGTGGGGTGTCACGATCTTACCGAATCCGAAACGATTAAGTTAGCGGTAGCTTAAGAGTGGTAGACATCACTTAAAAGATGAGGGAGAATTGGCTGAGGGTGGTATGGGCATGTGATGAGGAGGGGAGAGGAGGAACTTATTAGGTCCATTACGGGACTGCGAGTGATTGGGGGCACCAGGGGTAGAGAAAGACCAAAATGGCCGTGGTAGCAGGTGGTGCAAAGGGACATGGAGGCATGCGGGGTGGAGGGGGACTTGGTGGGGGATAGACGGGAGTAGAGGATTAGAACCCGCAGATCCAACCCTGCCTTAGGCGGGATAAGGGTGAGATGATGATGGATATTTTATATATAATGTACTGTATTTTAAAATTATGTTTAATACATATTGTTTTTTTAAAATTAATATTCGGAGTAAAACCGTAAACCGGAAAAACCGTTATTTTTACTTGAACGAAAACCGTAACAGAACCGATATATTTATTTGACGTGAACCGTAACCGAAACCGGAACGAAAAAAAGTAACGGTTCGATGTCCTGTGTAAAACCGTCACTTCTAACCCTTCTATTGGCAATGGTAGGGTCAGGTTAGCTGCAGCCAAAAAAGCGAACCCTTGCTACTAATTCGTGAATTTCACGACGTGTCGTCGGCCTGACTTGGTTCTAGAGATCGTCTTTTAAACCGACATAATACCTGGGAATATTGCTGGCATAGGCCTACATGAATTCCGTGTAGTAAGGGTTGTTACGTGCAGCTGAAATCGTACATAGTGCATTTTGGCCACCCGGTTACTTCTGTCCTTTGGTGGCAGGTAATGAAGTCTGCTACAAGGGGGGAGAGACACTACCACTCAGTCGCACTGTTCGTGACAGGATTTTATGGATCCTAAGTGTCGTCGTACACTGAACTTATTCGTTTGCCGATTGTGTTTAAAATTCTAATGGAAAATTAGCCGTTCGTCGACCGACGGTCGATTCAGCTATTTGTTACTCAACCCTAACGCTGGGAAATGACGCCATTTCTGGAATTAAAAATAATCCGTTATATGACAGCTACTCGCATTAATAGCACAATTTGTTAATGAGTTAAATAACTTAATTAACATTTACGGACGACATAGAAATTGGGTATCGTCAAATTACAAATCGTTGGACTAATTACCATCGCATAGCAGACTGTTTGTTCCACAGCATTGGGTTGATAAGCCAGTTTAGATGGTAGGGTATTCGTTTCACAGGTCACGACACGCAGGATCAATCCTTGCGGAAAATCGAGTGGTAGTTGTGTTCCCTACGAAAGTGGAAACTTTGAAATATTCCTTTCACTCCGTAAGGGAACTTGAAATCGTATATACGTATTAAACATACTTTCATCTACACGCAAAAAAAAAGATGTGGGCCAGATTCTGTTACCCATTTTGGTCCCTCTGGAACGCAGGGGGTTGCTGGCCTAAGCTACAACCTTCTATGCTTATTTATCGTCGGCCTATCATGATTCTTTGGGGCACTCCACTTACGCATTGGGAATTTTGCCTGTTCTACTCGTTGCATAGTGGAAAGGGCTCTTTTACGTGCAACTCAAATCGTACACCACATGAGGGTAGCGTGTTCGACTACTGCTTCAGTGGTTCCAGATGCCACACTGCATCGAAGAGGGTTGACCTCTTTCAGGTGAGAGAGCAGCCTGGAGTGCGCCATCCGTCGGATGGGAAGCAAAGCCGTGGCTCCTTGTGGTGCAGATGTCATTTACACGTTAAACAACCCTCTCTCCTATGCAATGGGTAGGTGAGGGATGGGTAACATGCTAGACTACTGCATCAGCGGTTGGATTTTGTTTTCAGTAAGAGGAGTCCGCACTGCACCTTCCATCCGACACGAAGCATACATCCCTTGTGGTGTAGCCTTCTCTACTATGCAATGGGTAGAAGAGGCAAAATTACCAGTTGTAGGAGCTCGTCCCTCCCCCGGCGTCGGTGGAGTGCCCCAACGAACAGCAGACCAACGATAAATAAGAATAGGGGATGCAGCTTTGGTCGGTAGCCGGTTACGGAAAAACACTCTCGAATATATCGCCCTTGTGTCTATTCAGGGGGTCAAGATGGGTGCCCGACCCTGCCGTAGGCGGGAAAAGGTTTAGAAGTTGATTTCATTGAATTGAAGGAGGTTCTTTTACCTGTCGTTAGCATTATGCAAGTATCACGGAGTGGCAGCTGTGCCTCCAATCTAACAGGAGGGGCACTTGAAGGTCTTTTTCCAACAACAACGGCCAATCCTTCCGGGGCTAAGCATGGGAATTATGAGCTCTGAACTAAAGTAGATTTGAGTGCATGACCACTTAAACTATAGAGGCGGAGGAGTGGCTGGGACAACAACCACAACGGCTTACTACAGTATTTGAGCTTGAGTACTTGTCCGTTTGCCGTCATCGTCCGCCATGAGGATTAAGTCTCTTTCATTTCAACGTGTGACGGCGGATAGCGACATCACTTCACCTAGAGTGGACCATAACAGGGGCACCACGGAAGACGACAGTAATGACGTCATTGGAGGAACATGTACAGTGGGGATTCTACGGGCCGCCTTGTCCATTACTTGTAACTTCGGCACAAGGGTCTACAAACATTCAAGATATTAGTCACCCACAACAATTGTAAATATCTTTCAGTGTCTTGGGCCTAACGCTTCATCATCATACCCTTATCCCGCCTGTGGCAGGGTCGGGTCTGCGGTCTACTGAACATGCTCTGACTGGGGTGCCCCCTGGAACTCGCAGGAATATTGGTGGGATGACTGTGGGGGGAGATGGCTTCCTACCCCACTTGTTCCAACATTGCATTATACAACCATTAGAAACTTTGGCAGGTAAATTAATGCTTTGTTGGTTATAATATTGCATGGTGTCTGATCTATTGCACAGTAATAATAAGCAATCCAATTCACACATACGGAACGTTGACGTTTTGTTCATATTGGCGGTGCTGTGGATGATGTCATTTTCCCTTGTGTGCCTTGTAGTGTGAGAGACCTTAGGTCATATTAAAAGTACCACTGCGAAACGTCTTGGGGCGGTAGTCTTCGCAAATCAATCTGTCCTAGGATGTGACTTTTTTTTTCGTTTCTTTGGTGTTTTAGGGCCCTTCAATTACAAGATCATTACAGCCCCGTCCATTGTGTACTTCTAATGCAGAGATTGCACCGACACTACACTAAGGCTAGCCTCACACTGGAGCCGACTATGTGCGACTCCGACTACGCACGACTTAATCGGACGACTTGAGTTCTCACATTACGCACGACTTGGTCAGACGAATTGCGTCAGCGAAACCTCACTCACGTCCCGCAGCATTGATAAGAAGCACAAATCGCACAAAGTCGCACAAAGTCGCACAAGTCGCACAAAGTCGGACGAAAATTCCCAACCAGTTGGGATCTAGTCGCAAGTCGGAAGTGGATGCACGTAGTCGGACGACTGAGTCGCAGCCAAAGTGAGAGGATGCATAAGGAAACAAAGAATGGGATCGTTGGTGGGTAATTGTACGACTACGCACGACTAAAAGTCGCTCGTAGTCGGCTCCAGTGGGAGACTACCCTTATGCGACTAGTTTTAGGGTATTAGAGGTACCAGTTTTCCCAAGCGGCCACCCATGTTAGTACTAGCTGAGGTTGTGTTGCTTAACTTCACTGGTCAAAGAAGAACTGGTGCGTCCAACGCAATAAGCCGCTCCTAGGATGTGAAGTTTGTCCACAACAGTGAGTGATGGCATTCTCCTGGTGTGCGGGCGGACTGAGTTCAATTCCACCTTGTGAGGGCGCAAAGTTGTTATCGCCAAAAGAATTGGAGGAGCCTATGGGCGCATGTAGAAGAGCCTAGCTTGAAGTAACTTGACAAACAGTTCCAGGCTAGTGCTCGGGGCACCGCTTGAAAATCCTAATAAGTGAACTTTGTACATTATTTGGACTGGATCACAGTAAAAGCGTCATTGTAATTATTCTTTTTATTGTATTTTCTAGATTCGAATGCCGCCATTTTCGAGTGTTGATGATACTTTACTACGAGTATATGCAGTGTTCATTTTATTATTTAAATGTGATGGATGTTTATCTGATACGAATGTTTAATTAACGTATTTCTCCTAGAAGGACAAGAGATGAATAATATTTTGAAGAAATCAACAGCAAACAAGAAAGGTCAAAGGTACAGTTTTGAAAATGAAATAACTAGACCGTAATACTATGAATAGAAATAACCAGTTTGATTTTGTGTATTACATACAGTACGTTGGTCGTCTATTTGTCTATGAGCATGTTTAATTTGGACACGTTGCAATTTCGTAAAATTACATTTGAAATTCGTGCTTGGCAAACAACCTGCTCCACCTGCCAACAACCGACACTTTCAGTAGTAGCAGGAGCTGTTGTTGCTCTTTTAAATATGTAATTCGAATTTGCCAGAGATTTCGATTCCCAACTGTATCAGGGAGAAAGAGAGAGAGAGAGAGAGAGAGAGAGAGAGAGAGAGAGAGATGGCTAGAAATTGATTAGTTCCTCGGTTTTGTTTGTAATTCAACGACTTTCGAAAGTTTCTACGAATTAAAGAGGACGTGATCAATTTTCCGGACTGAAAGTATTGGGGAAAAATAACACAAGATATCAGAAAATAGCCCTGATACTGTATATTCTGCTCAGGTGTCGTGTGCTGAAAAATGACCTTGAAACGCACATATTTATTCCTTGGAGAATAACTGAGTTGAGTTGGGGTGTAAAATCTAACAAAATTTTGTTCAATTACAGTATATCATACATAAGATGACATACAAGGTTGCTGGACAACGCTCTGAAGCACTTTGAGTAGTTTGCCTGTCACAATCTGTTTTCACATTCATATTTAACTGTAAGTTTGCTGAAAGAGACTGATCGCATTCACTCAATGAATTTCTGTGGTGTCTCCCGCCCCACCGCGATCGAATCTGTTACATCATGGACTCGGCAATCGATTATCTTACCACTCAGCCACTAACTGACAATTGAAGGGGATGGATGTCGCCCTTTATACGACGGAATATGGGTATAATAAAGACGATGACTTAAGCTTTCTTGTTTTAAACGTGGTCTTTTAAATATCGGTAAGTCCTAGTGAAACCGGCGCTCCAGCCACTCATAGACTTAAGAGTTTGATATGAAGCCTTGATGGCAATGGCGTCACTAGGAGGGTGCGGGCCGCACCGGGTGACACCACTCGCACCATGACAAATGGGGTGACACCAAAGCTGAAGAAGCGGCTTTTTCTTGACACCACTAGCGATGCCTCTGCTTGATGGGCTGGTTATAAAGACTAATATCATACTCTGGCTGCAGCCGTGCAGTCATCACCACTTTCTGATATTGGCAGATTAAATCAACATTTTAGAAATGATCATAATCAAAGGTGGGTCGTGGTTTCCTTTAGGAAGAGCGAATAGATGTGAAACGAAAAGAACCCCTTCTACTGTTTTACACGGACTACACATGTAGGCCAACTTGATATTCAATATCGGGGCACACCTTCTGATGTTGGTAAATAACCTCGAGCATCAGGTTAGTCGGCGTTAAATGAAGCAATCCATACAGATCTGCGAGCCACTAATGGCTGGTTTGTTCGAGTTTCCTTCCAAAATTGCTTTTTGAAAAAGTGGACTCACCACCTTGTAAAATTCGCTATAGAGGCATAACTATTATGCTTTATTTTGGTTATACTGTATATTCAATTAATATGATTTGTCTGAAAGTCTGAAGGTCGTTTCTGTTTTCACTCGAAATTAAATTATTACAGCTGACTAACCATTGTTTTGGAATGTTAACGCATTCTTTACTCTTAGTCAAAAATTGCGAAACACAAAATTGATGTGGTGGAAGTTGACAAGCATCTAGAGACTTGACGCTGGATATCAGCGGCAGAATGAAGAGCTACAATATGTCCGTTGTTGTCTTGTGGCAAAGAGCGTAATGCAAACGGAAGAGGAGAACGTTGCATCTGGAGTAATTCAACTCCATGGAGTGGTCCATCTAAAACTACTGGCCATCTGTTCATGCATGAGTTTCTCGTTTTCTTTCTGTGTCTTCCGCTGTCAGTCACAATGACGTTTTGTCCATGCAGCGTCCACCTGCCTACTTCATTTCTTGCTTTATGGAGCATCTGTTCTAAATTTTAAAATATTCCTTTATTTACATTTTGGAGACTGACTTTGGGAAGACCAGTTGATGGAGCCTGTTTGATATTTTGAGCGCAACGTATACAGGTTTGCTTTTCCCTTAATCCTGGCTGTGATACACCATGTTGATGCACGATATCCCCTGCCTATTCCTCGAACTTTGATCACTGGGGAGAGGCTGTATTGCGTTGGTCTGATTACTGAAGTTTAGCAATGCAACCCCAGTTAGTACTAACACCGGTGGTCGCTTGGGAACGCTGGGTACCGCTAATACGGAATAGTGTCTGTGCAAACTCTGCATTAGAATTATGCAGTGGACGGGGATCTAATGACCTTTGTAGGTGAAGGGCCTTAAAACGCCAACAAATCAATCAATTGGTCACTGGGACGCGGTGTTCCCTGTCTATCCATCAAATCTAACCACGGGAGTGCGATGTTTGCAGTCCACATGTGGGTCCTAAAAACCCGGATGCCGACGTCCTCTGCTCCTTTTACGTACCGTTAAAGACGGAACCTGGAATCAACGGTTTTACCGCTTATCTGAAGGAAGGCGCTCACGTTTGGATTCAGTGATAACATCTGGGACCTCTGCCAAGAACCAACCGGTGTTCTTTGAGGGTAACATGCATGTGCTGCGCTCCACAGAACCTAGAATATTGGCTAGGGAATTTCGTCATATCGTCACTTTAAAGCCATGTATCATTTCCACCATTCCTAACTTCCTCCTGTGGTTTATTGTTATGCATTTAAAAGTGCTCCTCTGTTTTGTTAGCGTAACGTAACCATAGATGTTTCGGCGTAAAGTAATAAAATTTGTTTGGCATTCTTTTTTCTATCTTACGATTTTGCAGCAACTTTAATATTTACAGATTGTTTAGGTTAGTTTACAATAAACATCATTGATTCGCTTTCATTGGTAAAGATTTCACTGGGAAACTTTCGTTTTGAAATACAGTACGTTATAACCAAGAGTTCGTTATTAACGGGTTCGCTATAGCCGAACTCTACTGTATTTTTGTAGGAGGGGAAGAATGGGAACAGAGAAGCTTTATGCTTAAGTATTTTTGATAACGGTAAAAATCCTGTAAAGGTAAACAGATGATGATGATGCCGTGTTTAATATAGATAGTATGTTTGTGTCTTAGACTCAGAGGAATTCAGAGGTGGCCTCTCTCTTTACTTCCAATCGTCAACAAATTTCAAAAAAATATTTCAGTAAACAAGAGTTCGTTGTGCCTTTGGGCTTATTTCCGACTTTATTCTTGTCTCACCTTACCTTGGCAGGCATATGTTTGATATTTTGAAAATACTTTAAGTACAAAATAGATGTTTTTTCAGGTAATCCAGGTACGCATTACGTGCTTTGACTCTCTTTCTATTCATTTCGATTGCAGAACTAAGATTTTCTATTATGTACTTAAGTCTTTTTACTGATTTCCTGGTGGTCGATATTAATCTCGAAGGATTCCATCCTTAAGTCGATGAAAAATTGAATTTGATTTAGTATTCAATAGTCGAAATCGGTTTCAATAGCTAAATGTCAGAAGAAGTCTTAGTTTTTATTTTTACTGTCACGTCAAAAGTTACCTCTCTCTCTCTCTCTGGCCTACACGTCCGGGAATATTTTCGATTCCCCATGATAAGTAGAAAAGTATTTTTTGTAATTAGGTAACGTCATTTTGATATGCTCTTGTAATTCGCCCCGGTAGAGCGGGACTAAATTTTTTACCTTTTTTTTATTCCGATCACCGAGGATCGGGCGGAATAAATGCTAAAGCGGGCCCTGCATGTACACTTTCTGTCCCAAATGGTCCAGTGGGGCGTTTACATGGCTCTGCTTCTGAAACAGTTGTTTCTGCATGGCGTGTCGATCGCCAAAAATATCCCAGGTGTAGAAAAGTTCGTTCTCCTGATATTGGTTAATAGTTTTGCAGGCAGGCAAACTGGCAAATGAATCAGGACAACCTAACCTTAGCCACAGGTAAAAAAATTTCACCTTTCCCTTTCGTATGGTGCAGGTTCAGCTCTGGAATGGAACAGTAGTTGTACTACTCCAAGGAATAAGAAATGCAATGCGGGTGTTGTAACGAGCGGTGGAGGGAACAAGGCAGAATGAGGTATGTGGATAAGAAAAATGTCATTGCCTTAGTGGCACATACTGCATGCATTAATATCTCTTTCCCTCTCTCGTTCCCTAGAAGAGGGTGTTGAGACCCGTGCTAAGGGCGCTCGAGTGTGTCCCTGATTCGACTATACGGTAGCCATTAAGTAGCTTACTCATCGGAAATGTGTAATCATGAGTCTGTAAATGAGTCTAAAGGTGAAAGGTTTTGAAATGTTACGGCATTAATTTTTAAATAATATTTTCCCGAGCACAAACACATACCGCCAGAGGTTGACGCTCACGTTGCAGTTTCCCTTTCTTATTTCAATATTTAATGTTGCAGTAGAAAAAGAAGAAAGAAGCATCTGCAAATGGGATGAAAATGGAGATGTTATAGAGTCAGTGACGCTTACGAAAATAGGTAGGTGGTAGTTCATGGGAGCCAGAAAGTCATTGTCATAGGGCAGAGGAGGGTTTGGGTGAACGAGAGGAAACCGGAGGGAGCGGCGAATTGCGTTGGACACACCAGTTCTCGTTTGATCACTGAAGTTAACCAGCACAACCCCAGCTCGTACTGACATAGGTGTCCGCTTGGGAAAACTGGGTACTGCTAATGCTCAATAATCGTCACATTAGTGTAGTGTCTGTGCAGTCTCTGCATAAGAACTATGCTGTGGACGGGGCTCTAATGACCTTGTAGTTGAAGGGCCCTGAAACACCAACAAACAAACAGGAAACCGCTAGAATCGTACGGACTGCAGGAAATAAGGAGAGAACTCGTGAGAACTTGCTTCCCGGTGTCAAAACTGTCTGGGTGGGTTAATGGTTTCATGCTTAACCCGTTGGCCCATGGTTGCAGATTCGATACTATTTTAGACGGGTGGTTTCTTTTGAGTGTGAGTGAGCAATGTAAATCCATTTCCCAGCGTGGTGTGTACGATATCTCCACTGCGCCTTAAAGCACCCTTTCCATATATGTGTAGGTGGGCGAATTTCCGCAGATGTAGAAGCTCGCTCCTTGTTACCTCCCTGGGTCACAAAAAGGAGAATATTCTCAGAAGGAATTTAGGCCGACGATGGATTGTAATATGAGATTGGCAGCCAAATGTGTCCAAACTGCAACCCAACAATTAGCCGATGTTTGCGGTACCAGTGGGACAAATGGGTATCCGAGCTCGTAAGAGGCTACTCACTTTGACTTAGGTCGAATCTTCTACCAAGGATTTAAGAGTCCAAGCTCACTACCACTGAACCACTAATGCGAGTAGAGATCATATTTGGGTGATGACTGACTGGAGAAAATAATTATAGTGAGAGACGTAGTAAATTTGATGATCACTGTTCTAGGTCATGAATTCTGCAGCATTCGTGGGGGTGGAGAACACGGGGGCTGCTAGATCGTAATGCCATTGTAATGCCCTCTCATGAGTTCAAAAAGGTTGTGAATTAATAAGCGACAAATGCATCTAGGCGACCATGACTTAGTTTTATCCGTTGGGCAATGGATGAAATATTGTTATAAATTGTCCTTAATTTGTTGTGGAAATAAAGGATTATTCATTGTTACAACTAATCGATAGTAGAGTGACGTTCTGGCTCTTTTAAAAGTTCAGCCTTGCTGCGGGTGACAGGATTTAAAGCAATGAGCAGCACGTTATTTGGGAGGAGGTTGTTGTTACCCCCATGCGGTAATTTCATCGGGGAATTGCACAGTGGTTTAGAAGTATTGGACTGTAGCGCGCTAGACTTTCGATGTCATGGTTGCAGGGTTCCAATCCTGATAAGGTAGGCAATTTCTTTCGATTGAGATACAAGTCCATGCCATCCCAAATGGTGTCATGTGGAAGAAATTGTCTACTCGTGGCTATGATCGAGGGAGAAAGGGTCTCAAATCAAGATGAACTAATTCAATCCGTGTTTGCCCCAGGCGAAGACTTTTTCTTTGCTGGAACCTCAAGAGTTTTCAAAGCTTTCACTTGAATGAAGATTTTTTCCTTCCACCACAGGCATTTTTTCTTTATAATATGTTGATGAATGCCTTTTAAGGTCTTTTGAGATATATTTCTTAAGGATGCAAGGAATTTCTTTGTTCGTTCAGCAGCATCTTGAAATGCTGCTGATTCCAGTGTGAAGTAATGTGACGATAATGAAGATGAAGAATGCACTGGTGTGTTGATCATCTTATATAATAACTTTGAGGAAAAATGAGGTTATATTAATATGAGAACAACGTCTTGTTTTTTTGAACTCGATTCATGTCATTCAGGCGTGTTATCCTCGTGGATGTCTTCCGCATGGAACGTGATGAATTAATTAAGTATCCAGTATCCAAAGATGCAAGCTGCTTGTCTCACGGATTGCCGTCGTGATGAACGAGGAAATGAATAGAGACGGCAGGAGAATAGATCGTCGTTAAAATATAATAGTTTAGGGTAGCTCATTTTGTAACTTGCTTGATTCTTGAGCTCAATGACTCGCAGGTCCGATCTCAACGGTCGATAGTAGGTGGTTTATTTCGGACGGAAGTGGACCTTCATCAGAAGGAAGTAAACTATAGTCTCTTGTGGCGTGTATGACGGCACCGCTGTGCGTGGAAAGGGACTGTGGTGGCTTTGTAGGAGTTTAGATTCGCTACTGTCAATTAATGGTCTTCAGAACTGACAAGGCAATTTATGTTGTTATTTTCGAAAGAATTGCTAATTCTTTATGACATCACAGCGGTCATCTTTCAACTTGCCTTTTACCTCTGAGAGATGAGTTAGGTGAATTGCTGATAACATCGACTATTACGATCATTGACGATCAGTCACCTTATTAAGAATCATATCTGCATTCAGAAGGTCTTGCATCAATGACAAAGGTTCGATCCCGGTGTGATGTCACAGATTTGTACGCCCTCCCGGTGTCGATGGAGAAAAAGTGCCCCAATGAAGGAAAATAGATCGACGAAAACTTAGAATTTGGGATTGCAGCATTAGCCTGCTGCGGGTATTCTAACTAGGGACGGATCCAGCGGCGGATCAAAGAGGGAGCACTTCATAAAAAAGTGTGCCCCAAATATTTTTAAATATTCAAAATCCTTTAGTATAACTCTAGCTAGCAATTACATTAGGTCCTCTACCGCCCAAAGTTGCAAAGTTGAATCATGGATAAGTTGAAATATGCGCCCCATTGAGGTACTGAAGGGGAGCAATTGCTGCATTGCTCTATTCCTGGATCCGTCCCTGCTTCTAACAGATCGCTTATGTGTCCCAATTGGACAAACTGGGCACGCACTCAAGGGTGAAAAAGGGATTTTTAATGGCGATGATTGGTACTGTCGCTTTATACAGAAATACAGTGAAACCTGTCTAATTGGTACACCTGTGGGACCTGGCCAAAGTGTACCCATCAGAGGGGTGTACCCATAAGAGGGGTATGGGACACTTGAATAATACTGTTGTTTAATTGATACAGTTACAGTACATATGTTGTTTTATATTGTGTTTTTTTTTTTAACTGAAAAAGATGTATCGTATAATATTATATTTCACAAAATTCTTGACATACAAAATTTAATTTTTAAAACAAATCAATTAAGGGTCCTTTGTCTAGAATCAAGCTGCCTTCTTATTTGCGCCTATGGCAAGCTCCTACACCTGGAAATTTTGCCTCATCTATCCGTTGCATAGTAGGAGTGCTTTTATGTGTAAATGCCATTGAACATCACATGGGGCTATAGTTTTATTTCTAATCCAGTGGAAGGTGCACTCGGGGCACCTGTCTTGTAGAAAAGAAGGCAATGCACCTGGGTCCAGTATCAAACCTAGCACGCTAGCCATTGCATCACCGAGGCGGGATGAACCCATTACAGAGGGGGCTTTCTGAAAATGGTGGGAGCGGCGAGTTGCGTTGGACACACCAGTTCTCGTCTGATCGCTGAAGTTAAGCAACGCAAGCCCAGTTAGTACTGACATGGGTGGTCGCTCGGGAAAGCTGGGTACTGCTAATACCCAATAATCGTCGCATTAGTGTAGTGTCTGTGCAGTATATGCATTAGAACTATACAATGGATGGGTCTCTAATGACCTCGTAGTTGACGGGACCTTAAACTCCAAGCTGAAAATGGTGACATGTATTAGGTGCACTAGTAGAGGGTTGTAGCCATTACAGAGGTTGTTTTTTGAAAATGGTGACATTTATTAGATGTAGCTACTAATGGAGGAGTGTACCCATTACAGAGGTGTACTGTTAAGAGGGGTAGTAATAGCATAAAGCCTATGGGTGAAAAATCGGTGCCTGAAAAGTCTGTACCGATATGAGGGTTGTACCCATGGAGAGGTTTTACTGTACTATTTAATTAAAGTCAGCAACCGTTTAAAAGTTAGGATTTCGACGTTTGGATCCCCTTCTGTATGCGCCCATTCTATCCTTTCTTCAATGGTCCTTAAAAACCGTCATTTCGGCAGTGATTGAATCTCTCTGATATAGCCACCCTTTTAGATGTCTCGTGCAATGATGCAAGACTATAATGGCTCTGATTATTTCATCCAGGAATCCCCTCATGGAATTTACAATAATTCAAAAAATGTGAAGACAAACAGTTGTGTTGTAATTGATGGCTCTTGGCCATTGGACGCTAGCCGTTCTGGGACGGAGCTGGCAACTGGTGAAAGTTATGAAGTGTGAGGAGTGATTGAGCATGCGTGAGTATGTGGGGATATGACCTACTAGTCTCAATGTATATGCAGTATGTGTGCTGTTGACTTTTCCACAGCAACCAGTTGCTTTAAATTGCATGTGGACCCCCATTGATAGGGACACACCCCAGGCAATTCTGTGGATAGAAATTCCTGTTTACCACTGACTGCGGTGGATTTGTTGGCGCAATTCACAGTATGCAACTGCTTGTCACCGTGCTCGTTCAATAGCACTTGTACTCATGGTGACGTCACAGGAAGTCGATAAATTCTAGAAATACCATAATGGCAATGTATTCGCTGCATCTTACAACTCTCATGGTTATTTTCAACAAGTCATTGGGGGGGGGGGGTGAGTGTAAGAATTTTCAACCTCCCCCTCGTGGATATGTAGCCACATAACTAGAAAACCACAAACTAAATTATTGCCATTTTCGTTAAACCCTTAGTGCATTTTGGTAAATGCCGCTGTACGCATTTACGGACTAAAATGTCGTCTTAAGACTACTTCTAAGTGGTTATGGTAATTGTTTTTTGCTTACATTTCCTTTAAAAATAACAAATTTATCGCATTTAGTCTTTCCCCTCCCTCTTCACCGCCTGTTTATGAAATGTGTGGTGAAGGCATACAGTTTATACTGTATACTGTATATGGAATGAAGTTTCGGCCTGGGGCCCAATATCATTTGCAGAGATGACACTTCCTACTTTAATGGGAAGGCTTTGTTTTTCGTAATTAATCTCGTTCATCACCAAACGACTATGAGCCTGACTTACTTATTGATTTATTATCATTATGATGCGAAAATGACTTTTATAATTATCATTCCTCTGCCTCCCAAACATGAGTTTTCACAATCGATTGGCAGCCATGTTTACATATTTGGATACGAGTTTTTCGGCGTTGGCGCGCGACGTTATGAAACGTTAACAGAGAGAGAAAGAAAAAGCGACCGAGATACTCGTATTTAGGTAGGAGGAGAGAGTGAAAAATTTAATTTTCATTCAAATCGTTTGTTTGATTGCAAACCAACTCTTGTGAGAAGTTTGCATTATAAGTGCAGAGGCGCGTAGGTGCACCAGGGTTAAGTGCAAATACGTTCATAGTACCCCTTCCCTCCCTTTTCACCACTTAGATTTACTACATATGTTTTTTTGTTCTCCCTCGTCGATTTTTTTGGAGGAAAAAGAAAGATTAAAACCCAAATGTGGATTAAAAAAAGGTATTATAAATGTACTGAAAGCATTAGCTCAAGCGCCTTTGTAGTATTTTGGTATACAGTAGTTCTTATTGTAGGATTTTCTTTGAGTTATTATTAAAGCAACTCCTAACCTGTTTCCCGTCTATAGCAGGGTTTGATACCCATGTTGACCCTCTGAATGGAAACAAGGGTGATACATTGGTTATTGTTTTTCCACAGCCGCTTGCCGACCAAAGCTGCAACCCCTATGCTTATTTATCGCCGGCCTACTGCTCGTTTGGGGGAATTCCACCGACGCCAGGAGGGAGTGGGCGAGGTCCTACACCTGGAAATTTTGCTTCATCTACTCATTGCCTATTTACCTGCAAATGACATCGTACATCACACACGGGACCTCGGTTTTACTTCTCATCCGGGGCCTCTCTCTCGCTCTCTCTCTGGTCCAGTATCGAACCTAGTACTACTGATGAACTTACCGACCGTGCTACCCCCTACGCCGAGTCGGGTCGTTTGAGTTATTATTAGGGAGTTTTATTACAACGTCGACACACGCACACAATACCGTACACAGACCACGTGACTAGCGTACGATTTTTAAAAAAAGTTAAAGTTTTATTGCAGAGTTTCTGCAACGGCCCATACATGAGCGCCACCTACCGAGAGACCTCCTACACTGTCACCCATCATCATCTCACCCTTCTCCCGCCTGAGGCAGGGTCGGGTCTGTGGGTTCTAATTCTCTACTCCCGCCTATCCCCAACCAAGTCCTGCCCCACCCCACACACCTCCATGTCCCTCTGCACCACCTGCTCCCACGTCTGTTTTGGTCTTCCCCTACCCCTGGTGCCCCCAATTACCTGCAGTCCCACAATGGACCTAGTAAGCTCCTCCTCTCCCCTCCTCATCACATGCCCATATCACCTCAACCTACTCTCTCTCATCTTCCCCGCAATATCTCCCGCCCCCAAGCTACCTCTAATGTAATCGTTTCTAATTCTGCCAGATCTTGACACCCCCCCCACATGTAGCGCAGCATTCACATCTCAGCCACTTGCATTTGCCTTTCATGGTTCTTCCTGACTGCCCAGCACTCTGAGCCATATAGCATAGCGGGCCTAACGACGGTTCTGTATACCTTACCCTTCAACTTTACTGGGACCCGGCGGTCGCACAGGACCCCACTTGCCTGCCTCCACTTCAGCCATCCTGCATTAATTCTATGGGTCACATCAGAATCTATTTCCCCATTGCTCTGGAAGACTGATCCTAAATAACGAAATTCTTTGACTGCTGGAATCCCCTCTCCCCCACAACGAATCTCTCCCCCTTGCCCCTGGTCACTAAAATTGAAAGCTAGGTACTCAGTCTTTTTCATGTTTACCTTAAGGCCCCCTGTTTCCACTGCTGTCTTAAGGTCTTGTAGGCCTTTTTGTGCATCCTCTTTGGACTCCTCCACCCTTCCTACATCATCGGCAAACACCAGGCACTGAGGCGTCCATTCTCCCACTCCCGTCAGCAGTTCATCCATTACTAGAGTGAAGAGATATGGACTAACTTCCGACCCTTGATGCACACCCACCTGCACATTGAAACCAGGAGTGTTTCCCCATGCTGTCCTAACCCTAGCAATGCAACCGTCATACATATCCTGCACTATCCTAATATGGCCCTCATCTACCCCTTTCTTTCTTAAAACGCTCCACAGTACCTGTCTAGGGACAGTATCATAGGCCTTCTCCAAGTCAACAAATACTGCATGGAGGTCCTTTTTTGCTGCTCTATGCTTCTCTATCACCTGTCGTAGAATAAAGATTGGTTCCATGGTGGACCTACCAGGCATAAACCCAAATTGGTTTCCCCAGACGGTTGTTTGATCTCTGAGGCGACATTCTATGACACGCTCCCACAGCTTCATAGAATGGCTCATTAGCTTTATGCCTCTATAGTTTCCACAGTCCTGTGCATCGCCTTTGCCCTTGAACAATGGAACTATCCAACTCTCTCTCCATGCAGATGGCATCCTATCGCCATTTGCTAACTTATTAAATAGCTTCCCTAGCCATGTAATTCCTGTGGCCCCCAAGGTTTGCCAAACATCGATAGGGATCTTATCTGGGCCTACTGCTTTGTGACCTATCATTTTTCGAAGGGCTCTGACAATTTCAGCCTCACTCACCCTATCCACTGCCTGAGGAGTGATTGGGTTGCCTTCTGTGGCTGTAGCACAGGTGGCTGCATTTAAGAGGCCATGGTAGTATTCCTCCCACCTTTTGATTACCTCTGCTGGCTGGAACAGGACCCTACCATTGGTATCCTTGATTCCTGGTCTTAGCCAGTCTAAAAACTGCATTCTCCCCTTCCCTTGTCCCCAACTTTTATTTTTTACTCAGCGTCAAGCATCACCAGAGCATACGTCTGAAAAGCGTATGTCAAAACCTACGCTCAGTTTGACCAACGCAGCGTTTGCGTTTGCGCAGTTGAATATTCGTCTGCATAGCGTAGCGTACGCTTGCAAAAACGTTGCAATAAAACTCCCTAATGAATGGTGGTTAGTGACTGGCGTAAGTCAGCGGTGTCACAAACAGGAAGTCCGCAAGACCCTACAATGTGGCGCAATTCGGTGACTTGTGTTCATATGCTGACACCATAGGTATAGGGCGGACGTAGAATTGCATAGGTTTTCTGTAACTTTCAGTTAAGTTTGCGCATTCCAAAAAGTCACTCCTTTTACGTTTGACAGCCTAAAATTGAGAGATGTCTCTACTCATTTATTTGTTGATATGTACGGGGACATATCGGTAAAAGGTAAGAATTGTTATACAGAAATTGCATTCTATCGATTTTTTTTCTTGACGGAAATGTAGTGATGCTGTCAACTGCTGTGTTAGTCGAATTCATCTGTCGTATTTCAGTTGCTAGTTGTTAAACGCGACCAACAAATTATTGTAAACTATTTTTCTCCACTTTGAAAGAATGCCTTGGGTTAGTAGTGGCTGCACATTTCATTCGCTTAAATTCATCGTCAAAGGTTTGTTCCTGGCTGAAACAGGTGGATTGTTTCGAGTGTTAGGGCAGTTAAGAATGAGTGATCCCGTCGTTTGCTTTGTGCGATATGACCTGTACCTAAACAAATCTTTCCTAAATGGAGTAAATCAAATATTCTCACGTGATGCAGCTTACAGGTGGAATCTCTGAGCAAATGGAATCTCTCTGAGCAGGTGGAATCTCTGAGCAGAAAGAGGTTTGATAGCTACAGGTAACATGATAAACACACTAGATCAGGCATGTCAAACTGGGAGAACCCCAAGGGCCACACCGACAGCATGTACGTTGTCATTAGTGCCATGCAGTGTTGACATTTTTTGTGATTTGTTTTTAAAAGTACCAAGAGGCCCGGCCTGATGGTATCGAGTTTATTTGACATGACAGTTGTCAAAATGGTATTTAATAAGTTTTAATCAAAATATGGCACATGGCACAACATTTCAACTATGCCCGGGGGCAACTGTCTCCCTCTCGTTAAGCCTCTGAGTAGCAGAGAATTACTTTTTATTACTTATATCGATTGTGAGGGCCGCAACGCTAGGCTTCAAGAGCAGCCAGTTTGACACCCCTGCACTAGATGACGGATCATGGCTATGCTTCCCATCGAACAGAACTTGTGAACGTCATCCATGGTTTAGAATTGAAAGTACTGAGTTCGACTAGAATTGGGCCTCATAGGCCTTCCTCTAATCGCCAACCTTGCTACTTTATCCTTTTCTCGTGTATTGCAGGGTACCCCATTTTTGTTCCACTGGGACACATGAGTGATCTTTTAGATGGTATTTTCACGCAGCCGCCTGCCAACCTAATACTGCTTACAAATTTAATGTTGTTGCGGTACTTTTTCGTCCAACGTCGGCAAAGGGCGATCCTCATGTAGCAAGGGTTCTCTTGCTTGCAGATGACAACGTACGCGCCACAAACGGGACCACGACTTCGTTTCCAATCTAACTGATGACTCATTGGGACCTTTTTCGCGCATTTCCCCGAATTGAGTGCAAGTTGAGCAGGAGAAATCTGAAGATCGCCTTAATCTGTACTGGATTTTTTTCCCTTCCACTGGTATCCCGTTCTGGTGGCTGCATGGCAGGATACTTAGAGTCACGAATGGAAAGTCGATTCCATAGACTCGGATGTGACCCACAGAATAATGGGAGATGGTTGAAGTGGAGACAGGCAAGTGGAATCCTGTGTGGTAGGGTGGGTCCCAATCAAGTTGAAAGGGAAGTTTTACAGGGCAGTGGTTAGACCCGCTTTGCTATATGAATCAGAGTTTTTGGCGCTGAGGTGTCGAGAGCTGATAGAATTAGGAATCAGTACATTAAAGGTAGCTTGCGTTTAGGGGACAGCGGGGGATTTATTGAGGTGGTATGGACATGTAATGAGAAGGTGCGGAGGAGGAGCTGGTTAGGTCCATTACAGGAATGCAGGTATTTGGAAGCACCCGGGGCAGGGGGAGACCGAAGCAGACGTGGGAGAAGGTTGTCGGTAAGGATAACCTGGTGTGGAGGGCTAGAACCCGGAGACCCGACCCTGCCACAAGAGGGATAAGGGTATGATGATGATGAATGGCTTCTTTCTTCGTAGTGTGTAGTGGTAATAACATTACATGGAACATCAGCTTTAATTGTCTTTATCGTGGCTGTATGGTAGCGTGTCTGACTGTAAAGTTTGTGGATGTACTGTAGGTCGGACCCCGGCCGAAGTGAGCGACATTACTTTGGCCTACGACGTTTGCTTTAAGCTTTCACTTGGCCCCTTGTGTCTGGGATCTACTCATAAATGCGTGTTGATCAGTAAAATATTTAGATCGCCCTTTCTTCTCCTCCTGGCGTCAACGAATTAGCAATAAAGGGTTTGACGTTTTAGAAGCAATGGCCTGCACCCAGGATAGAACCTGCGGTCGGAGATTGACGAATCAAGTACATTATCTCGCAGAAAGCAAGAAAAGACTAAGTCCTTATTGACTAGTATCTATGGGTCTTTTATTTTTTATATGGAGTAGGCTGAGGACACACCCTCCCACTTTCATAGCAGTTGTTAAAGAGCATGCGCTACCCTCGGGTTCATTGAAAGATGCAAGGGTCTCATCGCGAGCTTCATAGCTAGGCTGAACCTTTGTATGTTTCCTGGTGCTGTTATTTATCCCCCTTCCCTCCACCCTCTCTTTGTGCGGGAACTGCGGTGTTTCCGTAATGTTTTGTCTTCGTAAAGACGAAAGAAGAGAAGAATTCTCCTAAGAGATTCTTTATATTGATTTTATTCACTGATACACCTGTAGTCAAATATGCATCACAACAGTGTGGCTTCTGGCCTGGAACTGCACATTGCAAGTTAGAACTCTAGTTTTTATAGTTTTTAATTTCGCACTGTGAACTTTCTTAACTCTTCGTATGGTGAATGGTTTTGTGACCTCATCACCTCAGGTTCTAGCCTGGATGAGACTATCAGCTTAATATAGGCCAGCCCCAAGGTGGATAGCTACCTAATGGAAAGTGGAGTTATTTTCTCTTGTGCTGGTGCGGAACCATGTTTAGATAGGTAAAAGACTCGTGGAAGGGCTCTCTTCCCCTTGGGGACGGTGGGAAGCCTTCATAACTAGCGACTACCTCGAGCAGCCGCATTGCGTTGGACACACCAGTTCTCATCTGATCACTGAAGTTAAGCAACACAACCCCAGCAAGTACTGACATGGGTACCGCTAATACCCAAAAATCGTCGCATTAGTGTAGTGTCTGTACAGTCTCTGCATTAGAATTACGCAGTGGCCGGGTCTCTAATGACCTTGTAGTTGTAGGGCCCTAAAACACCAACAAACAAACTACTTAAAAATAATTCGCGTATTGTAATCAAACTTCAGCTACTGCCATCAACTCCTATGTTCAACTCCGATATTATACGTGCTATGCCATCCGATGTTATATATGTGTGATAGGAGGGCCGCAATCGAAATGAAAGGGAAGTTTTACAGGGCAGTGGTTAGGCCCGCTGTGCTATATGGATCAGAATGTTCGGCAGTGAGGAAGAGCCACGTAAATAGAATTCAAGTAGCCGAGATGCGAATGCTGCGGTATATGAGCGAGGTGCTAAGAGCTGATAGAGTTACGAATGAGTATATTAGAGGTAGCGCGGGGGAGGGGGTGGGAGATATCGCAGAAAAATGCGGGAGAGTAAATTAAGGTGGTGTGGACACATAATGACAAGAGGAGAAGAGGAGTTCGTTAGGCCAATTTCAGGAACGCAGGTGGTTAGAAGCATTAAAGGGTAAGGGGAGACCGAAGCAGACGTAGGAGCAGGTTGTCCGTACGGATTTAGTAGTGTGGGGTGGACAAGGAGTGGTGGGAGATAGCCGAGAATGGAGGGCTAGAACCCGCAGACCCGACCCTGCTACAGGCGGGATAAGTGTATGATGATGATGATGAAAAAGGTAGTTAATTAAATGTGTAGTTTGGGATAAATATAAGTAGGTCGTATAATTATGCAATAATAGGAGTAGCATGCTCGGTAACTGCGTCAGTAGTTCTAGGTTTGATACTGGACTGAGGTGGGTTAGCGTCTTTCTGGCGAGAGAGAGAGGCCCAGAGTGCGCATCTTTCGGATTAGAAGCAAAATCGAGGTCCTGTGTGCTGTACGATGGCATTTTCACATAAAAGAACACTCTCTACTATGCAGAGGATAGATGCGGCAAAATTTCTAGGTGTAGAAGTTCGCCCCTGGCGTCAGTGGAATGCCCCAATGAACAGCAGACCCACAATAAATAAGCGTAGCAGTTGCAGTTTTGGTAGGCAGCCGGCTGCGGAAAAAGCAATGCCCAATATGTCGCGCTTGTGTCCATTCAGAGGGACAAGATGGGTACCCGACCCTGCCATAGGCGGGAAAAGAGTTAGGCATTGCTTTGTTATGTACAATTATGCTTTTTCTTCCTTGGCTTGATGCTTTTGGCTGGATGTTTTGTTATAGAAAGTAACAGGTCCCCTTGCGATCCCAATAAGCGACTTTTTAATTTTAATTCTAATTGAATACACTGCAAGCAGCCATGATAGGCCAAATTGGCAGTGGAGAGAATATCTCTCATTCCTAATAGTAATTGATCCATTCAAAAACCCCAAGGAACCTGAAGCATAGTATCTATTCTGCCATACATAGCCTGCCTGTTATAATGTCACCTTCTTTCAGAAAGTTCTTCACCTTATCCTCATCAAGAGCATCCCATTGCCAAATGACCTTTGGAAAAAAGGACCAGTAATATGAGTCTGTTCGGGCCCTGATGTCCTTCAATTTGAACAGATGATCATTCCTCCCCCTATGTTCCTCAAAGGATAACCTGCCATTTAGAGGACCCTCGTAACCTATTTTCAACAGTCTGTTAAACAGCTTCTGACAGAGTGAGTCACACCATAAACCCCAGCGCAAAATGAGACGCAGCCTCCGCAAGTGACGCAGGGTGACTCACCATAAATTTCTGTGGCTCTCATGATAGTATGTAGTTGCGCATGTTAGGTCGCAGGGCGACGTGACTCAATGCCTGCGCCACGTGACTCTGCGGAGCGCAGTGCCAATGCCTCAGTTTCCTGCGTGAAGTTGGCGCGACAATAACAAAAAGCGGTGCGAAGTAGAGAAGTTCTCTTGTTATTTGATGCAAGTATCGTGAAAAACTGCGTTTCATTGTACGGTGATTGCCTGCTAGCAGAATTTCGCAGGGCTGCTACACCCTGCGTCACCTTCGCCACCTGCGACACCCTACGTCTCATTTTGCGCCTTGCCCAATCCTCTGATCATGTTTGACACACTCAATCTATGAGGGAACCGACTTAGCAGAACTCTTGCTGTGCTAAAAAGGCTTCCACGGTACTAAAATGGGTGGCCGCTTGGGAATCCTGGATGCTGCTGATACCCAAACATCGTAAAAGTGTGGTGTCTATACAGGCGCCACATTACTACTACTCCATTCATGACCAAAGTAGTCGTAGGCTCTAAAGCAAAACAAACGGCTACCTCTTATCCTCTGTATTTCCGTTCTCTATACATGTCGTGGGGTACTTCTCGGCCGATTTGTTGTAAATTCTTTTAGATTTATGGAGTCACAGGTTCAGTTCTGGGTCAGGCTGACTGAGTGATGATTGATTTTGTGGTGGAACGTTAAGTTTTTGTACACTGCATGACTCTCAATTCCAGATTTTAAAGGATGTTTATTAGTTCGCTCACCGAAATTTGAAGAAATATTCAGCTCCTACTTTCAGCTGTATCGAACAAGTTAAGGCCTGTGGTAGAAATGTTTCCAGGGTATGTTGTTGTCAGGCACTTTCTTTTGCGTCTGATACGATTCTATTAATCCATTTGAAGATAGTAGCAATGTTTCTTCAATTCGGTTAGTCTTCCTTCATTAGAACTAATTAATTCTGAAAGCTACTTAGTGCCAGTGAATTGTGTCGTGACTGAAAGGAATGCTTGTTGTGTGGCTGGATCTGGATCTTTCTATGAACCTTAAATCGCCTACAACGATTCCTTTCATTTTACTTTTTTATCATACAACAATTGGCGTGAGGAGCTCCTCCCTGCATTATTCTTCCTCCTTTGCATTTCAGTATCGGGAAGTTTGCTGTATGAATTGGCGATGTCTCTCAGACTCGCACTGAAAGAAATTTAGAAACTCAGTCTGACTAAATCAGATGGTAATGCGCTTACGCATTGTGTTGAAAATACTTAGGTTCGATCCCGGTAATCTCTTTCTGACGAGGAAGCGATCTAATACTCCCCCCCCCCACCTCCTTTTGAGATAGGATATCAAGATTCAAATGCACCGTGATTTGCGTTTGAAAATTTGAATGCAAATCACACCTAGACATACCTGTAGCTTACGGTGGTTGTCTTCTTAGGCCGATGTTTACAGGCTCGATTCTGGGCTCGACCCTTTTGTGAACTTGTAACATTATGATTATATTTCGCACTTATTCTTGTTTCTTTCCGGGCAATTTTGATAAACGGGTGGGAGTAGCCGAAGGTCTTGCGACGTGTAGCTTTACTTTTCTTCAATAAAATGCGCACTTTTTGCCTATGGCTCTTTTGGGAGCTTGAATTCGTGATTCGCAGGTTCGAACCGAGTCAAGGCAAGTATCAAAGGCACTTTACGTCGTATGAGGCGTAAAGCCGTTGACCCTTTGTATTGTGGGTAAAAGGCGTTTATTTAGAGCAGTGCTTCCCAAACATTTTTGGAGGCGCGACCCACCTCAGCCTCGTTCCGCGGTTTTGAAACGTGCCGCGACCCACACTTAGGATTGGATTGGATTAGTTTCGTGGGTTGGGGAGTAAGCCAGGTAGCCATAACAGGATGAACCCTTAAGAGGCTGCCAGCGGGAGATGAGGTGGTTGGAGTCACGTGAAAGAACCCTGTCTATTATGGAACGGGTAGAGGAAGCAAAATTGCCAGGTGTAGGACCTCGCCCCCTGGGTACAGTGGAATGTCCCAACGAACAGTAGAGAGATGATAAAAAGGATAGGGGTTGCAGCTTTGGTTGGCAACCGGGTGAGGGAAAACACTGTGAAGCCAGAACCGGCTACTTGTAACCTAGCCTTATGCTTTTAAGCAAGTAGTAAGAACAGTAATAGTCATGCCCATTGCTTCAGCCAGTCCCTCCTAGGAAGGCAGAACTGAATAAACGACTTGTCTGACGTCACTTATGCAAAGCCGTAACAGGGGTATGAAGCGCCTGTGGCAAGTGCCTAACTGAGTTGTGTCGCTAACGGCGCCTCGAACCCAGTTGCGTCCGTAGCGGCCGCCTTCTTCGCCACGCCACTAGTTACGGCCCTGCAATTACGAATGACTATTCCCAGTGGCCGCACATTTCTTCGATCTCGGGGCACGCTGGTTGAGAATCGCTGCTCTATACTCACCACTCCCTTTAAGGAAATCACCCTATCAGATGCCTTAGGGCTCTAGTAGGGCTTATTTTCGGGGAAGGGCTTATATTAAGCACATCTTAAAAAATCTTGGTAGGTCTTATTTTCGGGGAAACACGGTAGCAATTACAATAGGTCCTCTACTGCCCCTTAGACAGTGTTCCATCTTCAGTGGTTTAACCAACAGCAGATTGGACTGCAGCTGTTGGACTGGCAGTATAGAAATGGGGGTAGCAATACAAAAATGCCTCATCGGTTGCATCGTTGAATCATGCATCAGTTGAAATATGCGCCCCATTGAGGCACTGAGGAGAAAGCAATTGCTCCATCGCTCCTCCTGGATCCTCCCCTGCATGGAAGTGGGTGATTGTGTGAGAGAATTTCAGTCTAAAGAGCATGTCATGTTTTTTTTTTCCAAAACCTGTCATGATTGGGACGTTTTCAATAATTGTTCAAGGAATACTTATCTTCCTTTTGTTTTAGGAATGCTCAACTGCTCAAAATTGTATTATTTATTTAATATGGCGTAACTTATTTGGTAAGACAGCAACATCTGTTATCCAAAATCGTCAAAGAAATTCAAGACGATTGATGTTCACATTAAACATGTTGCATAAGCTTACGACACAGTAGATCACCGTAATTCCCCAGCCGACTACATACGTATAGTAAGTTCAAAAACAAATACGTATGCCCCACAATTCGTTTTTGACCTCCCAAAATCTTCAAAAAGGCATTTTCCCATCACCTGTAGAAAAAAAATGCCCTAGTTTAATCATCCTTTAAAAATGTATCAAATATTAAAATGATGATAGATGACGGCAACTATAAATTTCAAAATTATTTATTAAGGCTATATAGTCTACATGGAATGTTTGGCTCTTAGGATATTGATGACAATTTTAGATTACGTGAGCTTAACTTTTGCACAGCCAAAGATTGCCCTTCTGCTTATGAAGGGTTAAACCCTTATTTCTGTGGATGAAGCCTGTAAACCAGTGGTGGCGAACCTTTTTTGTAGACTGGTCACAATAACACGAAAAATACCAAAAAGTTGTCCGCGGGTCCCACCACCATCCTTCCAGACAACCTGCTCCACGTCTGCTTTGGTCTTCCCCCTGCCCTGGGTACACCTAACGAACTCCTCCTCCTCCTCTCTTCTCATTACGTGTCCATACCACCTCAACCTACTGTCCCTCATTTTTCCGCGATGTCCCCCATGACGATAAACTAGAGATGATCACGGTTGCTCGGTGGTTCACAAGTTCGCCACCACTGCTCTAAACCATTTGTTCTCAACTGGTGCTCCGCGGAGCCCTATGGCTCCATAGCAGGATTTTCGGGGCTCCACTGCATGAAGCGTTACGGATGCCTGGGGCACCACAAATACCAGTCGTCTATCTCTATCTCAGGAGGTGGTGAACAGAAAAGGTTTAGTCACAGGAATAAGAATTTTCAGGAGAGACAAAAAACCATTATCGTTAACATGGCTTTGAATACACTAACAGTTGACATTATCCCAATTTCTTATGGGATGAAATTAGTTTTGACCAATTTGAATGTGAACACATTGTAGGAAGGAGCAATCTAATGAAAAAACTCAAAATTTTTATTTTTGTGACTAAATTCATTCTGTTCGCCACCTCCTGATCTATAGTTCTAGGTGTGGTTTGCTTGAGAAAACACAGCTGTTTCCAGTTTCATTTTGAACGTGTGTGTCTTACATTTACGTAGTTGTGTTCTCTCGCTACACTGGGCCCTTTTTACGTTTTCAGCTTGAGGTTTCTCTTCTGCGGTAGCAGTGTGTTGATCATTGTCCAGCGATGGACAAATGGTTAAAAACTGGAAGGATTTCTGGAACAGGAACTTGTTCCTAAAACATTCCATATTATATTTGCTCAAAGTCATTTCTGCGCATGTTTACTTTTTCAACATTGTTTGAATCAAACAGCAGTTCTGCGAACGAACTGGGTGCCAGGTATGGGCTCCGCCAACGAACTGACTGCCATAAGGGCTCCGCGACTCCAAACGGGTTGAAAACCGCTACTCTGAACCACCCATAACCAGCAGATTTATTGCTCTGCAATAGCATATGCCATCCTTCAAATATCATTTCTCTCGGGTTCACATCCCAAGTATTCTGGAGTCTTGGTTGAGCAACCATTCGTCTTTCATGTTCAATTCCTTGTATTAAGGCTTAACATCAGAGACATTGCTTGTTTGTTTCGTTGGTGTTTTAGGGTCCTTCATCTACAAAGGTCATTAGAGCCCCATCCGCTACGTAGTTGTAATGCAGAGTCTACAGATTAGCAGTTCCCAGTGTTCCCAAGCGGCCACCCTTGCTAGTACTAACTGGGTTGTGTTGCTTAACTTGAATCATAAGATGAGAACTGGTGTGTCCAACGCAATACAGCCGCTGATAGAGAAATTGCTATGGGTAACTATTAAGCTGGGTTTACACTGCGCGCAACATACTCGCGCAACTGTTTCATTATGAAAAACTCGCGCAGTGTAAACTGGGACTCGCCCCGAAATTTGCTGCGCGAGGCATCCTCGTGGTGAGCCACCGCACTGTCGGTTTTTGGACGAGCATCAAAGGGTTTCGCCACTCCCACTTCGTGCACTGGTACTCTAGATATGTTTGCTTCGCGCAATATTTCGCTCAATGTAAACAGGGAGGGCGAGACGGGCGATATTGCCACAAGCCTGTGGAAACAGTTTCGGCAAGTATGTTTCGCGCAGTGTAAACCCAGCTTCAGGATATGGCATATGCTGAAATCAGCGCAGTGTCTTGAATGGGATGCAAATTTGGTTGCTTACTTGATTCACACCCAATGTTTGGACTTAACAACGCCCACTGTCTGTTTAAATGTCTTTCCATTCCAGGATTGTCTTTTACTAGTCCTGTTATATGGTCTTCCGATGTTCTGGAACAATTTAATCTGTTAGAGACATGGGGCATATTTACCTAATGGTAGGTGGGACATTTTAGCAGTTTCTGCAGTCCAGCAAACAATTGACCCCCATGTGTTGACATCTTCCTCCAGTTTCGTTTTTCACAGCACCAATCGAGTTCATGTTACTTACTTTTACTGAAAAAAATTCCAATTTACTTAGCGATAACATGAGGCAAAAATCATCATAATACCTGGGGGAGGGTCGGGTCTGTGGGTTCTAGCCCTCCACTCTCGCCTGTCTCCTACCAAGTCCCCGTCCACAAACAGAATGGCTTGCCGAAAGATCCCTTTCTATACGGATATGCAAGATGTCAATCGGAAATCGCAAAACTACTGGGGTAATAGAGCTCACCTCCCCCTTCCCCTGGCCTAGGTTAATCAGATAAATTGCTATTCCATAACGTGTCTGAAGAGGACCATCTTTATTGTTAGGACATACACTGGAGCCCGTTCATGAGATATATTTTCTTTTTCTGGAAATGTTCGTTACCACGGGTATGGTTTTTAGAGGTTGGTGCTATATAAGGCTACTCTTAAGAATGTTGTTTATTTACCGTCTTCGCTTCGCTCCAAATAGCAATATAGTGCTAATTTCGGACATAAATGACTGATGTGTGTGTTTGTAAATTTACTAGTGAACCGGAACTGTCGATTCGTAGAAAGTGTTACTATGTGATATAAGAACGCTTCCAAATATGGCATAACCAGAGCCTGACCATGTTTAGCTTCAGGCCCGTATTGTTTCTTCTTAAATTGATTTTGCACCATAAAAATTTCTGAGATAGAGCGTTCCTAACAACATTTTGTACTTCACCTTAAGCTTCCAGCTAGAGCGGCGAATTGTGTTGGACACACCAGTTCTCGTCCGATCACTGAAGTTAAGCAGCGCAACCCCAGTTAGTACTGACATGGGTGGCCGCTTGGAAAAACTGGGTACTGCTAATACCCAAAAATCGTCGCATTAGTGTAGTGTCTGTGCAGCTTCTGCATAAGAACTATGCTGTGGACGGGGCTCTAATGACCTTTGTAGTTGAAGGGCCCTAAAACGCCAACAAACAAACAATAAGCTTCCAGCTAACCCGGTTCGGTGGCGTGCTGAACTACTGCGTCAGTGGTCTCAGGTGCGATCCTGGATCAAGACGGCTGTCTTCTTTCGGGCTCAAGAGAGGCCCCCAGTTCGCCTTCCGTTGTATTGGAAGTGTAGTGTATGATGTCAGATGTACATAAAAGAACCCTTATTACGTGGAATAAACTATAGTGTAGTTGGGCAAAAGTACCAGGTGTAACGGCTGCCACACAGGATCAGTTTGGTGTGTGAGTTCGGTGTGTTCACATTTATGTGACACACCAAACTGAGATGTGTGTGTAAAAAAAAACGCGCGTGCTCACACCAAACATTTCAACTGACGGTGTGAAGAGATTCTATCATATCGGACTGACGTCAGTAAAGGCCCCCACACACGATCAGTTTGGTGTGTCAGTTCGGTGTGTTCACATCGATGTGTTCAATTTGGTGTGAAGGAATGAATTACCCACACACGATCAGTTTGGTGTGTCACGCACTTATGTTCCTTTTCGTTAAACGTCATGTGACGTCATTTGATTGTCCACATCAACCAGTAATTCTGCCGTTACCATTGTGCAAATTTTTAAAGATGGCGTTTATCCATGTTTGTGCATCCGCAGAACCTCTAATGTGAAGAACTGAGGTGAGCAACCCCAAACACTCTCGAGAGAGAAGAGCCGTTGAGTGCGCTTCGGGTCGAAATGGCAGCAATTCGGATGCACACCATTGCAGGGCGACATGCAACCTACCAAAAGGGTTAGAAAAACTGTTTGAAGAGCTGAATGGTTGGCTGACGTCAAATGACCCAATAACTAGCCACCCAACCACCCAATCCGATTTGGGAACAGTTCTCTTTATGGTGCCGCTGTGTAATGTCGGAACAGTAGTAGGCCCAAGTTTTTCTCTAACAAGCGCTAACTAACAAACTCCAGGCAGAAGTCCTGTGGGGAGTCTCCTAATAAAAATATGAACTCCCCCCTTCACCGCTCTCAGAAATTGCATTGTTCTGAGACGGCGCGTTGTTCGGGTGTTTGCCGAAATTTTCAGTGTTCACTGATGACGTTTAAGTGACACCTGTCAGAATTTTTGACGGTCTGAATTGGCTGAAGAAGATTCTTATGTCTTGAATGACGAGAAGAGAGCTTCTTAGATGAGCACCAACGGGTGGTGTAGTGTCTGGAAAATGTAATTTTTCAAAACACTCACTCAAGGTCAGCAGCCATCTTCATTTCGTATTTCACTTTGGTTACTCACTCAAGAATATATTTCGGTGACATGATTTAACCCGGGGTGCACAGTAGTTGTTTATATGCCGAATTTTAGAATAGGCCCAACAAGTAGGTCGCTGAGTTTTTTTCTTGCATGTTCCTGTTTATTTCTGCGCAGGGTGTTAGGCGGTTACCATTCATTTTGGTTATGGTCGTAAAGCCTTATTCGCTGTTTGTTACCATATGGCTAACGTCAATATACAATGGTGATTATGGAAAGTTGATGTTGTAAAAATTGTTTTTTTTTGGCCTTAAAGTTCCTTTGACAGTTGCGTAATTTGAGGGAGGACTGAGTGCCTACAGGCCTGACTGAACTAGTGCTCTGAATAAGTAAATTTTATGAAATTGTTTATGGCTCGAAAGGCAACCAGGTGTCCGTTATTCGTAAAAACGCCAAAGTATCGACGTCACTAGCTACCTGGCAGAAACGGCAGGTCATTTGAAGTTTTCCTGGGTCGAGCCCAAAAAGAAAGACATTAGCCTGACCCAGTATCGAATTTACACACTAAACTCATGATATCGTTACGTAACTCAAAGCATTGAACGTTCTTACGGCTAACCCCTTCCCTTATTTGCAGCATTTCTTTACCACTAACGGAACTTTGCCTCCCTCACTCATGACCGGAATCGAACTAGCACCCTGCAGTTTATGACGCAAATGACACAAACGAACAGTGTTAATGCATAGCCATGGTCTGTCTGACAGAAGACACATTTGAGGTCCCGTCTCCCACCTTTTGGGCAAAGGTGAAGAGGCGTACTATACCCCAAATGCAACAGGAGGGTATATCATCAACTGAGCTGGCAAACCCGTGAGATGTTACATCCGGCTGTTAAGAAATACTTCTCTGTTAATAATAGGGAGATTTATTAGTACGTAGGGGAGCAGTGAATTGCGTTGGACACACCAGTTCTTGTCTAGTATTGACATGGGTGGCTGCTTGGGAAAACTGGGTACCGCTAATACCCAAAAATCGTCGCATCAGTGTAGTGTCTGTGCCGTCTCTGCATCAGAACTATGCTGTGGACGGGGGCTCTAATGACCTTTGTTGTTGAAGGGCCCTTAAACACCAACAAACAACAACAATTAGTAGTACGTAAAACGTACGCATGCATCAGCGTCAGAACGCCACGTGATCAACGTACGATAAATGATTAAAATCGGATTTTTGCACAATGATGTTGCACCCACTTATGAGTGAGCTTTGAGCGCCACCTAGTGATTTGCGAAAGGAAGCATGAAAAGCATTGTTTCAAATGCTATGCTGAATGGTAGTCCTCTGTAGGTCAGGCAAATCGTACGTGCTCCATATCTCAAGCTGGTGTTTGCGCCTGCGTGTTTCCATTTTCGTCTGCTAACCATAACGTACGTTTCAAAAAACGCATTGCTAAATCTCCCTATTAGCGAGTTTTCTTGTAGCGTTTTTGGCTGACGCATGCTACGTTAAGCAGATGACAATTCAGCTGTGCAAGTGCAAACACTGTGCACAGTAACGTTAAGGTGCGTTTCAACGCACACATCGCCAATTCTACGTCGGACGCACGCTAAACCGCTAGCAAAAAACAAATGGCTGACGTAATCAGTCAATAGGTGGCGCTCGTGTATCGGCCGTTACGTTTTAAGTTTTACTAAACGTTACAAGAAAATAGTTTTTCCTGGCTGACGCATCTGTCAGTCACGTGGCCTGCTAACGTCTTTGCGTGCGTCCGTTGACGCTGCAAGAAAACTCCCTATTACCCCTTACTACACGGGAAATTCTTTGATTAGGGTGAAGCAGCCGATGCGTCATTTTCTGCAAATCAATAGTAGTCCTAGTTTAGTGGGTACTCCAGCAGCCCTCAAATGCCTCTAGGATCACGAACCCTAGGGCGATTCACTCAGTAAGATGCTTATGTAACATCTAGTCATTTGTTACAATATAATCTAGAATCCATCATCCTATAGGTTATTTTGGTAAATCGCTTAACCTTGTTACTGTGCACTTACTGTGTTCTTTACCCTTTGAAAGCTTACCAATTTTAATGGATACCTATCCGCCGCCATACACTTGACTTTGATGTCGGCTAGCTGCTGTTTCCAGGGCTAAACATCCTCCATCCACAAGCATCTTTCAACATCTGCCAAATTGTCAAATGGATAGCTTTGAGATTATCCTCATGTCCTTTTTGACGGAAGATGAACGCGGGCGCATTTCAATCTCCAAATCATAGTCCCCTCACCTACCCAATGAGTGCGCAGGAGGCGGCGCAGGAGGCAGTGTCCTTAATTACTGCATCAGTGGTTCAAGGTGCGATACTGGATCGAGGTGGCTTTTTTCCGGCGAGAGAGAAGTCCCGAGTGCACCTGCCGTCCGATGGGAATTAACGCCGTAGCCCCGAGTAGTGTACGACGTCATTTGCACGTAAATAAACCCTCTCTACTATGCAACGGACAGATAAGGCTAAATTCCCAGGTGTAGGAGATCACTCCCCTGGCGTCGGTGGAGTGCCCCAACGAAGAGCAGACGGACGATAAATGAGAAGGAGCGGCGAGTTGCGTTGGACACACCAGTTCTCGTCTGATCACTGAAGTTAAGCAACGCAAGCCCAGTTAGTTCTGACATGGGTGGTCGCTCGGGAAAGCTGGGTACTGCTAATACCCAATAATCGTCTCATTAGTGTAGTGCCTGTGCAGTATATGCATTAGAACTATACAGTGGACGGGTCTCTAATGACCTGGTAGTTGACGGGACCTTAAACTCCAACAAACAACGATAAATGAGCATAGGGATTGCAGCTTTGGTCGGCTGTGTGAAAATACCGTCCAATAGATCGCCCATGTGTCCATTCGGAGGGACAGAGATCTGATCCTGCCGTAGGCGAGAGAAGGGTTAGTAGGCCTACTGTAGTTACTTTTTACTGCACATCTTGTCATATGCAATACTCTTGCGCTTCATATATCTTAAGTGGCCGGCAATTGGTAGTTAGTTTCAGCGCGCTTGCGTCATGCCTGTTTAAATCGTTTTCTTAACTTTTGATTCAATCCTGGCGGTACCGCCGGTCTGCCTGTTTATGAGACCCTTTACTCAGTTTAGTGAGATCTTCACCTAGGATTTATTTCTCATCCACAGATATATATTTCTGCTTGTGGAAAAGGGGTCTTGATAGTAGGCCCTGCTAGCTAAAAATGGACGGCTCTTTATTTCCCCTTTCTAGGGGCGGATAGCGATTTGGAAGATAAAGAAATTTTCACTTAAGGCCTTGCAGTTTTTTATTAAAAAGAATTAGAGCAGTCAAGTGCAAAGTCAACCATCTACCACGTTCTTAATGCGCCCCTGATTGTTCTTGTTCTGTTGTTGTTGTTAGTTCGTGTTTTTGGGCCCTTCAACTACAAGGTCATTAGAGACCCGTCCACAGCATAGTTCTTATGCAGTGACTGCACAGACACTACACTAATGCGACGATTTTTGGGTATTAGCAGTACCCAGTTTTCCCAAGCGGCCACCCATGTCAGTACTAGCTGGGGTTGCGTTGCTTCACTTAAGTGATCAGACGAGAACTGCTGTGTCCAACGCAATAAACCGCTCCCTTTCTTCTTCTTGTTCTGTGTCAGAGAGCTTGTGACAAAAAATCCAGCCGCCCGCCCTTACCTCTCGCCAGAAAGACATTGTTCTTGTTGGTCAGGGTCAAACCTGGGATCGTGAGCTCAAGATACAGATTGATGCACAAAGGTGGACCTGACGTCACTTAATGATTGTTGAAACCGACGGGTCATTGTTAAATGACCAACTTGACCTATGCGATATTTTGTTGACGCGCCGTGTATCTGTATACGTAGGCCTATGTGTGTGACTACCAGAATGGCATGTCATGCTGCATCATACTTGATGCATTTCGAGAGCTCCTTGTCATGTGTCATTTGCTAAAAAAAAAACATGAGAAATGAACGTTGTTTGAAAGCGTTATTGGTTGTTAGAAATGAAGAAAATATATAAATGGCCTTATTGTTTAGTAGTGTCATTTAAAGTGAAAGGTCCTTCAACTGATGTGATTTCAGAACAGGACTTCGTTTACTTTTGTTTTTCCTTCCTCTGCAAAACCTTTGCTGTTAAAATATTTACTTGAGGCCCTTATCTGTTTGGAACCGTTGATAATTCATTCTCTTGTGTTCTGTTTTTTTTCTCTACTTATCTTAAATGGTAATGGGCCGTTGATCCTTGTGCAATGTTGAGTGGAGTTGTTTCTGATAATCCATCGCCATTTGTCTTCTAGGTTTATCCCATTTGCCTTTTTCGAGGCGTCATTTCAGATAAAATTCTGAATATGTTTATGTGAAATCCTGATTAAAAGGTTCATCGCCAGGACAGATTTGTTTTGGTGTAGCATTCTGAGCCCCCTGCTAACTCAAGTGGCGGCCCTCTTTGGTTAGAGCTCATTATGCACAGGTTCTATCCTAGTCGAAGTTGATTGCAGCTGTAAGACAAAGAGAAGGCACATCCTCATTGTATCGGGATGAAGATCATTGGCTGGGATGAACCTGGGTAGGCCTACACTGAGCACAAGAAACAATTGCCTTCTACTATCAGAATTACTCAAGGTTGGACATCAGTTGATGTCAACCCTCCCAGAATACGGGTATATTGCCGGAGTGGGGATCACCCTGCCGCGGTGGCGTAGTGGTTAGAACGCTCGGCAACTGCCTCAGTAAGTTCTAGGTTAGATACTGGACCGAGGTGGGTCGGCTTATTTCGAGCGAGAGAGAGGCCGCGAGTGTGCCTTCTTTCGGATGAGAAGTAAAACCGAGGTCCCGTGTGGGTGTACGATGGCACTTGCACGTAAAAGAACCCTCTCTACTACGCAACGGGTAGATGAGGCAAAATTTCCAGGTGTAGGAGCTCTCCTCCTGGCGTCGGTAGCATTCCCCAACGAACACTAGACCGACGATAAAGAAGCGTAGTGGTGCAGCTCTGGCCGGCAACCAGCTGTAGAAAAAAAACTATGACCATTATATCTTTTTTTTTTTTTGTTGGTGTTTAAGGTCCCGTCAACTACAAGGTCATTAGAGACCCGTCCACTGCATAGTTCTAAGGCATATGCTGCACAGACACTACACAAATGCGACGATTATTGGGTATTAGCAGTACCCAGCTTTCCCGAGCGACCACCCATGTCAGTACTAACTGGGCTTGCGTTGCTTAACTTCAGTGATCAGACGAGAACTGGTGTGTCCAACGCAACTCGCCGCTCCACCATTATATCGCTGTGTCCATTCAGAGGGACAAGTTGGGTACCCGACCCTGCCATAGACTGGAAAAGGGTTAGGAGTTGCTTTTTTTGCCGGAGTGGGGATCATTGGCCTGGGATTGATATCACTCTCCTAGAAAAATAGATACTTTTTTCTTTAGTGTTCTATTCCGAATAGGCCAGGGAGGGGAAAACAGGATGTACAAAAAAGGAAAGACAAAGCCCGGATTGACATAAGGGATGCAGTAGCCTAATGTATTCTCACAGTTTCAGATTCTACACGGGGCGATGACTTACTGATGACAACTTGTGAATAAACTTATTGCTAGAATTGTGCTAAAACTGGTTCATTGACAAGAAAAATGGCCGTATCAGTGAATTTGAATTGCTGATGGAAAGAGATCCAGAAACGAGTGTGTAGAAAGGGCCCTTTAGAGATTACAGGTAGATTAATTTGATAATTGGTTTCATATCTTCTCCCTCTCTACCCCTTGTTTCAAGGGACATTTTTGTCGCATGTATGGATGCGAAAATAGACTAGAACTAATACATAATGGATGCATTAATTGATCTACACCTGTGGTTGTGGCGTTTGTGTGTCTCTTAAAGGAAAATGTTCCTGGAATATAGTGCACTTGAAAAAAAAAAGGGAGTTCCAGATCCCAGGTGGGAGAGAGAGTACACAATGTTGGTGTGTAAAGTATGAACTAATCCTCATTGATGTCAAAATTGGGGGAAAAAGTTATTAACATGGTACATCTATATGTGTCTATATATCTAGGATAACTATTGAAACCAATTTAGGTCCTAAGTATGACGTCATGGTACTCCCCTTCTGGGACATTTTTGTTTATGTGCATAATACCTCTGTTAATTCCATTAACAATTTCCACTTAGATAGAGACCAAGTGGAATTTTAATACTTTTAAAAGCCATTTTTTCCTTAATTGAATTAGGTAGTACCGTGAGAGATGGGCGTTCGCGCTGTTCCAGGCGGCGCTGTAGCACAGTTTAATTGTATGCTTAGCCTAGGAATCCACAAATACATCGTCATTTCCGTCTTGTTCACGTGCTCACTGATGAGGGAAGAGGTTGACTTACACCTTAATTCTTTTGGAAACTGTGTGATGTATGGCGTCACCTGCTTTTGACCGCCGCCTCATGGTATGTTGGGTCGATCCCTAGGACGACCAGGAAGTGCACCGACCACTTGATTGAAAGTAAACCTGTGGCTTTGTGTAATGCGTATAGCGTCACTCTTGCAATATGGAAACAATTCTGCAGATTGGTAAAACTCTTATGTGTGTAGGAATTCAGCCTGTTTTGACCCGTCCTACAACAGCAGAGTCCCTTCTGATCAAAATGAATTACCCAGCTTGAGACGGGATCGAATCATGCGTGTCCGGAACTAACCAGAAAAGTGCACCACCATGTCACATTTATGATGTATTTTGGGATCACTAGGACGTAGCTCAGGGGCAAAATGTCGGACGGTTTTTCTCATTTGCGGTTAACGTGAAGGTGAGCGGAATCGGAAACTCCAGATGTCTGCACTCGTTCCTTTTTAACCAAATTTTTAGATGGAATCAATGCCAATGGCGGGCTTCATACAAAGTACTGTGGGTATTTTTATTTCAAGGTAACTGCTGGATGTTTATGAAATGCCTTACGTCTTCTTGGGACGAATTTTTTTTTTGGCGGAACCCATTTTCGTGGATGTATTCCATGTGGTATTCATTTAGAAGGCGAGGGCCCACGAACTACGACCGTCCAAAAAAACTTTAGCACTTTGAACAGTTTAATATTTATTTTCCTTTCAAATTCTTTTTACATATGGGTGTTTTATCTGCAAATGGCGGTACTTCCGTTCTGAGATGTATTCAGGAGTATTTGAAGTAGCTATTGCTTCTGCGCGGAGTTAAATGATGTCACAAATTGCCATTCACATGAATTTGCAGACTGCAGCTGCGTGCATTACCTTACACAGGGCCGGTCTGCTCTATAATGGGGCCCGGGTGCAAAACTCCTTATGGGGCCCCAAAATATTTTTCCAAATGTGAAAATAAAAGGATTCAGAGTAAATGGACTCCTCTTAGACGCCCTCCTATCCCATTCTCTGAGATCCTTCCTAATTTTGGAAGGTATTACATTTTTGGATGATGCCATGTGTCCTAATATGTCGCCATTGCATTTATGAGTTGGTCTGAAAGCTTATGTGGACGTCCACACCTTGGAACATTTTCAGTTGGACCTGTGTCATCATATTATTTTTTGTTACACTTCTGATTATTAATGGTATTTTGATTTTAGCAACCCCAAAATAACCTCTTAACCTCTAATTCTGGGTTGTCCAACCTGTGGCCCATTGAGGCTTGTAATGTGGCCCATGGTGCATCATTTCTAATTATGCATTATAGCCTACCTGCTATGTAACACCTAACGTTATCTTCACCCGTTTTGGTTTTGACAGCCTGTGGCTGGCAATCAGTTCACGGAGCAACCGAGTGACCCACAGCACCAGAAAGGTGTAGTTCAATCGCAGGGTTGTTAGGTTACGTTTAGGTTATGTTGCATTGGCAGGGTCGAATGAGGGACGTTGCTCCTACAATGACGTATTAAACTTTTAATATTAGCAATGACCTGGGACCTGATGGGGCCCCCATCAATCGTGGGGCCCGGGTGCAATGCATCCTCTGCAACCCCCGGATGGCCGGCCCTGAGTCCTTACAGTACCTCTGGCGAGGACTATAGCAATACTGTACCTGGAATTCGAATCCATAGATGCATGACGTTACCTGTCACTACTATATGGGCCTTTTTTCGGAAAGTCGCGAACCTACCACTCTAATTTGGAACATTCTGTATGACAATTTGCTTCATGTTGTCAATTTTGTCGGTATTTTAATTATTCTGCTGGATTAATAGAGCAATGACTTCCCAGCCGTCGGCCTCCATGAAATGAGTCCTGCAGGGCAGTTGAGAGGGGTTTACGGAGTGGAAATTTGGCTTGACCATTCCCTAAAATTCCTGTTACGGTATTGTTTGGCCTTTATGGCCTGTATGATCCTGAATGCAGCCTGCGTAGTAGTGTCGTTGCATTAGTAATGCCGTTGATGAATTCATTTGTATAATTTCGACTGGAGAAATCTGCGGTTAGTTGGAATGACCATATTGGTCAGTTAATAGCCTATTTCTTGGAAGGCCATCCATTATTTAATGTTTTCTGTTGGTGCTGCTGACAAAATTTGAGTGTTATTGTTGTGAACGTAGTTTAATTATGGTATAATAACTTGCCTTGAAATATCGCCCAGATGAGGACTTTGCAAACCTCGTTTACCGATCATGTCGTTACTTTAGTATGAGTGGGAGAGGCAGTGGCATAACTTCAGTTGTGGCGCCCGGGGCAAGAGGTATTCGAAGCAGTGGAATGTGGGTTCTGTTGTTTTTTTGTTGGGGTTTTAGGGCCTTTCAACTACAAAGTCATTAGAGCCCCGTCCACAGCATAGTTCTTATGTAGAGAATGCACAGACACTACACTAATGTGACAATTTTTGGGTATTAGCAGTACCCAGTTTTCCCAATCTAACGAGAACTGGTGCGCCAAACGCAATTCGCCGCCCCCGTGGAATGTAGGGACCCTCTCAGGGAAAACTGGGGTATTAGCTTCGATCCTGAAATGAAGGATGATTAGTAGGGCCTACAGAACCATGTGGAAGGGAACTAAATCAAGGACCTTGGGGACTCAGTGACAGTAGTTTGGAGAGAAATAGTGCTGCACCTCATTAGTGCATATGCTCCTCTAGTAGGGCTAGATAACTCGACAAAGGTGGGTTTCTGGGAGGACTTGGATGAGCTATTGTGCATGGCTAACTCCCAGGTAAGACAGGGCAAAGGGAGGGATCGTGTAATTACTGGGGGTGGGGCACATCAATGGTCGTGTCGGCATGGATCGACATGGTTCATGAGGGTTAGATGATGGGAGAGTCAGTCCATAGGGGAAGGCAATCCTGGGAGCATCTAGAGCTCATGACCTTGCATTAACAATCACATGGTTCAGGAAGAAGGACAAACACCTCATCACATTCCAGTCACCTCACGTGGAGGTCCCAGATAGTCGTCTTTATGGTAGGACGGCAACACAGAGCAGATGTTCGTGATTGCTGGGCACTTCCAAGTGAAAATTTCCAAAAGGAGTGTGGACACAGGTTGCTAATACTAGAAATTCACGTGAAAGAGGCTCAGGGGTGATGCTGATGTTGTAATGTGTGGTCCAAAGGGAGCGGCTGTATTTCGTTGGACACACCAGTTCTCGTCTGATCACTGAATTTAAACAGCGCAACCCCAGCTAGTACTAACATGGGTGGCCGCTTGGGAAAACTTGGTACTGCTAATACCCAAAAATCGTCGCATTAGTGTAGTGTCTGTGCAGTCTCTGCATAAGAACTATGCTGTGGAAAGGGCTCTAATGACCTTGTAATTGAAGGGCCATAAAACACTAACGAAACGAAACAAAAAGTGTGGTCTAAAATAGCTGGAGTGTGCAACTTTCATGTTCCAGGACAATGCAAGTAAATCAAAGTACAACAGAAGTTTTGATATTTTAGGATAAAAGAGGAATTGACGCTTAAATCGGCCTGTTCATTTTTTCGTTTCCGCGAAGAACAATTTCTTTGAGGTCCAGGTAAGGTACAGGTGATCAGGGTCCATCGGCTAGAATTTAAGCCTCCGATCTGTGATTGAGTCGAACAAGCTCCGAAATGAGCTGTCGGCGGCAAGTGATGAGGCTGGTGCGCAAAAGCATACAATTGTCTCTTGAACCAAATAGGCCCTGAGATCCCTGCTAAATCTGTTTAAGAGATAGTTAGAGAGGGTGTCCTGGAGCAATTAGTATGGAATTCCTGCCCCACATTTATTTTTCACTCTCTCTCAATGTTTAACGGCGGGACATTGTTTAATGTTTAGTAAATTAGCTTTTACAAAGTGCGCGGCCACCCCTTTCATCCGTTTTCTGTCGGTTAATGCATACAAATAACACATCCATCTTCTATGTGATGTAAATTTGCCAAAAAGAAAAAAAAATGGGGAGGCGAAATATTTTTCACGAACCGCAACAATATGGATTCACTTTTTATGCAGTTGTCCCCACGGAATGTTGTTATTAGGGCTTTTTAAATACCAGTTTCACACGAAAATGCTTTCAAAATAATTAGCCTTATGTATTGCTAATGTTCACATAAATGAAGTTGAACATAGGTGGGAGGGGATTGAATATCTCGGTTTTTTTAATATCTCGGTGAAGTTTTTTTACTAGGTGTTGAAACAATGTTACTTGCACCCTGTAGCTGACACTTAGGTCATTCGCGTATTACAGTATAGCATCAGGCAGCCGGATATAAAAGTTTAATGTTCTCATGAGGTCACTGAAGTTAAGCAACACAAACCCACGTTAGTAGGGAGTTTTGTGTTCCCGTTACGGGAATAGAAAATACAGTATTGAATATGGGAAAATTGCAATTCGGTAGAAAACCTAAAAAAAGTTTTAGTTTTGCGTTATGCATAGTGGGGCACGCACAGTGGCGGCACCTACTAGTGAAGGTCCCCAAATCTATCGCTGCCATTTTTTTGTACAAGAATGCGGCACATGCTTGTGTGACAAATTTCCATATCTGGTTTGCATACAACATGAATGAAGCCCTGTTCACGTAGCTCCGGGAAGAAAAAAAACGCTTACTTTTTGCGACGCATGCGCAGATGCATTTTCGTCTGCTAACATGCGTTACGGTAAGCGGTTGGCGGCAACACAAAACTCTCTAGTAACAACACAGGTGATTGGTAGTGATTGATGGTGTTGCAAATTTTCCCTCTCCTACATCCTCTTCACCTACCACCTCCTCACCCACGAGCAACCTCCTGAGGGTTCGGCCTGTTATGGCAGCTTGGCTTACTCCCCAACCCGCTAGCATAACATAGTAATATTAGGGAGTTTTCTTGCAGCGTCAACGGACACACGCAAAGACGTTAGCAGACCACATGACTGACAGATGCGTCAGTCAGGAAAAACTATTTTCTTGTAACGTTTAGTAAAACTGAAAACGTAACGGCCGATACACGAGCGCCACCTATTGGCTGATGACGTCAGCCATTTGTTTTTCGTTAGTGGTTTAGCGTGCGTCTGACGTAGAATTGGCGATGTGTGCATTGAAACGCACCATAACGTTACTGCGTGCAGTTGAATTGTAATCTGCTTAACGTAGCATGCATCAGCCAAAAGCGCTACAAGAAAACTCACTAAGGTCTTCATCAAATGCGATGTTCACTGACTGGCAAGTCACATTCAGCACCTGCTCCTTCTTCTATGCAAGAAATCACGGGCTTTTATTTCCGGAAAGTCGCTTTTTAGGATTTCTCATCAACAGCGAAATAGCCCTCGACCTTCTCCAAAGGCGAACCAACGTGCTTTGAGGATTTCTCATCAACAGCAAAATAGCCCTCGACCTTCTCCAAAGGCGAACCAACGTGCTTTGAGGATTTCTCATCAACAGCGAAATAGCCCTCGACCTTCTCCAAAGGCGAAACAATGTGCTTTGACGGCAACACATATCTCGATCTGATCGCTCTTGATCAGTCACATGTCCTGAATTTCCAGTTCGAGTTAGGCCTCCTAAACCTGAGATGGTACCGTGTTCAATGTATTTCCGTGTAGATAGGGTTCTTTGACATGCAGTGTAGGGCGTTTCCCACAGGAGTTAAAAGCTTTGTCCTGAGATGAAAAGTTTTCGGATGCTGCCCTGTAATGGAATGAGTCATAAATGGGCTAGGCGATGCTGTTAAATGCTATTACCATAAATTTTCTTGTTATGAATTATAAATTAATTAATGTAGTTATGTTGCTAAAAATATAATAACTTGTTAAAAACATGTCATCCGACTTGTTTTTTACAACATTGGTACCACTCTCAAAGGAAAGTAAAAATTCAGTTCAGCTACTATGTTGGGTAGCTTGTGTTTGACTATTGAGTTCGTAGTTGCAAGTTTGATTCTTATCAAAGAGTGGCTTCTTTTGGATAAGGGAGGGAAGCCTCAGAGTGCCTTCCGCCACCTGCACTAGACAGTAGCTGTTCTACATGACGAAAACTGTGCGCCTAGATTCACAAACTTCCAGATCATTTATCGCCATCGGATCAGATCCGAATTTAAACAACCTGAGAATTGGTAATCCTTTTAGAAAGGGTTGGAAGCGGCGGATTGCGTTGGGCACGCCAGTTTTCGTCTGTTCACTAAAGTTAAGGAGCGCAACCTCAGTTAGTACTGACATGGGTGGCCGCTTGGGAAAACGTGGTGCTGCTAATACCCAAAAATCATCGCATTAGTGTAGTGTCTGTGCAGTCTCTGGATTACAGCTACGCAGTGGATGGGGCTCTAATGACCTTAGAGTTGCAAAAGCAAAGCAACTCCTAACCCTTTTCCCGCCTATGGCAGGGTCGGGTACCCATTTGTCCCTCTGAATGGACACAGGGTGATATATTGGTCATAGTTTTTTCTGCAGCCGGTTGCCGGCCAAAGCTGCACCCCTATGCTTATTTATTGTCGGTCTAGTGTTCGTTGAGGAATGCTACCGACGCCAGGGGGCGAGCTCCTACACCTGGAAATTTTTCCTCATCTACCCGTTGCGTAGTAGAGAGGGTTGTTTTACGTGCAAGTGCCATCGTACACCCACACGGGACCTCGGTTTTACTTCTCATCTGAAAGAAGGCACACTCGCGACTTTTCTCTCTCACCCGAAAGAAGCCGACCTTGTAGTTGAAGGGCCCTAAAACACCAACAAACAATAACAACAATTAGAAAGGGTTCTTCTACTTGCAAGTGACATTGCACACCAGACGGGGTTGCGGTTTTCCTTCTCCTTCAGTAATAATGAGGAGGTCAACCGCCAAGCATGATCTAGTGTAGACGATCGTATCTTTGATTCAGGAGTGACTGGCCCACAATACCTAAAGTCTGGTATACACGTAACGTTTTCTCGTTAGTCTTGCATGATCATGCCAGATTTGACAAACAAAACGTTACGTGTAGACAGCAAGTTGGACGTCTTGCATGAACTGAAGAGGTTGGACAAACCTCTCAAAAGACTGATGGGCAAGAGCTTTGTGTACATGCAAGATGGTCAAACCTTGCTTCCTTGTCGTCTGCTTTTGGCAACGCTGTAGGTTACAAATGATATTTTTTGCGTTTAGGGGTGAAAGAAAATGGCGGCATACATGGGGCACCGATCGCGCTGAGTTCATGGAGCTTTACCAAAGCTTATCTTGCCTCTGGAAAGTAAAATTAACGAAATTTTTTACTGCAACAGAGACAAGAAAAACCAGGCATACACTCACGGGGGCTGATAGCTAGCCTCATGGCAGTGTCTTGCTTCTCTATTTTTTTGAGTTTAAAGCGTTAACAATTTACAGTACTTGTCTACATTCATACGCAAACAATCTTCTGATTTCTGCTGTAGTTCTTGGAGAATATTCGCGGGACAGTGTCCCTCTCTTCAGTAACCACTCCTGGACCAACCGTGAACGACGTACAGAATTTATTTTTTTTTAATTTTTGGGCACATACGGCGGTTATTGTCAGTAACGGTCTATCCTCTGCAGTGATTTCAGAACAACTGAGCAAAAGTGTGGGCAAAAGTTTGAGTGAAAGTTTGAGCCGTGTAGCCGCATGATTTGTGCCAGTCTAGTTGGTCAGTCTTTGCAGATCGTGCAAGACTGACGATAAAACATTACGTGTATACCAGGCTTAAGACTTGCATTTGAAAAGCATCGCCGTCGTCTCCTGAGCATGTTGTGAAGACTGCTGTATTCAACGTCTGCAAGTAAAATCACGTCAGAGGCGAATTCATAACACCTGAAATCTTCACACCTGTTTAGGTGGTGTGGGGCACACGCCAAGCACCTTTGTTTTTATGCCACAGGCTCAGCCATTCCACTTTCCCGGGGCATTATCGTGCCCATTGAACGAACCATTTGTCTCATGAACCAGAAGGTGTACTCGAGGTTACCTCCTTCCTCTCATCTGACTACTCACGGGCCTAAATCAGAATTGAACCTATGCATTATGACAGCTCAAGCGACATGAACACTTGCTCTTGAAATGCGGAATGCAAAAGTGTGGTAAGGACCTTTAACTCGTCAGTGATGCCATGCTCAGAAATAAGCCAGTTTTCCTCCCACACAAAATGATCCCCAATTTCAAGTGCATTCTTCAGGGTAGGACAATTTTACGTGTTTGTGGGCGTAATTTGTGACTCATCTAAATCAACTGTGAACTACGATCTCGGATACTTTAGAGTTTTGGAGTGGTCAAGGGTGTGGTCATGTGCAACGTGTCAGTAACACTAATAGACACCTCATGGACCATATTGTCTACACCCATTACTGAGTGTCGAATATGATAGCGTTGAATAATTCAAATTGATCTCCTCTGCTGCGTCCCCACCTCGACACTTTTTTTGCGAAAAGTATCACCCTTTCCACCCATTCCCTATGTCCACTTGAAAGCGAGTTATTGGAGTCTTGAAGAAAATGACCATTACATTCGAATAACAAGGTGAACATTATGTGCACTGCATTAGAAAAGCAAGAAAAACAACTTCGTTGAAGGGCTTTAAAAGCATTTGCAGTGCATGTGGTCATCGCCATTTTGTTGTTGTTATTCCAAAGATCAAGGGCCCATCGTTGACATTTCATTTTAGCAAGTCCCAGGCTGTTTTTGACATCACAGAATTGTACGTGGAAGGCTGGTTAATGTGCCATTTCTACAAGGTCCATTATCTCTCAAGAGACAGTCCAGAAACTGTTAATCTGTAATTGGATTGGTACATTTAACTTTGAACTATTATTGAAGCCGAAACGATATGAAATGTTAACGTACTTTTGGCTATAGTAACTCACTTCATGATTCGTAGAGTACAGGTTCGATCCTGATCTAGGTGACTGTATTTTTTTCCAGTCAAGAGATAATTTCCCACAAGTAGACTCCGGCCGATCAACTTCTGAAGGTAATTTGCCATCGGCAGAGGAGTACCGAGCTCCTTCATCCGGCAGTTTTTCTGATTTCCACTCTAGCTGTCCCCAGCCACGTGTTGCTGTGGCTCAGCAAGGAGAAAGGGCGCGTTCCTCCATAATCAACATCATCACACCCTTCTCCAGCCGGTGGCTGGGTTGGATCTGTGGGTTGCAATCCTCCATCCCCACCTATCTCCAACCAGGCCTCCATCCACCCTGCACACAACCATGTCCTTTTGTACCACCTGTTCCCACATCTGGTTTGGTCTTCTCCTGGTGCTCTCATCACCTGCAGTCCCAGGATGGACCTAATTAGTTCCTCATCCCCCTACTCATCACATACCCATACCGCCTCAACCTACTCTCCCTCATCTTTTCCACAATGTGTCCAAACCCCAGGCTACCTCTAACATGATCATTTCAGATTTTATTGGCTCGTGACACCCCACTTATGAAGCACGGCATTTGCATCTTGGCTACTTGCATTCCATTGACGTAGCTCTTCCTCATGGCCCAATATTCTCAGGCATATAGCATAGCTCGCCTAACCATAGTTCTGTAAACCTTAGCTGTTAGTTTTATTGAAACCTGTCAGTCTCACAGGACCCCACTTGCCTGTCTCCATTTTTGCCAACCCGCCTTGATTCTATTTTTTTGGTTTGTTGGTGTTTAAGGTCTCGTCAACTACAAGGTCATTAGAGACCCGTCCACTGCATAGTTCTAGTGCATAGTCTGCACAGACACTACACTAATGCGACGATTATTGGGTATTAGCAGTACCCAGCTTTCCTGAGCGACCACCCATGTCAGTACTAACTGGGCTTGCATTGCTTAACTTCAATGATCAGACGAGAACTGGTGTGTCCAATGCAACTCGCCGCTCCTCTTGATTCTATAGGTGATATCTGAGTATTTAACAGTTTCCCCGGAAGACTGTCCTAAATATCTAAACTTCTGCATGGCTTCTGCAGAGCAAAACTAAAGTAGGTATTCTGACTTCTTTATATTCACCTTGAGGCCTTCATATTCAACTTTGAAATGAACTAAAGCGCATCAATTGCAGTTAAAAAGAAGAAAGAAAGTTATACCAAAAACATAAAATTGCAAAACATTAAAAAAGGAAGAAAACATGGACTAAAAAACCAAAAAAAAAAAAAAAAAAAAATACTAGCCCCTAACAAAGTATTGCAATTTAACCACAGATCATTCGCAGTGAAAATAAATTGAAATTATCGAAATTCAACTAAACAATGCAATTAGAAACATTGAAATGGAATAGTAAATGGAATATTAAATAGCATATTTATAAATTAGAATAGCATGTTGCTTTGACGTCCAATAGATGGCGTTTTGCAAATTTGCATGTTTTTACCCTTTTTTTTTACCTGTCACAGGTGTTACATCTATATAATCATTATATAAAAACCTGGCTCTATTGGAATGAAACGTTGTGTCAAAATTTCAAAGCAATCGGCCAAGAACTTTCAAAGATTTGTGGTTTTGAACAAACACACATTTACATTTTTATGCCACCTGCCCTGCATAAGCCTGGATTGAACCTCCAACACACTACCACTGAGCAGTAGCGTCACCCGGTGCGGTGACGCCAAGGTTCCCCCCTCTCCCGAAAAAAGCCGCTTCTTCTGCTTTGGTATAACCCCATTTGTTATGGTGTGAGTGGTGTCACCCGGTGCGGCCTGCAACCCCCTAGTGACGCCACTGCCAGTGAGCCATTGAGTTCCTTCCCAGGGAAGGGTGACGACGAGAGCAGGTGTACGTAGTTCAAGGCCGAGGTAACGATTCCCTTGAAGCCAAATATTGCCATGGGAACGAGCCCACCCTTTAGTTTTTAACCGAGTAAAAACCTGGGACGTAAAAGCTGGCCTTATCTCGCATGCATGATGTCGCCTGCACATAAACCTCCTCTCTACATGGAAAAGAGCACTCATCCTTCACCTCATTTCCTTGGCGTCTGCATATTAACCCAGTGTTAACAACCGATGTTATGACCAGACCAATCACAGCTGCGATCCGGACGAGAAGGAAATTTCTTAAAATTGGCGTTAAATAATCAAATAAACGCTGCGGAACGCCGTACCATTTCTAGATTCTGAGGTGAGACCGGACATTTATTTTTGACTGGATGTCCGGAATTCATAAGTACTCAATCTTGCTTTAGGTGGGAGGTAGGTGACTAGTGAGGAGACCTCACTATCCCAATCATGCTGAATAGTTCGCTGAACAGCTAAAGCAGTTTATGAATGCCCCCCCACACATCCTTAGATGATCGATGTGTTGCGGTTTTCATATTTTCCTTGCGATTTTGGCAGAATTTCTTTTTTCTTTGCCACTGAGATTGACTATGAATTGCTGGGTCAAGAAACGTGAGTTACATATTAAACTAGGACCTGAAGGTTGGCGTATCTCAGAAGCCCGGCTTCTTCTGGCTTTCTAGTCAAAACAAAAGTCAATTGTTAAGCAAAAAACCAACCCAAAGCAAAAGTATTTTCGTGTGAAGTCCTCCGTAAGTGTTGAATTGCTCCTCTCGATTACCCTAAGTCAGCGGTCTTCAAACTGCCCATAGAACGAATCGCGGAACCCTGGGGTTCCGCGATTCGTTAGCAGCGGCAGGATATACTTTTCTAATGGTGGGATGGGGTTCCCCTAAAACATCTTATAGTTCTAAGGGTTCCGTGAGTCGGCAAAGTTTGAAGACCACTGCCCTAAGTGAAACGGCTATTCATCTGGTGCCTTTCTCCTGACCTTGAGAAATGGCCTTAAATGTGGTAAGCCGGCGTTAAGTAATTCTGTAATCAATCAAGCATCGTCCATGTCCTGTAACTGACGTCAGTTAGGTCCAAGACGCTTGTCCCCAAAGGGTAGACATCGGCTGTTCCGCGTTGTCACATCGTTGTCACATTCCTATCCTAATCCTTGAAATATGGGGCTCAAAAAGATGTAGTGCACGGGCCGTCGTAACCCGAAAGTTAATGAAATTATGTCTTCACAAGGACGTGAGAGATTTCTAGGTCGAAACAGCCGCAATGAGTATCAGGGCTATCTGAGTTTAATCCTGTCTAAAACTGTAGCTGTTTGACCAATTCTAAGAATTTCTAAGATTAGATCGAAGGTCCATTAACATGGTTTTAACGCCATCATTTGTCCCTGACCTTTGGTCACTTGATGGCGGTCATTAGACCTCATAATTCCAACAATAACATGATCAAAAATATAAAAAGTGACCTTAAAATGTTCATTGGCTTGTTGAATTCTTAACCCGTATCTGGTAAAGAGTTAGAAGGGGGCCGTGACCTGAAGAAGAGAAAATTTTCCCTAACAGATGTTGTAACATATCCAGAAATGGTCTTATCAGTGTTTGTTTATCGTAACTCTTGTGCTCTTATTTCTTTTTTCTGGGGGGCTTCTTGAAGTAGCAGCTGCTGCTGGTGTTGCTTTTATTATCCATAAAATGAAGATAGTGGCAGTGATGCCAGGGCTATGTTATTTGTTGACACACATTCTTCTAAGTCGACTTTTCCTGGAAATTGGCTGGTTGAGGGCGCGATTGACGAGTTTTTACTTAGGAACAGAATGGCCAGTTGAACGGGATTCTTTACAAATTGTTAACTTTAGTATTTTGTTTGAAGATTTCACTATGGAAATAACATAACAGCAGGCGCGGATCCAAGGGGGGGGTTTGGGGGTTGCAACCCCCTCCCCCCTAAATTTTGGGTCGACATTGACACTGACACATGAAAATTGCGTTTCCAATCGCTGCCTATGGCTCAACCCCCCCTGCAACCCCCCCTGACGAAAATCCTGGATCCGCCCCTGTAACAGTGGTCATTATGAGCCCCCCCCCATTTTTTTCTGAAAGCTTTTGGGGCGAACGTACATTGTGAATGGCCGACCCACTGTAATGCCTTATTTCGAATGAATAGTCAAAGCTCGCCTTTTGAAATTAACGCAGGACTGACATGTTTTTTCCCACTGTTGGCATAGCAGGTAGGCAATGTATGGCGGAATAGATTCCGTGCTTCAGGTTCCTTGGGGTGCTGATTAATCGGGATTGTCCCAGTTTTAAACCTCGTGTCCTGATGTCCCGAATGAACCTTTCGGGACGCCCAAAAGTCCGTGTTTTCAAAGTTTCCTATTATGCAGACGTTTTAAGAATTCCCGTTCATCGTACATACAGTTTGGGCATGATGTCGGTGTGCGGATGTCAGGAAATGCAAATAGGCTTGAGTGTATGCATGAGATCGACAGTAGCCGGAAGCGGTAACGCAGTACTGGCAACACAGGTTCCGGCTACAGAGGCTGCCAAGCGAGCCAAAATCTCGGGGAGAGGGAAAATACTCAGCTGTCTAATATTGTTGATTTTTTTCGGACTGAGGGGGGGTGTCCCGGTTTGAGTTGCAAGAAATCTGGCAACTGTAATTAAACCAAACTGCTGTCATACCATACGTTGCTCGCGTGAGAGTTGAACCTGGGGTTCTCCCTTATCATTTGACTTTAAATTTGTAGGTACAATCTAGGATGAGACATTTTGATAAGGGACAGAAAGGCGCATTTTATATCTTTCCATTCATCTCTTTTCCATCAGAGATAGGATAAGACACGTGCACCCTAGATCACCAAGGTCGGCCCAGGTCCCAACATATGAATACGATATTAAATTCGGTTAATATCTGTCCGAGTTCTGTGATTTTTCTTCTCTGGAAAACCTAAAGTGCTCTTTCCACTAAACAGGCCGTAGAATCCGTCATGCTTTTCGGGTGTGTCCTATGTCCCCGGCCCCTTCACCAACCCTAAAAATCCATTATCCAATAAAACAGGGCTTGAATATATGGTTATATAACTTTTCCGCGCCAACAAGGTTGATGCAGAGGGGGTAAATAACTCTGAAAGATGCTTCGGTGTACTACTTCCGATCGATTATTCTTTGCTGAAACAAGTTTGCTGATGTTTCAGGTTTTGCCGCTTGTGGTATAGCAGTAGTTGCTTCCATCTCAATACCGGAAGACGTTAATCAAATTGATGTTATTAAAATTATTCCTGCAGGTCCTTAGGTCATTAAGAATGATGCATTGCTAAGGTATCCGAGGGGGAGAGGTGGAAAAAAAATCAACATTTTGGCAGTTTGGTAATGTTTCCGTAAAAGACGACAAGAGTGGGCCGTCGCCCTCCTTCCCCTCGACTTTTTTGGTAAGCTTCAAGGGAAAATATTGGTACAAGTGAGGATGAGAAACCAAAAGCACTTGACTTTAACATTCGGCAGCTGCAGCAACATCAGAGGCGCAGAATCGTTAATCAAACAAAGAATTCGTTAAGTCTGAGGATACAATGGATCAGCCTGTGTACTTCTTGAAGCTACTGCTGTTGCTCTCTCTCGCTTATATTGGTGATCATAAAGTATGGTTCTCTCTCTCACTTTTTTATTGCTGATAGCCGTAAAAATTTTTCTTAATTTCAGAATTCTCTGGTTTCTTGATGGAACAGGCGCCAGAGTTTCAATCAGGTGATTTAATTCAATTATGGCATCTGTTGTATGTATGCTAGTGGGAGACAGAAGTGACTGTGTGCCAAGAAAATCAAGTGAAAATTGATTAATTTGGCAGTGTGGACCATACGGCGCTCTCCTATTGTAATTGGATGTATGTCTGTAATAGTAATATGCAGAGCTTATTAAACAGAGACAGGAAGTTGTATTATTCTGTGTTGTCAAACAAATGGGAGTTAATCAAAAGTTAGGTCCACTGGTGAGCATCTCCTCTTGTTTTGTAATTGAATGTCGTCATAATTTTCATCATTCCTAGTCTCTTTTCCCCGCCTACGACAGGATCTAGTACCCATTTGTCCCATTGAAACGGACAGCGGGCTGCCGCCCCAATGTTGTCACCCCTTGATTATTTAAAGTCTGCCATGTTCTTCGTTTGGGCACTTTTTCCTTCTACACCGGGGGGCGAGTTCTTTCACCTGGAAATTTTCCCGCGATACACCTATATTCTGTTAGCTTATAGGGAGCGGCTTATTGCGTTGGACAGTAGCGTCATTAGGGGGTGCGGTCCGCACCGGGTGACACCACTCACACTATGATAAATGGGGTGACACCAAAGCAGAAGAAACGGCTTTTTTCGGGAGAGAGGGTGACGCCAACACTGGCGATGGAAACACCAATTCTCGTCTGATCACTGAAGATAAGCAACGCAACCCCTGCTAGTACTAACGTGGGGGGCGTTTGGGAAAACTGCGTACCGCTAATACCCAAAAATCGTCGCATTAGTGTAGTGTCTGAGCAGTCTCTGCATTAGAGCTACGCAGTGGACGGGGCTCTAATGACCTTGTAGTTGAAGGGCCTTAAAACACCAACAAAACAAAAAAAAACCTATTCTGTGTCATGTAGAAAGGTCCTTTTACATGCAGTGGTGACATCGTGCTTTCCACTCAGGGAAGACTCTCTTCGGTCTCCCATTGGCCCTAGTCGGAAAGAACTCGTCTTATCTTAACCAAGATTGATCCTGCTGGATTCATTTCAGACCCAATCCTGACATAGGCAGAAGAAAGGTTGTGTGAAGAAAAAAACATTGAAATTTCTTCAACAAGACAGGCTTCGCCCCCTGTTGAACTTCCGGATTGTAGTGTCCTGTGCTTTCATTTCTTCTTATCTCCGCCTGGGAACCTCAATTGGTAGCATGTTTGACTCCTGAGTTCATGGTATCCGGATTAGATCCTGGCTGAGATGAGCGATTTCTTTCAGGCGATTGGAAATTCTCCCCTAGTAGCACCTGCACAGTAGCACCTCACCGTTGAATTAATAGAACCTTTCCTACATGGAGTAGAATATACGTATCATCATCATACCCTTATCCCGCCTGTGGCAGGGTCGGGTCTGCGGGTCCACTGAACATGCTCTGACTGGGGATACCCCAGCCAGACGTCCGGAACCCGCAGGGATATTGGCTGGGTTGTCTGTGGGGGATGCCAGCCCACCCCAAGTGTAGGAGGTCGCCCCATAGCGTCGTATTCATAAAAAATGAACAGAAGGTCAGTATTAAAATAAGCGTGAGGTTGTGGCATTTGCTCGGCCACTGCTACTGTCCAACATATAGGCCCTACAGTTGTTTGTATGACACCAACACTTGTTTAGTTTGGTAACTATGGTAACTTAGTGGCCCCCAGAGGTGTCCTGGAGAATTTTAGGCGACACTCCGGGGAATTCCGTGCACAACGTACTCTTTGTATTATGCGCAGTGGTGACATTATACATGTCACACCAGTGGACCATAGATCTTTTTGAAATCTCTATTCGATTGGAAAATTTGGATGCACACTTTGGATTTGGCCTGTAGCGTTTCAGAATCCATCCGCTTGACCCAGGATCGAGGCTACATATCACTAAGCTCGATAAAACAGGTTTATTGAATATCAAGCGTAATTTGGGGAGGATTTACTTATATTTAGTGCAGTGTCGATCATTTCTTCGTTTTGTTGTGTTCTTCCGGTATGAAGGGCCGTTTGAGATATTCATGACGCAATTGTTGTCTGTGGGTGGGTTTTATTTTGATTGGTCTGAATTTATGAGGAGTTCAAACCAGGAATTACGATGATCGCCTTATAAAAATGATTACCCGCACCACATCAGCAGTCAATCTCATTTCCACACGACGAAGCAATTAATGTCGCGTTCATTTCGATTTACAACCACTGTAACAGCGTTACTGATGTTAACCCTCTGCCCCTTGATCTTTTTAACGGTTTTTCGTAATTAAAGAACAGCCCCATATTATTTGTTAGTTAATATCTCTGCGCAAGATTCCACCACACGGAATCAAGGAGTACAAATAATTCTCAATTACGGCTCCGAACCTATTGTGACCTCTGTGGCAGGACTACTCGGCGCCCAGCACTGTAGGCGAACCCTGGGCGGCCTGACCCCTGGCTATATCAACACCATGCTGGGAGAAAGTACACCTGCGATATGGTCTTCCCATGTATGTCGAAGACATACTACGTGAAAAGAAGAGTGTGAGTTGAACCTGGTCCAGAATGTCCAAGGCTCATGGTAATGACCAGTGAACGCTAAGGGCACAACAAAAGTTCTCACCCGAAATAATGTGTTAAACTGTTCCGGGCTGGCGAGGGTCCTACTTATGTCCTCATGACCCCCCCCCCCCAAACCTATTGTGACCTCGACCTTCTGACAGTGTTAACGCTATTAGTTGGCGACCCCTCAATTTTCACTGTGGTTTCGAATTATAATTAACACTACTACTTCTTGGTATCTACTTCCGGTCTGGTGAAAGCGCACAACTCGAATACTCTGTTTCGCATCAGGACAAGTTAGCGGTTCCAAGATTTAAGGATTAATGTAGTAAAATGCGATTATCTTCTCCATTCCCCGTTGGTCTCAGAGGTGGTGCGTGGGTACGACTCCACCCTTTACAGCTCAGAGACAACAGTTGCATGCAACCTTATCATCTGTAATAGTAGTCAAGGTTTGAAGAAAGGAGGCCAAAGGGAACATACCCTGGCCGATTCTGAAACTAGTTCTGCAGCCGTAATAATTTGATTTGTTGGTGTTTTAGGGCCCTTCAACTACAAGATCATTAGAGCGCCATCCACTGTGTAGCTCTGATGCAGAGGCTGCACAGACACTACACTAATGTGACGATTTTTGGATATTAGCAGTACCCAGTTTTTCCAAGCGGCCACCCATGTCAGTACTATCTGAGGTTGCGTTGCTTAACTTCAGCGATCAAACGAGAACTGGTGTGTCCAATGCAATTTGCCGCTCCCTACAGCCATCATGAGATCAACTAAATGCCACAAGTCATACTGAGGGGATTGCGATGTTGGAACAAGTGGGGATAGGCCCCCAGTCAAGAACATGTTCAGTGGACCCGCAGGTCCCTGCCACAGCCGGGATAAGGTTGTGATGATGATGATGACCCATGCTATCGTAATGGATGGTTTCTTATATTGGTTTTTCGCCTGGGAGGGGCCTTTAGCATATGCATTAGCATCCTATTGATAGGTGGGTGTTTTTTTTGGTAGTCTGCAAAGAAATATAGGCATTAGGCAAGGACGCTATTCGGGTAAGTAGCCTTAATTTCGTGATGGATTTGCCAAGAATTTGATGCTGCAGACGCGCACTACTACGCCGTCCGCGTAAATTGTAGATTGGAAATAACAATCACATTATAGTGAATTTGATTTGATGACGTCATATGATCGATACAATTGGATCCCACTCCATTTGAGATGTAATCAAGTTTTCTTATATATGGAATTCAATAACGGCTCGTTTATCACTAGAAATCTTTTTCCCTAACTGACATTTGGTAAAGAAAATACGTCATGGTGGAGAGAAAATGGCAGTTTAATAAGAATTTCATTCCTTACAACCGTGACCTTTGACACGTGAATGTGGCGTTTTCCGCTATGCCACGAATTGACTTTAATGCATCATCTGCTGCATTTAACCTTCAATGGAGTGTTGCACGCCTCGATTGCTCACCTGGCGACCCTTGCACTTATGGTGCTAAGCATCGATCCTCGCTTTTATATTTCAGTTCAGTATTAATCCTTGCTTTCACGCCTGAGTACTTACGATTCCTGTCCTCGAATGACTTCAGACTGGAAAGGTCGTGAGTACAGATTCATTTTGCTGGAAATCATGATACGCAGGCTCGCTACACACCATTGGTCTATCTTGAATATGAAGAGGAGGGGCCTACAAGTGGCCAATCCTTTGCATGTGTCACTTCCTCTTCAACAGGAAGTGCATGACAGCACCATCTGCTGAGTAGTTTAAAAACTATGCTAAGTGAGCCATCTCTAAGACCCAGCGCAAAATGAGACGCAGGTGACACATGGTAACTCACTATAAATTTCTGTGGCTCACATGATAGTGCGTGTGTAGTTGCGCATGTTGTTGAAGGGTGACGTGACTCAGTAGCTGCACCACGTGACCCTGCGGCGGGCAGTGCCAACGCCGCAGTTTCCTGCGTGAAGTTGACGTGACAATAACAAAAAGCAGTGCCAAGCAGAGAAGTTCATTTGTTATTTGATGCAAGTATGGTGAAAAACTGCGATTCAATGTGCAGTGATTGCCTGCTAGCAGAATTTCGCAGGGCTTCTACACCCTGCGTCTCATTTTGCGCCTTGCCTAACAGTGGGCCAACTCTACCTGATTTACCACTTAGGAATAAGAACCTTTGTTATATGGTAAATAAAGGTGTGGATCGACAAAGTCCTATAAATACCTTATTTCCCTAGCTAGGCTTGGTATTATATTTCGAATGACGCCGGGACCCTGGCGCTCACAAATGATCCATATGAGTAGTATACAACTAGAATACATTGTAGTGAGGCTATTACAATGATTCCCCGAAGATTGTATCCCTAGTGTAGAGATACTATTTCCATTCATTGTTAGTTTTATGCACTTCATTTAAAAACAGATTCGGCTTCTCGAAACATTTTTCTCCAACAACAACAAAAAAGCAACTCCTAACTATTTTCCCGCCTACGGCATGGTCGGGTACCCATTTTGTCCCTCTGAATGGACACAAAGGTGATATATTGGGCAGCATTATTCCGCAGCCGGTTGTCAACAAAAGCTGCAACCCCTTTGCTGATTTATCGTC
>JAAFCE010001036.1:13237140-13305130 GCA_013389805.1 Trigoniulus corallinus
AGCTCATTAGGTCGATTTCAGGAATGCAGGTGGTTGGAAGCACCCAGGACAGGAGGACACCAAAGAAAGTGAAAGCTTTCTCAGAGGATGCAGCGAAACTACAGTATTACTTATACCAGGAACCCTTATACCAACTTAATCTGCTGAGTGATGAAAATTCAGATAACGTATTTGATGAGAATTCTTATAATTTAAAATTTTTTTTTAAAAAAAACCATATTTTTTATGTTAAGCAAAAAAATATTTATTCATAAATTTACAAATTTAAATTATATTGACTGATAAAATTTCATTTATGACTTATTGGTTTTAATTCTCAGTAATCACTCTGACAATTACTGTATTTATTCTAATAATCAGAGCCCTCCAATTACCAGTGCACCTTCCAATGTCCACTGCATAGTTCTAATGCATAGACTACACAGACACTACACTAATGTGACGATTTTTGGGCATTAGCAGCATCCAATTTTGCCGAGCGACCACCCATGTCAGTACTAGCTGGGGTTGCATTGCTTAACTTCAGTGATCAGACGAGAACTGGGGTTTCCAACTGCAATTCGCCACTCCCCAGGCGTCTGGAACTCACAGGAATATTGGCTGGGTTGTCTATGGAGGATGCCTTGTTAAATAAACAGTGCGCTCCAATAAACGGCGCAACAAAACGGCCTTTGAAAAAAAAAACAAAAAAAAAAAAACGGTGCGCCGTTTATTAGAATAAGTATGGTATTTTTGAATCTGACCCACCATATTGAATGTCATTTTGATGTTTCTCACTTTTTTGCTACATATTCATAATCAGCAAGGTGAAAAAACTATGGATACAAACATTTATGCACATACATGCAGATTTTCATATTTTGGCCAGGTTTTTGGGATTTGGGACCACTGTGCGACGCCAGGGGGGGAGAAGCTCCTACACCTGGAAATATTGCCTCATCTATCCGTTGCCTAGTAGAGAGGGTTCTTATATGTGCAGAAACTTCCCTTCCCATCTCTCTCGCCCGAAACAACCAACAGATATCGGTCCAGTATCGAACTTTGATCTTAAAAATCTCTCAACTCTTCGAATTCTTGCGCAATCCCAAATAGCTTTCTAAAATGTTACAGATCTGTGTTGTTTGTTGACTGTTCAGCAACTGTCCCGCAACAGTGTTTCCAAAATGTACATACAAGTTATTAAGCGCTGAGAACGACTGTAAATTAATGTTTGTACTGTTTGTTGGATCTCTTTCATTCCAGAGTTTTTGATAATCCTGTGACATGTTTTGAATACTCTGTAATGGAATATTGAGCCTAAGGCTCAATCTTCAGATTTAGATCCCTATCATAAATCATGGAGAGTTTCTGAGGAGTTATTTAACGTCGAAAACACGGAAAAGTAAGAATGAGAGATGAAAGGGCTTTAAGACTTTTATCTTCCATTTTTTTTTGTTCCTGAAGAACAAACAGATGGGGCTGATTTACGTCACACGGATGGCGCGCCGTCTACTGCATAATCTTATTATGAAGTAGGGCTGTCAATGTAACCGTTTTGATGTGTGTCGCCTTGTATTAGCGTTGTATGTCGCGGATCGCCCGCCATTTTCATGATGGATGAGATTTTAGCTTTCAAACAATTGAGTTGATATCTTCCCCCCTCCCCTCTTCTTTGCCCAATCGATACAGTCGACCCCTGCCTTGTCACCGACCGTAATTTGTTGCAGATTGTTGTATATCTAAAATTTGTGTGATTTGATTGGGGGGGGAGATGTTTTGATGGAAGTTGGGTTTGAAAATGACACCTTCTTATTGAGCCAGGAAAAGAAGAAAAAATGGCTGCCATTGTGTGCAATTGAAAATTATGCACCTTCATTTGGTGATCAATCACTCGTGACGACGACAAATGGTCAGTTAATTTGTTTTGAGTCTAAATCCTGGGATAAAGGGATTTCCGCTTTTTTTTTTGTGCGTTTGCTTCTCGAGCACCTACCTACACAGCCCACGCTCTTGTAAGAAATGTCTTAAAGATATTTGTGGTTGTAAGAAGCTGCTGACGTCACTTACACACTGAAGGTCTGCCGTAAAAGCTTGACTTTGGTTATATTGGTAGTGGTGACTCAGCTGAAGCATATGTAAGGCATTACCTGGTGTAGTTGAAGGCTCAAATTGAAGTTGAAGCTGCGGCCAGTGACTCCCATTTCACTCGCACCATGTGATCTGTCAGGATATATAACCTCCGTTTCCTACCCTCACCACTGTTAATACCTGACCTTGGGGGCTCATACGTAGTGTGCATGTTCGAGACGGGCCTGATGAGTGGCTTCTTTAGGGCTTGAATTCCTCAGGTGTACCATCCGTCGAGTGAAAAGGAAAGCTATGGTCCCATGATGTCACCACTGGATGTAACGAAACCCTTTCTAGAATGGAGCTAATGTTCTCTATGTTGCACTAATGGGTTGGGGAGTGAACCAAGCAGCCGTAACAGGCCGATTCCTTAGGAGGCTGCTCGCGGGAGATGAGGAGGTAGGTGTAGAGGATGTAGGAGATGGGAAATTTGCAACACCCAATGTTCCCTACCAACCACCCGTGTTGGTACTAACGTGGGTTTGCGTTGCTTAACTTCAGGGATCTCACGAGAACTGGTGTGTCCAGCGCAACTTGGGCAAGCCCAGTTAGTACTGACATGGGTGGTCGTTCGGGAAAGCTGGGTACTGCTAATACCCAATAATCGTCGCATTAGTGTAGTGTCTGCAGTATATGCATTAGAACTATGCAGTGGAAGGGTCTCTAATGACCTTGTAGTTGACGGGACCTTAAACACCAACAAACAAACAACGCAACTTGGGATCGAGAGATCGGCAAAATCTTCTGTTGTCTTCCTGACGCCGGTAAATTGTCTTCAGCAGTAGAGGAGTCGATGCTGAATAACCAAATAAACGTAATCAAATACTCGTCAATGTCAGCATACTGGGGGAAGTACTCAACGACACGTCTTCTGGAAGTATGTTCTTTTTTCACGCCAGGGGAGGGCCAACCCCAGTGCCTGATTTACCATTAGGCTAAGTAGGCTGAAGCCTAGGGCCTCAACATTTAGCAGGCTTCAAAACTTAAAAAAAGGACTTTCAAAAGGGCTTGAAAAAGGTCTCAAAATTGAAATAGCCTAGGGCCTCTCAATATCTAAATCCGGCACTGGCCAACCCCTAAACCTAGAAATTTCGTTCGCTTATATTTTACACCAACCGTGTAAAGTGGTTACTTCTTATTCAAAGGAAAGTTCCCTGGCAGTTTACCTTTCTCTCAAAAGTACTCAGTCTCTACGAGGCTGGAACCTGCAACCACGGAGTTATACTGTAAGTCAATCGCTCAAGAGTCTCAGAGACATTTTCAAAGCAAATGATGCAGACGTTAAGCTCCTGACGAATGTGGCGATACATTAGAAATTAGAAGTGCCCATCCTCAAATTTATAAGTCGCTGAATTGCCGCCATTTTATGTCTGATTTTAACGTAATTGATGACGTCACTTTGGTAACGTCGAAGGTGCGTATACAACCAATAGTTGATTGCACTGGTTTTTTTTCTAAATTTCGCGGAATTCTAGTGGTAATTTTTTCTTGATGAAACATCGTTCCCTAATGACGATATTAGTTTTGTGTAGGTAATTTCGTGGAATCGAGAACTTGTTTCTCATTTCATTAAGAGAACCGTTGATTAACGGCGCTTCATTGTCCTTGATTGCACATTGAGACTTACCTTACATCTGGGAACGAAAGGAGCAAAACGATGGTGGGGGTTGTAGGAGCTTCTTCCAAAGGAAATTTGACTATTCAATTTCTACCACGTAGAAAGTGTTCTTTTAAGTGCATGACATCATCGAGCACCCTACTCGGGGTAGAAGCTTTATCTTCCATTTGATAGATGGCGTTCTTGCACTTTCGAGCTCACCTTGCACTTGTTCAGTGATTACACTTTCGATCGTGGTAGGGGCTGGGGGAGCGAGATGGAGGGGAATCGTCAAGCGGCTCTTCCATCGGATGGCAAGTGACGATGTGCAGGTGACATCCTGCACAAAGAGAACTCTTGCTACACGAAAAACAGGCGAATGTATCGAAGGATATTCGCGGGTAAGATTTTGTTCCACTAACTGTGGTAGGAAGGTAGTTTACTTCCTCTTCCGGTACTGTTTTTAAAGTTTTTCCGGGTAAGTCCTTTCAGCGTGGCAAGACGGACGTTCTGACAGAAGTAAACAAACCGATTCCAATTTGATAAGTGACAGGTCCTGATTGTGCATTAACAGTTCTGGCAGTTAACAGCAAACAGTTCTGAACGTCGACAGGAAGTGCGTCACATTTAGTGAATAAAACGTGACCTTCTGAATCATATTCTTATCAATCATTTAAAACGGATTCATTATTATTTTTAACATATTTGAGTATATATTGACTGAAAATGTACACAAATGTTGTTTCTGCTAAATGCTGCCAACATAGAGGCACTCAATATGCCACTTATTTTTCCACTTGAATGATGACAAACATTGTTGAAATATGTGCTGCTTGCTTTTAAAATGATGTTAGACAAGCGTCGCCAACATTTCTTTTAACTTATTGTACTTATTGTTCTCAACATTGTATTGGTGTCGCTGTTCGCAAATGTGTTGCAATCATGACATCAAAATATTTTCTGGAGTGCTGTATTGTTTAATTTAATGTAGACATTTATGTTAGGAACAGTAGTTTTTATCAACTGGGTATAAAATTTGAAAAACAATATCACAACAATGTTGACAACATTCAAACGAGAAACATTTGCGTTACAGTCGACAATAGTGTTGACAACTATAACAATTTCGGAGTTGTGCAGAAGGTTGGCCCTCTAATACTGATTTCACAAATTTAAAGTGCTCCTTCCGTCAGATAAGGCATATGTCCGAGTGTCCCTTACCTCCAAAATTGGACAGAGGTACTAATGTGTAACGTCTAAATTTGATATGGATATTTTGCGGAAAATTTTGATAATTTTTCTTTGCGTTTCTGTAGCAAATGTTGAGTAATTTTGACAAACAGAGCAGTTGTAGGCTGTACGTTCGCATCACAGAAAGGGCCGCCATTGTAAATAGCAGCAGTAGTAGGTGGGTTCCAAATTTATCAAGGATAGAGGTTCCTTTATGGCCCGCAATTCTGTTTTGTTCACATATTTGGGATGCATTATATGCCGGCCGTTGTACAGGACAAGATCCGGTTCTACATGTAATTTCGATATTATTCTGTGCTCGTATACAATTACGCTTTTCATTTTTATTATGAATGGGTAGCTAGCTAACCGAATTGTGTAATTGTATTGCCGGTCAGTTTCATTACATTTACCGACTGTGGGGGTGAGGGGGAAGTATTTTTTTGCAAAATGTGTAAGAAACAATTGTCGTTGTAAGTGCTTCATTGCTGTAAACTTAGAGCAAAGTCGGTTGCGATGGTTAAGATGGTATTGAGGTTGTACTATAAACTTCAACAAATTCGATCGTTAAACTAGTTTCGACGTCACACACGACTATATATATTTGAAACGTGAAGGAAAAAGACATATCTTGTTAAAAATAGTGTTTTGCTTATAGTAATATCTTACGAAATCGAAAGCAGTAAAATGTCGTAACGTGTTAATAATGGCGTGCTGCATATGAATTTACAGAGTGCCATACAAACCGGTGGTGTTTAGTCAGCTGGAAAATGTTTCGGATAATGTTCGTACATTTTTGATTTATGCAGAGGTTGGCAATGGCAGTGCATGTCGTAAAAGGCGAGTGAACGGGGCTGACGCAGGGAAGGTCAACCTAGAACATCATAATTGGCCCTGGTCAATGTAGGCTCCTCTGGGAGGTGACCGTAAGAAAATGCCTATCCACATGGAGACCCGCATCCTTGGGGAAAGTGGATCCCTGGTGGTTGAGGGAGCGCATCTCTTCGGCCGCCCCATGCTGATGTGAGAGCTCCGACACGTCGAGGGGTGGGGTGGCGACCCTAAATCCCCATTACGCTATTTGGCCACGGGCTCTAATGGAAAACGGACGGCCAGACTGATACCCGGTCTGACCAATCTGGAGGGGCATTTTCGCCCCTTAGGGTTATTTTCGGAGATGACATGGTCAGCTCCCGATGCCTGTTGGTTGCGGTACTTGGAAGTCCTGACTCTCTGACAATTACCTGTCCGAGCAACGCTGGCAGCCCAAATGGGCGTCCCATTCTTGAGCTCCGTGGTGGGCGGCGACTGCGGACTGGGAATTGAAAATTTTCACACCCATAAGGTAAAATTCAGATGTCTTCACACCTATGATGCAACATTTATATATCTTCAAACGTAAGTTGCAGGGGATTAAAACTCCAGTGCCGGCGGCCGTCAGGGGTTACCAAGCTGGTTCCACCCTTCGTTATCATGCGTCCGCAATGGTAAAGGGGGGTGAAGACCTCGGCTCCCGTGGCAGATAATGCATTGAGTGTCTTCTGTGGTGTAGGCCAGCATCCCGCCACAGACACCCCGTCCAATATTTTTTCAGGTTCCAAACGCCTGGCTGGGGTGCCCCCAGTCAAAGCAGTCTCATCTAGAGGAGTTACTCTTCCATTAGGGACGTGAAATGTGGAGACCATTAAAAAAGAAAACAGGAGAATTAGTTAGGTGCAGAGGACGTAGGACAGGGGAAATTTGCAGCACCCTATGTTCTTTACCAACCATCCAAGATGGTACTAACGTGGGCTTGCATTAGCTGTTGTGTCCAACACAATTTGGCTGCACATTGGTAGTCAGGGCCCTTAAGAAGATGAAAGGACAAAAATCTGTAGGCCCAGAGAGAGTCCCCATTGAAGTGTGGCATAGCCTAGGGATCATAGGAAACAGGTGGCTTGGGAAGCTTTTCAATATGACAGTAGACAGAATGTCTTCTGCATTGTGTGAGAGCATTGTACCACTCTTGAAGGGAAAGGTGTTGTCCAAGATTATAGTACAGTAGAACTCTAATTTTCCGAACTCCTATTATCCGAATCGCCAATTATCCGAATTGCTTTCAGAATTTCTGAAAAAAAATTACGAGGAAACGTACTGTGATTTTCAAAACAATGCGCGACTTGGCTGCCTGAAAAGGGATCCTGACAGTCTCCCATTTAGATCCCTTTTTCAGAAAAAATCCAATTATCCGAATGGGGTCCGGTCCCAATTGATTCGGATAATTGGAGTTCTACTGTAACTATATAGTCGTGGCCTCTAAAAAAAACCCACTTTTCACTTTTAGCCCCATATCTTTCTGTAAGTGTCCATTTTCCAAAGTTTTTTGTGTTCTTTTATCATGGCTACATGTTGTGCAGATATTTCAGTACTTTCATCTATTCATTGGCCATTCATTTTTTGGTATTTTTCAAAAAAGTTAAACTTTAAAAAAACTAAATGTTCATAAAAAAAACCCATGTCTCGAGTCTGTGGGTTCCAATCCTCCACCAGGCCCTCATCCACCATGCACATAATAATGTACTTTTATACCAGCAGTTCCCACATCTGCTTTGGCCATGCCCTCGCCCTGGTACCCCCATCACATGCAGTCCCATGACGGACCTAATGAGCTCCTCCTCCCCCTTCTAATTGCGTGCCTATACCAATCGATCTCCCCCACCTCTAAGCTATCTCTAACAGTGTTTTTCAACCTTTTTATTGAAATGGAACCCTTTGGGACATTTAGACCTCTCGCGGAACCCCATACAGTGACAGAAAAAAACATTAATTGATACAGGTGTGTGTTAGCATAAAGAGTTCAATTCGTGGCCTAATGTTTGAGAGACACCCAAAGTTCATCTTCGACAGACAAAAGTCGTTCTCGTTTCTTGTTTTCATTGTTATTTTTATATTTTACCTTGCCATTGGCGGAACCCTTGGGTGGACCTGACGGAACCTTTATGTTCCATGGAACCCTGGTTGAAAAACACTGCACTGCTCTAACATATCGTTTCAGATTCTGCCGGCTCGCGACATACCACTCATATAGTACAATATTAGCATCTCAGCCACTTGCATTCTCCTTTCATGCTCCCGCTTCCAATGACCCAATGTCCAGTTTCTTGGTAAAATTGGATGTGGAAATCAGCAATGGCGTTCATAAAATACATTTGTACGCATTGCTATCTCAGCCCTATGCAGAGGGGGAAAAGGCAATTTAAAAAACATGTTTTTCATCCAATTGTTGGGATCCCGTGATAGCAGGGTCCCAATCAAGTTGAAAGGGAAGTTTTACAGGGCACTGGTTAGGCCAGCTATGCTATACGGATCAGAGTGTTGGGGATGCAAGTTGCTGGGATGCGAATGCAGCGGTATATGAGCGGGGTATCGATTGCTGATTGTTAGGAATGATCATAATAGAGGTATTCTGGAGTGGGGTTGAGGTGGTAAGGACACGTAATGAAAAGAGAGGAGGAGGAGCTCATTAGGTCCATTTCAGGAATGTAGGTGTTTGGAAGCACCCGGGGCAGGGGGGGCGCTTTCCTTCGGATGAGAAGGAAAGGCGAGTATAGATCCATTTTCGGACGCAGGATCGATTCCTGGCATAACCGTTCGCCAGTCAAAGAATTAAACCCGACATACCGTATTTATTCTAATATACGGCGCGCCGTTTATTTATTTTTTTTTTTCAAAGGCGTTTTTGTTGCGCCGGTTATTGGAGGGCGTCGTTTATTAGAGGGCGTTGTTAATTAAAATAAATACGGTATTTGCTATACATAGAAACGCGACACTGATGCTTGTATGCTTTTGTTTCCATCTAGAAAGGGTTTGAGGTTTGTTTACTGATCTTCAGATTTTGGTTCCATTTCAACAGCTGTTATGTTCCAATCTATATTCATCATCCAGCGGAAAACCTCTTCCCCGTTTCAGTCACCTTTAGGGATTGAACTGGAGTTAATTTGTACCTTCCTTATGAAGAAAAGGTGCAGCATGACGTGCCCTACTTAGCAATATTAAGGAGCGGCGAATTGCGTTGGACACACCAGTTCTCGTCTGATCACTGAAGTTAAGCAGCGCAACCCCAGCTAGTACTGACATGGGTGGCCGCTTGGGAAAACTGGGTACTGCTAATACCCAAAAATCGTCGCATTAGTGTAGTGTCTGTGCAGTATCTGCATAAGAACTATGCTGTGGACGGGGCTCTAATGACCTTTGTAGTTGAAGGGCCCTAAAACACCAACAAACAACAACAACAAGCAATATTAACTAGGAATATCACAAATGCCCTTTCTTATAATTAGGCGTTGTACATTGGCAAAATTCTGAAAAATATGTTCCCGCCTCTCTTTCCGCGGATAAAGGCAGGCTAAGCTAGAAACTCTTCAGGGCTCTATTTCTTCTTCTACTCCCACAATTCTGCTGAGCCAGGTTCCTGCTGCAAACCGAAGCTTTTACAAACCTGATTAAGGTACATCTGTCTTCTTTTAAAATTCTTGCGATACTTCTACGGGTATTAGACGAGGGATGTAACATTTTGGCGGAATGGACGAGTGCCGTGACTTTTCCCGACTACATCCTCTTCTAGCCCCTGCGCAGTTATTGCGTCATTACTAAGACGTCATTAATCATATTAAAATGAATGTTTTTTTCCTAGTTGAGGGAAGGAATTATTTTGGGTATCTCTGGAACAGTAGACATAAACTTTGATCCGGTGTAGAATGTCTCTGGCTTATTTAGCATCGATTGCTTGAAACTATTAACTGGCTTCATCAGGGGGCCGTCCCCCGACTTTTGCTTATGTCGGAAGTAGTCTCCTGTAGACCGTTGACATTGAATTCCTGAGACCGTAAGTTTATTACTTCCTACCTAAAGGAAGTCGTCCTTTCCCCTCTTCGAATCCTGACTAGTTTATCAGGGTAAGAGAAAAGAACAACCAAAACCATCCGCCTGATGAAACTTAACGTCGGATGTAACATCATCCTCGTCATCATTAACCCCTTTCCTGCTATGGGCAGGATCGTTGGGACGCAGCCGGCTGCCAACCTAATATTGCACCTCTATTTTTACTCGTTGGAGCACTTTTACTACACTGATGCCAGGGATGCACGTGACATCGTGCACACACTACATGCGGTCCTGGCCTTACTTGTCAGTCGACGGAAGGCACACTGGGGGGCCTCTCTTGTTCGCAGAAGTAGCCAAACCACCTTGGCCCAGGCCGAACCTGTAACCACTGACACAATAGTCCAGTACGCTACGTATATGGGGGAGGGTATTTCTAGGCTGTAATACCTGGATGTTATCGTTCAAAAGCAAGAGTTGACCAAACGTTTATTCTGCCAATCGACGAACCATTTTTGAGTTATTTGTAAAGCACTACGAAACCCTCCCTGCTATCTGTAACTAAGTTACGGATACGTGATACTTTTACAATCTTATCTCTCTTTTTTATTGTTGTAAGAGTTACTTTCTTAAGAAGAAAAAAAAAGCATAAGATTTACTTTGCCACCTGACATTTAAAGCGAATGACCCTCTTTTCTTGACATCGATTCTTTGACTCGCTGCTTGCTGTACATTTTCTGTTGTGTCAAGAGTTGCTGTATGTTCCCGTAAAGCATCAAACTCCTAACGAAAAGGAAGGTTGGTGGCTTACTAACACGCATGCGCGGAAGCTGTCTCCAGGCCCACTTTTCAATAATGTGCCATGGAACCATTTATGATAGCAGAAACGAGCTCCACTGACGAAATTTCATTCTGATCACTAGTTCCATATCCTGGCCGTTGAAGGGTAGACTACTCTTCAGGTTAGTGGCTAGCCCTGTCGGGTAGGTTTTTTCCCTATAAAGATGAATAGGTTTGGTTTATACGTTGAAGGCGATTTACCGACACTCGAGACGGGGCGGGTTCCTATATCTGGAAAGAGTTCCTTTGTGTGCAGTAGTCACTTAGGGCCGTGACTTTCACATCCCGTCCACTCGCTCTCAAAAAGTGACATCTTCCTCAGCCAAATTCGAACTTGCTACCACTGAGCTACTGAGGTGGATTCGTGTTAGGGTTTGCGATGTCACGTGGTCAAAAGAAGCCACCCACCTTCACCAGGATTGAACCTGGAAACACGAATCAAGCTAACGCTACCACTGACCTACGGGGGCTAGTCTGAAGAGAGGTAGGAAACTCCATTAGAGTGGCTGTATTGTGTTGGAGCGGTGCAGTATATGTGGTTTAGCATGCTAAACCACATATGGGCAACCCCAGGCCTTCAACTTGCTTAGATCCGGGCCCATGATGTGCTATAAGTGATCGGAGTGAAGACACTAACCTACTTAAGTCACTATTGTGATAAACCATTCCCAGAGCCACATTCCCGAACTAGGAAACGTTGCCTGTGCTATCAGTCGGTGGGATGTGATGCCGGTTCACGAAATATTTCTCCTATTTTGTGCCAGGCCTTGAGTGTAAAAAGGCTGAGGAACATAGACATGGAAAACATGGTTGTACACTTTGAGGTGTGACACCGGCGCTAACGACTCTAACGCTTACCTGATAATCTCCGTATATCGGATAATGCATTTTTAAATAAGTGTTGAAAATCGAAGCAGCGCTCCTTCTGTAGTGGCGCCCGCCTGCAATTCAGACGCTGAAGGCCCCTTTTCGCCGACCCTGTTCGCCGTTGCTTGAAGTTATCTTGGTCAAGGTAGGAATGATTTGGGACCAGAAGGGAAACTCCATTCGTTTGAACGAATGTTCCTGTGTGATGTGAACCTGTCGAACATAATTTGCACTTTAGGAACCCTCTCTCTATGTGAAAATACTTCTTTCAAGTTATAAGCAACAAAGTAACTCCTCTTTTCCCTCCTATGGCAGGGTCAGGTACCCATCTTGCCCCTCTGAATGGACACAAGGACGATATATTAAACATTGTTTTGCCGCAGCCGGTTGCCGACCAAAGCTGCAACCCCTATGCTTATTGATCATCGGTCTACTGTTCGTTGGGGCATTCCACTGCCGCCTAGGGAGAGGCGAGTTGCGTTGGACACACCAGTTCTCGTCTGATCACTGAAGTTAAGCAACGCAAGCCCAGTTAGTACTGACATGGGTGGTCGCTCGGGAAAGCTGGGTACTGCTAATACCCAATAATCGTCGCATTAGTGTAGTGACTGTGCAGTATATGCATTAGAACTATACAGTGGACGGGTCTCTAATGACCTCGTAGTTGACGGGACCTTAAACTCCAACAAACAACAACAACATCCACTGACGCCAAAGGGCGAGCCCCTACACCTGGAAAGGTTGCCCCAACTACCCGTTGCATACTAGCAAGGGTTCTTCTACGTGCAAATGTCATCGTACACCACACGAGACCTCGGTTTTCCTTCTCATCCGAATGCGTACTCGGGGCCTCTCGCCTGAAAGAAGCCAGCCCACCTCGGTCCAGTATGGAACCTAGAATTACTGACGCAGTTACCGAGCGTGCTACAGAGGCGGATTCTCAAGTTATAAGCAACATGTCGCCAGAGCCGTAACGGGAGTATGAAGCGCCTGTGGCAAGTGTCTAACTTTCGCTTGCCCATAACCCACTAATGACAGAAAACTTAAACATTTTGCGCCCTAAACCCAGTTGCGCCCGTGGCGGCCACCTTCTTCGCCACGCCCTAGTTACGGCCCTGCATGTCGCTATTATTGAAATACCTTCTGCTTGTTTCTCAAGGCCTGTTCTCACTTTGAGAACGTTCATATTCAAACGCTGTATCAAACAACGCCTAAATGGAGGGAGGCCGGTGGATAACGACAAAGGAGCAGACAGGAAACTATTTGACTGTCAGAATGGTCCTCATTAAGAGACCCATTCTCACTATCTACACCCCATTTCAGAGCCGTTGAAAGAGTTCACGCAGCGTCGTTTGCAATTGCTGTACAAATTGGAAAACTAAATGAGGCTATGAGTACCCTTTGTTTTAGGTTTTCCCTCCTACGTAATGAGTTGAAAGCGATAGAGGAAGTTGCTTCGGGATGAAGAGGGCGCATTGACTGCGAAGGAGGAAGGGATCTGCAGGGGTGCCTGGTCCTAATTGAATCCTGTGGTAGAGATATTAAAAGAGCCTCATCAACTTCCTGTCATATTGGAGATGGATTTATAACAGCTAGGCTTTATTTGTGTATCCACGGTGATCCTACTAGGAAATAAAGCCCTTATTGCTTTGACGGGATCGTTTTCTAAAGGTTGTAGCGTCACCGGAAATTGAGAATTTAGAAATTCGTCGAAATTCGATGGCGAAACCACATATAGCATGAGGATTGGAAAGACCGTTGGTGGTTTCTCCGAGTTCGAGGTCAATGAGCCACGGTTTGGATTGTGGAGTCGAGTTTAGTAGACCTATCAGTAGAGCGCACGCTAATTCGCTTCCGGTATTTCCGCTCAACGGCATGCTAATTCGCTTCCCTGGATTAGGACGGTTTTTCCTCTTTTTTTTTAAACGGACTCCTGCGCACTCGAGTAGGACAAAATCAAAATTTGAAGGTGGTGAATGAATATGTAGAAACGTGACAGAAATACTGTTACAAACAGCTGAGAAGACAACACTGGAAGCTGCAACCACTATGTTCATTTATCGCCGGTCTAATGTTCATTGGGGCACTCCACCGACGCCAGTGGGCGAGCTCCTACAGATGGGAATTTTGCCTCATCTACTCGTTGCCTAGTAGAGACAGTTCTGTAGATGACATGTTACATTACTACACCCGGCCACGGCTTTACTTGCCATTCGACGAAAGGCGTACTCGGAAACTCTTTCTCCCGAAAGACCCCAACACACCTCATTCCAGTGTGGAACCTGGAATGTCTGGCACTGTAATCGAGCACGCTACCTCCTGCGCCACCGAAGCGGTTTGGTCTCTTTGCTTGGAAAGCCATTTACCGACTCCGGGGAACGAACTCCTTCATCTGGAAGTGTGTTGCCTGTCTACTCGTATTTTTCGATGTTTTAAAGGTTCCTTTTCATGCAGATCCACGTAAATCCACGCGATAAGAAAGGAACCTCTTCGTCCGAAATTGAACCTGCAATCCACAGCTTACTGAATATAAAGCTCTTCACGAAGAGACAGCTGACATTAGACGCGGACAGTGGACACGGTTGGGACTTCCTATCGGCTTTTGACCCAGGTTCAAGGAGTACGACCACCCTCACCAGAGGCTTACCTGCGTACATTGAGTTGAGTACTCGAGTGAAGTGCACGTGAGTTTCAGGAGCCCTAGGCAAGTAGGTTCATCGTCGCCCCCCCATTTTAATACACTTCCAAATTGTCCGAGCGTCCCTCACGCCCTTGGCATTTGTCCCAATGCCAATGCATTGCTAAGGCTCTGCAGCAAGACGCCTGGAGAAAGCCAACATTTAGAAAAGGCCCCACTGAACCTCATAACCAAAAATTTTAGAAATTTTGGGGTCTGGGCAAGAATGCTTGCTCCTTTGAGATCACGATTATTTTCATAATTTATTCATATGGCCGACCATTCCAGTATCCAAAATATTTCATCTGGTCAAGAAAGCTTCAATTTAAACGTATATTGATGCGCAAAGCAGGGTAGAAAATCCACCATATTGTGGTATTCGCCGAAAATCCAATTCTTTTGAAGGCCTCTTCGCTGACTAGTCGTACATCACTGGTAGACAAGTGTACAAATATTTCGAGTTCCTATGACGTCATACTGCCCATTAGTTATCCTTGTCTGCACTGACAAATGCAATCCAGATGACAGTATTTGACCTGTCTGTTCTGCAAAACCCATTACCGGATTTTGGCAAAACTGCCAAAGAATTCAGAACTCGGAAAGATGATTGAAACCAAACTGGGACGTGTACCAACGCCAGGGACGAATCACAGTGGGTGCCGGTTTTATTTTCTTCCCATCTGGGATGGAAGACATTCTAGGGATTTTGTTCTGCCTCTATCTCTTGCTCCCTTCCGTGTGGAACACTCCGTGAACTATGGGCCTGAGAAGGAGGACCACCCTACACACTATCACATCCCTTCATACAACCTGCTCCCACGGCTGCTTTGATAGCGCTCCTACGTCCCTAATCTACGTTTCACCCCTTTGATCCACGAGACAGCTCTGACTGGACTGGCGGCACCCAAACCAGGCGTCTGGAAGTCGTAGGACTGTGGTATATCAGATAGCATTGTGGTTTATAAGAATCTTTCTCCGGCCCTTAAAAATCCCAATGATTTTGGTATATCCACCCCCTGTCCTCGTCCCTCTCCTCCACTTAGTTGTAGTCCGGCTTGGCGTCAGGCGGAGCGGCGAGTTGCGTTGGACACACCAGTTCTCGTCTGATCACTGAAGTTAAGCAACGCAAGCCCAGTTAGTACTGACATGGGTGGTCGCTCGGGAAAGCTGGGACTGCTAATACCCAATAATCGTCGCATTAGTGTAGTGTCTGTGCAGTATATGCATTAGAACTATACAGTGGACGGGTCTCTAATGACCTCGTAGTTGATGGGACCTTAAACTCCAACAAACAAACAAACAAATTGGCGTCAGGCCCAGTTGTTGTTGTTGTTTGTTGGTGTTTTAGGGCCCTTCAACTACAAGGTCATTAGAGCCCCGTCCACAGCCTAGTTCTGATGTAGAGACTGCACAGACACTACACTAATGCGACGATTTTTGGGCATTAGCAGTACCCAGTTTTCACAAGCGGCCACCCGTGTCAGTACTGACTGGGGTTGCGCTGCTTAACTACAGTGATCAGACGAGGACTGGTGTGTCCAACGCAATTCGCCGCTCCCCTCAGGCCCGGTCTTAGTAATGTGGAGACTAAGCGGCCACACAGGGCCTCCGGGAGTCCCGCAACCCCATATCTTTGTTGCAAAAATGCCCGCAGGAAGACATTATAGCAGAATTTTAAAGTTTTAACGTTGTTAACTCAGGGTCCCTCAAATGCCGAAGACCCTGCCTGCCTGCCCTGGTATGTGTTTTGGTAGGGCAGAAGGAAATTTCTTAGTTTAAAAGATGTAATATGTGTGACCCGCCGCGGTGGCGTAGTGGCTGGCATGCTCGGCAACTGCGTCAGTAGTTCTAGGTTCGATACTGGACCGAGGTGGGTCGGCTTCTTTCGGGCGAGAGAGAGAGAGGCCGGGAGTGTGTCTTTTTTCGGATGAGAAGTAAACCCGAGGCCCCATGTGGGTGTACGATGTCACTTGCACGTAAAAGAACCCTCTCTACTGTGCAACGGGTAGATGAGGCAAAATTTCCAGGTGTAGGAGCTCGCCCCCCTGGCGTCTGTAGAATTCTCCAACGAACACTAGACCGACGATCAATAAGCGTAGGGGTGCAGCTTTGCTGGCAACTGACTGCAGAAAAAACTATGACCAATATATCGCCCTATGTCCATTCAGAAGGACAAGATGGGTACCCGACCCTGCCATAGGCGGGAAAAGGGTTAGGAGTTGTTTTTTTTTTTAAAAAAAAAAATGTAATATGTTTGTCGGGTAACCACTTTCAAAATGGCCTCTTTCATGATTCATCACCATTGAAAAAGTGTCACCAAAATGCAATTTTATGTGCCCTTAAGAAATAAAAAAAGCCCTATCATGTACGAATTCATTCATGAGGGGTTTAAAGGTCTTCTTCTATTTTTTCTACTATATTTTTTAGCTCTTTTTGTCGTTTGATATTCATCTGAAGTAGAAGCGATCAACTGTATTTGGCAGGCAAGAAAAAAAAATGCATTTTTTAAGGTTATGACAGAAAATAAAAGAAATGGTAGGACCTAATCCATGGAGTGATTGCGGTGCTTAGGGCATAGTTTGAAAAGTCCCTTTATGGATTCTTATTTTAATACTAAATAAAAATGTTCCGTAATCAATCTTTCGTAAAATGGCCTTCTACAGGTTTGGGGCACAAACTGACTTCCGTACAATAACAAAAAAATAGCACGTTCAATGGCTGCCATTAAGGTATAAGGAGCATTCTACAATAAGATTTGCATTTTGAGGTAATGGACCTCGTGAGATTTCTCTCCATTTTTGACTGTATTGACGTCACTTAACGACTTCCGGTTTGTCTGGCGTTGGTATTAAAGACACAATTTCTACAAGCCTGGAATTCTGTGTTGAATAAATTCCATTGATTTTGAGCAAACTTTCCACCAGATGGCGACCGCATGAAGACGTTGGTTTTCACGGTTTGCTTTGCTCTAACAGTGCCCTGGACGGTCATAATGTTGATGAGACGTTGACCTTCTTGTTTTCCGCTTAGAAAGGGTTTATTGGCTTGCAGAGGTGACATCGTACACGCGCGGATCCAGGATGGGGTTCTTGGGGTTGCAACCCCCCCATGCACATATAAACTTATTTGCATAATATATGCGAGCTTTAGCTGAACCCCCCCCCCCCGGCGAAAATTATGGATCCGCCACTGACATCGTACATATGTAAAGTACATCGGTGTTTACCTTTCCGTCACAGAGCGCATTTTAGGTTGTTTCCCCCATCAGAAAAAAAAACCCCGCCGCGGTGGCGTAGTGGTTAGCACGCTTGGCAACTGCGTCAGTAGTTCTAGGTTCGATACTGGACCGAGGTGGGTCAGCTTCTTTCGGGCGAGAGAGACTCCCCGAGTGCGCCTTCTTTCGGATGAGAAGTAAAACCGAGGCCCCGTGTGGGTGTACCATGGCACTTGCACGTAAAAGTACGCTCTCTACTATACAACGGGACTACTACCTGGTGGCGGTAGCATTCCACAACGAACACTAGACCGACGATAAATAAGCGTAGGGGGTGCAGCTTTGGCCGGCAACCGGCTGCAGAAAAAACTATGACCAATATATCGTTCTGTGTCCATTCAGAGAGACAAGATGGGTACCCCACCCTGCCATAGGTGGGAAAGGGTTAGGAGTTGCTTGCTTTTGCCCCGATCAGAGAAAAACACCTACAGAGTTCAACCAATAGGAGTGAACCTTTGCACCATGAGGTCAAGAGGCAAATATACTTCAGAGTGCGCAGGTTCGCGTCCCATGGCCAAAATAAGGCCCTATTATGTGTTATTCTGGTATGTAGTATTTATCTGGAGCAACAGAGACTCCCTTTTAAAAATGAAAAGATGGGTGTGTCCCCCACACTGAAAATGCTGGAAGCAGAGCCAGCGCCATACTCTATACGTCAACCGATAACTGCACACCATGCGGTAGGATTGATGCTGTCCGAACCGGGTGGTTTCCTTTTTAGCCTTAGGCAGGAAAATCTGAAGTACTCCCTCACCCAACAATTTTCGTTTCGTCCGGTGTGTAAGGTATGATGTCCACGATGAAAGTTACAAAATTCTTTTTTTTGGCGGAAAAGAACTTTTTGGATTTAGTGTTCACCTGTGTGGAAGATCGTTTCACACCGCTGCACTTGTTACTTAATTGATAGGTGGTTGGACGAGGTGCGCTTGATTAATGCTAATATGCTGTCGATCTCGCATCGGTAGCGGAGAAGTAGCGTCACTGCAGGTTCGATCCTGGCAGAAGTGGTTCGCCTCAAATCCGCCTTACGTCAATAAAACGTAAGGCCGTGCCCTCGTGTGTCGTGTAAGATGTTACCTGCGGGTAAAAGAACCTCTACATGGAGCGAATATATACGTATAGATTGGCAAATTTACCAGGTGTAAGATCTTGTCCCATTGATGTAAGTCAACGGAATTGACCCAACGAAGGAAATATGCCGGCGTTGAAAGCCAAGTTCGTTGGAACACTCCACCGATGCCACGGGCGAGCTCGTATGTCTGGAAATTTTGCCTCTTCCACTGGTTGCACAGTCGAAATCTGCTTTTGTTTCATTGGTGTTTTAGGGCCCTTCAACTACAGAGGTCATTAGAGTCCCGTCCACTGCGTAGTTCTAATGCAGTCTGCACAGGCAGTACGTTGTTACGACAATTTGGGGTATTAGCAGTACCCAGTGTTCCCAAGCGGTCACACGTGCTAGTACTAGCTGGGGTTGCGTTGCTTAACTTCAATCATCAGACGAGAACTAGTGTGTCCAACGCAACACAGCCGCTGTAGAAAACGGCTTTGTGGCGCGTCAATAGTTCCAGGCGGGTCTTTAACCCGATTCAGCACCTCTGAGCATTAATTTACATCGTACATAAATAGTAGCTTTTTGTGGCCATTTGCCTTGCTAACTGTTAAGGTCCCCCCCCCCCGTGGTGCCACGTTGCGTTGGACACACCAGTTCTCGTGGGATCACTGAAGTTAAGCAGCGCAAACCCACGTTAGTAACAAAATGGGTGGCTGGTAGAGAACGTTGGGTGCTGCAAATTTCCCCTGTCATACATCCCCTACACCTGCTTCCTCCACTACCGCGAGCAGCCTTCTAAGGGTTCGGCCTGTTATGGCTGCTTGGCTTACTCCCCAACCCGTTAGTGCAACAGAGAGCATTGGTTTTGTTCTGCCCCCACTACAAAGTCTGGTCTCATTATAGAATTGACCAAGGAGGACACTATTATGCAATTGGCAGAGGAGAATACCATGAACCAGAACAATAGAGGGGGTTGTAGGTAACAAAACTTGTGACCATCCTCTATGGGTCTATTATATGATATGGTACTCGCAAAAACTTCGCTATATCCGGGGAACGTCTCTATAACAGATCGTAGGTTCGAGACTGCCCATGGCCGATGCATTCTTTCAGAAAAGGAGTGAAATTCCATTTACACCTTTGGGCGAATAGGACTGAAACCTATGCTCCTACGAAAAGGAGTGAGAAGGTGAGAGGGTGAGAAGGAGGCACAGGGTGAGAAGGAGGTAGGTGTAAAGGAGAGGGGAAATTTGCAGCACCCAATGTTCCCTACCAGCCACCCATGTTGGTACTAACGTGGGTTTGCATAGCTTAACTTCAGTGATCTCACGAGAACTGGTGTGTCCAACGCAACTTGGCCTCACAATGAATCTTATAGTACAGGTTCGCCTCTGGCGGAAAGTCGTCTATCATAAATATTCCTTGACGACTCCTGATCATCCAGGCATCTAGGTTTAGGGAGTGCGCTCCCTCTGCTCCTATCTCGTCATGTTATTTGTGGATGGCCTTATGGACAGTTAAACCACCGTTGAATTGAGGTTTTTTTGGCCCACAAGAGTTTGTTTCTGGTAGGTGGACCTGTAGGTGGACTTTGTTTCTTGGTGCTCATTTTGAGGCTACTAAGTGATGCTCTTATGCCAGTAATAATACTAAAACAATTAGCCAAAGAAAGAGCATAATTTGATAATCCAGGTTGGGATTCGATCCTTAACTTTCTAAATACATGCTGTGTTATTGTAAAAATAGCAGTAATATTATTATGTAAATTGCAATTCTACTCACCAAAGCTGATTTAGATCCAATTTAGCACTACTTTCTATGCTGTTTTCTACGTCGATAAACATCTGCTGAATTTTCTAGGTGAGAATAGAAAAGTTACAGAATAGAAATATCTAGGTGTGGTTCTTAGTAGTGACCGTTGACCTCTGAGCTATCGAAATGGTTGTTTGATACACTGAGGAGTATCACTGTCATGTAATCCGACGGACGAAACAAACCGGAAGTTAAAGAACGTTTTCTTTTTATCCGACCGATATGTTTTGTGTGACACAATTCGACATTTATAGAAATTGAGATCAGGTCTAGAACATCACCCACCTCGTTTTGTGATGGTCAGCTTTCACTTTTGTCAGGGAACAGAACACAAATGAAACAACCGCATCTTGACACGGTGGTTGAACTACCGGAAACACCATGTGCTCATTGTTTCCACACCAGGACAGAATTTTCTGCACTGGATTGGTTGATGAACAAATCAAACTGACAGCAATCGAAATCCTATACAGATGTTTGTGAGCGAATTCCGTATCGACTAGTAACGTACTTCCGTCTTCCAAAAAAAGCGTCCGGTTTTGCTTTCCACAGGAGGAAGGGTGGTCTTTGGTGTACAGTTAAGAATCATTGAGAGGTTCTCAACGTGCTTTCTGATTGCACTTCCGGTGGAGCCCTTGCTGCCGTCTGACAATGCCTTTGTGATGCTGCAGGATCGACTTGAGAACAAGTCTCTCTGGATGCCATTTGGAGATGAGCTCTAGATAGGATACTAGTAAAGGCACGGCAGCCTGGGATTGAAACGAAGGCAGAGATCTGAAAGCAGCAGTTGCCGCTGCTGCTTGCTTCTGCGGTTTCAATGGACTGCAGAGCTTTCGGCCAAACACATGAGCTGCTGTGGCGCAGCGGCAGAGATGCTCCACGCGGCGGCCATCGTCGTCATCATCAACATCATCATCATCTTTGAATGATGGAAGAGTCGACGTGGTTGCTTGGTGCACACGCAGCTTCTTGTTTTGCAGAGTTTCTGAGCGGCTTGGCAGGAAGGAACAAGTGCCGTCGTTGAATGCTGCAATAGTTGCCTGTGCGTGGGATGGATGACAAACAGTGGATGCGTGCATTGGAAATGCAATTTGAGGGTTTGCTACAGGCAAGCAGACAGCCTGACTTGCAACGGGAAGTTAAGAGAGTAAACAAGTATCAGTTCTTGAGAAAGATTCTTAGTTTTACATCCCGCTCGATTTCTCAACACTTTCCTCCCCAGTTTTCTTATGAAAACATTGTTAATTCTGGGATCTCAATTGGTAGCGCACTACTTTGAGCAGTGCCGTAACGGGGGTATGAAGCGCCTGTGGCAAGTGTCTAACTTTCGCATGCCCGCAACCCAATAATGACAAAAAACTTAAACATTTTGCGCCCCAAACCCAGTTGCGCCCGTGGCGGCCGCCTTCTTCGCCACGCCCTTGTTACAGCTCTGACTTTGAGGCCTCAACTTGTAACCTGCCTGATTTGAAGTGAAGAGGTTTGATCCTGTCATATGTTTCTTAGACCGTGTGGTTTTCAATGGTTAACGAATAAAGCCGCGGTCCCGTCCGAATAAAATTTTATTTTTCTTATTCCTTTTCGCCACCATCTTTCACCGGTGTGCGCTCTATTTAATATCCTTCCTTTTAGGCTGTTCCTCCTTCTGGCTTCTGCCCTACGCAATCCTTTCCACCCGTGTCACTATATCGCCGGTTTCTTTACTGCCTTCTTGGTTGTTAGGCGGGTTCTTAATCAACGCAACCCCAGCTAGTACTGCCATGGGTGGTCGCTTGGAAAAATGGGTACTGCTAATACCCAAAAATCGTCGCATTAGTGTAGTGTCTGTGCAGCCTCTGCATTTGAACTATGCAGTGGACGGGGCAGTAATTTTGTTGCAGTAATTTTAATGTCCAGAGCTAATTAGTCCATGACCTTACTTCATGACCTCCGCCCTCCGTGTGGCACGTCTGCAGAGAGCAGAATTCATTCTACGTGGGATCCTCTCTAGGTTGTTGATATAACCATTCTTAGTTCCTTACTCACTAACGGGTTCAGGAGTAAGCCAAACAGTCATAACAGGCCAAACTCTTAGGCAAGGCGCAAAATGAGACGCAGGGTGACGCAGTTGATGAAGGTGACGCAGGGGGTAGCAGCCCTGCGAAATTCTGCTAGCAGGCAATCACCGCACATTGAATCGCAGTTTTTCACCATACTGGCATCAAATAACAACAGAATTTCTCTGCTTCCCACCACTTTTTTTTATTGTCACGCCAACTTCACGTAGGAAACTGCGGCATTGGCACTGCGATCCGCAAGGTCACGTGGCGCAGGCACTGAGTCACGTCACCCTGCGACTTAACATGCTCAACTACATACTATCATGTGAGCCGCAGAAATTTATGGTGAGTCACCCTGCGTCTCATTTTGCGCTGGGCTTTAGGAGGCTGATCGCGGGTGAAGAGGAGGTAGGTGTAAAGGATGTAGGAGAGGGGAAATTTGCAGCACCCAATGTTCCCTACCAACCACCCATGTTGGTACTAACGTGGGTTTGCATTGCTTAACTTCAGTGATTTCACGAGAACTGGTGTGTCCGACGCAACTTGGCCTCACAATGAATCCTATAGTACAGGTTCACCTCTGGCGGAAAGTCGTCTATCATAAATATTCCTTGACGACTCCGAAAGCTTTGAATTTCCATTAACGCCATCGAAGTAGTGTTCGACTACTGCGTCAGTGGTCCCTCGTTGGTTCGATACTGGATTGAGATGGATTGGCTTCTTTCGGACGAGGAGACCCCCCCCCCCCTTGATGCATCTTCCGTCGGATGGGAAGTAAAGCCGTGATATCAGGAAAGTATCAGCTTACACACAAAAGAACCTTTTCTAGATTGGTAAAATTTCCAGATGTAGGGGCTCGCCTTTTGATCGTCGGCGAAGTGAAAGTGCACCAATGAACAAAAATAAGCCTCCAATAAATAAGCATAGAGGTTACAGCATTAGCTTAGATGCCGACTGCATAAAATACCTTGATGACTCGGATGTGACCCAGAATCAGTGGGGGATGGTTGAAGTGGAGACAGGCAAGTGGAGTCCTGTGTGATAGGAGGGTCCCCACAATCAAGTTGAAAGGGAAGTTTTACAGTGCAGTGGTTAGACCCGCTATGCTTAATGGGCCAGTGTTGGGCAGTGATGAAGAGCCACGTAAATAGAATGCAAGTAGCCGAGATGCCAATGCTGTGGTACATGGGCAGGATGTCGAGAGCTTATACTGTATGGTTAGAAATGAGTAAATTGGAGGTGGCCTGGGGGTGGTGGACATCGCGGTAAAAATGAGGGAGAGTAGTTTGAGGGTGTATGCAGTGAGTCGCCATGGTGTTACCCCCTCTCCCGAAAGAAAGCCGCTTCTTCTGCTTTGGTGTCACCCGGTGCGCCCCCCGCACCTTCGTTGTTGTTGTTTGTTGGTGTTTTAGGGCCCTTCAACTACAAAGGTCATTAGAGCCCCGTCCACAGCATAGTTCTTATGCAGAGGCTGCACAGATACTACACTAATGCGACGATTTTGGGTATTAGCAGTACCAAGTTTTCCGAAGCCGCCACCCATGTCAGTACTAGCTGGGGTTGCGCTGCTTAACTTCAGTGATCAGACGAGAACTGGTGTGTCCAACGCAATTCGCCGCTCCCGGGCACCTTCCTAGTGACGCCACTGGGGGTATGGACAAGTAATGAGAAGAGGGGAAAAGGAGCTCGTTAGGTCCATTTCAGGAATGCAGGTGATTGGAAGTATCCTGGGCAGGGGCAGACCGAAGCAGACGTGGGATCAGGTTGTCCGTAAGGATATGATAGTGTGTGGGGTGGATGGGGACGTGGTGGAAGATAGACGGGAGTGGAGGGCTAGAACCCGCAGATTCGACCCTGCCGCAGGCGGGATATTGATATGATGATGATGATGATGGCCAGAGTGTCTAAGATAACGTTTACAAACGTCTACAAATGTTTACATCGAAATGTTTACTTTATTTTGGCAGATATTTGGTACCATTGTGAACGATTTACGAGATTTGCTACTGAGCCACTTATGCAGAGAAGAGGGTTCGTTGCCCTCCACCTTATGGCCTATTACCACCCTCCACCCACTAAATCAGTGTCATGATCTGAATCAGCAAGGATGTGATGGTAATTACGGAATTCTTGGAAGTTGATAGATTATTTCGACTACGCTGGCATAAAGGCACGTGTGTTTTAGTGATGCAGTGGTTTACGAGATAAGATTAATTAATCTTTGGTTGCAGGTTCGATCCTAGTCAAACCGGGTTAGTGTCTCTCGATCGAGAGTTGATAGTTACTGTTTTACATCCACTAAACAGGCAAGCCCTTTTGAAGTGGATGGGAGGGGAGTTTAAATGCAGTCCCGAGTGCAAATCTGTCGGATGAGATGTAAAGGAGTGGTCCCATCCTGTAGAGTATGAATGATGCCATTTCTGCACTGGCAACGTTGTCAGGTGTTGGGGTTCGCCCCGAGCATCGGTATACGGAATAGCCATCAGAAAGAAAATAGGGTTTGTAGCATAGATTGGCAACTGTGGTTATGAGTTCAAACCTGGCCAAAGTGAATATCGGATAGAAGTTTTTGGTTTTCATGGTAATGTAGAATGGCTCTGTACGTTCATTTACTGAAACCAGGAGAGGTTCAACATTTGGAATTCTGCATAGCTCTCAGTGTAGAAAGAGTTATTTTAGGTGTAGTGCTAGCATCCATACTCACCTACATGAGAGCACGACTTTACTTCCTTTCCGATGAAAGGACCATTTCGGGTTTCCCCCTCTCCCCCTATACTGCCGTCGAGAGTCAAGTGTGCAACAGCTCAATATCGATACAGACCTGGGAGGGATACGAATGAACTTCTGTTGTCGTTTACTTGTAAAAGAACCCCTTTAAGACGGAAAGGAAATATTGCCCCACTCACCCACTGACAACGAACAGGTTGGGAGGGACGAGGAACGGGTCGTTGGGGGAGTGGCTTATTGAGTTGGACACACTAGTTCTCGTCTGATCACTGAAGTTAAGCAACGCAACCCCAGCTAGTACTGACATGAGTGGCCGCTTGGGAAAACTGGGTACTGCTAATACCCAAAAATCGTCGCATTAGTGTAGTCTCTGTGCAATCGCTGCATAAGAACTATGCTGTGGACGGGGTCTAATGACCTTGTAGTTGAAGGGCCCTGAATCACCAACAAACAAACAAAGAACGGGTCGTTCGTTAAATAACAAGGTCTTCTGCTTCTTTAATTCATAGTGGTTATCGTAAGCCTGTGTTCTACTTGTTTATAGGGTCGTTTACCAACGTTCGTGAAAGGGTTTAAACGCCGAAAAGTTGCGACTTTTATTGACTTGGTTCCAAATTCAAAGTGACATTTACATCTTTACGCTTCGTATGCCTTGTCAGTTTGGTGGATATGGATTTCAGGTCGAAATGCTTTTGAAATCGATCCTTCTGGTGCAGTTCCGCTTTTTCTACGGGACCTTGTTATTGGCCGCCAAAATTCAGATCAAGATTAAGTGTATTAATGCAATGTATTCATGTGGATTTCAGTTGTCATGGGAATATGCTCCCCCTCTCCCTCGTTTGTCCTCCCTGCTTTTGTGAGAGCGGAGAATTTCGTTGGACACACCAGTTCTCTTCTGATCACTGAAGTTAGGCAGCGCAACCCCAGCTAGTACTGACATGGGTGGTCGCTTGAGAAACCTGGGTACTGCTAATACCTAAAAATCGTCGCATTAGTGCAGTGTCTGTGCAGTCTCTGCGTAAGAACTATGCTGTGGACGGGGCTCTAATGACCTTGTAGTTGAAGGGCCCTAAAACACCAACAAACAAACAATCCCTCCTTTTGTTATTATTTAGTTCAATCTTTGAAAATTTCCGATAATGTTCGCACGGTACGTGGTTGTAGGTTAGATCCTCGGGGAGGGAGAATGTGATAGGCTACAGGTATGCCCTCCGTTCCCGAATGGGAAATAAAGCCGTGGCCCCGTGTAATGTGTATGACTTCCTCATTGCACGTAAAAGAGCCTTTTCTGCTATGCAACGAGTAGACGAGACAAAATTCCCAGGTGTAAGAGCGCGCCCTCTGACCTCGTTGAGACCTCTAACGAACAGTAGACCGACTATAAATAAGTATAGGGGTTGCAGCTTTGGTCGGCAGGCAGCTGAGTACAAATGCCGTCCGGTAGATCGTCCATGAGGTTCCCAGTTCCGATGGTAGAAATGAGTACTTAAACCACAGCGGGAACCTCAAATCGGGGGTTTAACGCTTGGTTCCAAACAGGGTGTGTCGTCTGGCACGTTATGACCGATCTAAATCAGGATCGAACCTGTGCCAGGAGATTTGAATGGCAAACGCACGCTATTTTTTGCCCGTCATTCCAGTAGGTACGTTATTTTATTGGGTGTCTGTAGTTGGCGGAGAAAGTTGGTCTAGTTCTTAATTTCTATCTGATCCAATTTCTGGATGTTATCTTAAATTATGACAGAATAAAGAACTGCGTAGACATTTACAAGATGGGGTTTGACGTCATTTTCTTAATCTTTTGCTCTATGCCATTTAATTAGGATGTGTATTAAGAAATTTTATAAATGTCTTGAAAATCCGTTTCTTTATTTTTTTTTTCGTCCTGTAGATTGTTGTAATGCAAAGATGTTATCAAAATAACAACCGACCTCGGTAGTTTATTTGGCTTATAGCACTTTCCTCCTGAAGTCTAACAGCTCTTCCAGGGGTACTCCCAAATGCCGAAAGGGACATCTTGTGTGACGTTACGAGATTGCCACTCGTGATGCAATGGTTGAAGAAAAGTGACGGCGTTGTACATTAGCAATACAATTTCACTACAGTAAAATAGAATGGGAGGGGGAGTGTCGGTCACAAAAAGGCAATTTCCGGCCCCTGATAAGTCTGAGGTTCCCGTGGGGTTTTTGTTACCGACATCTTTCACGCGATCGGTTTATTTTCCGTGTTGACAGGTGTCGCACACATAAGACACTTTACTATGATGCTTCTCATTTCCAGAAATTGAGAGAACACTGGACGTTTTTCTTAGTCCCAGTTCAGCAACAGAGGCTAACTGAACTCGAACTGCGAGTTCAGTTAGTGGTAGTTATAATGGAGTTGGCAGACGACGAAAAGTCTGTCAAAGTGAGTGAGTTTTGTCATACTAGATTTCGTGAGTCCATGGTTGCGGGATCAATTTCTGGCCGATTCGTTCGTTCGTTGGTGTTTTAGGGCCCTTCAACTACAAGGTTTTTTGCAGCCCCGTCCACTGCGTAGTTCTAATGCTGAGACTGCACAGAAACTCCACTTATGCCTCGAATTTTGGGTATTAGCGGTACCCAGTTTTCCTAAGCGGCCACTCATGTAAGTACTAGCTGGGGTTGCGTTGCTTAACTTCAGTGATAATGTCGATATGTAGGATCTTAGCGCCTGTGGTCACAATGGAGGAGTCAAATGTATTAAATTGGAACTCTCATCCTTGTTGGATTGCTTGAATGGGTTGGGGATTAAGCCAAGCAGTCATAACAGGACGACCCCTTAGGAGGCTGCTAGCAGGAGATGAGGAGGTACCTGTAAAGGACGTAGGAGAGGGGAAATTTGCAGCACCAAACGTTCTTTACCAACCCCAGTGGCGTCACTACGGGGGTGCGGAGGGTGCGGGCCGCACCGGGTGACACCACTCGCACCATGAGAAATGGGGTGACACCAAAGCAGAAGAAGCGGCTTTTTTCGGGAGAGGGGGTGATACCAACCCTAGCTGGGGACCGGGTGACGCCAACACTGCCAACCACCCATGTTGGCATTGACGTGGGCTTGCGCTGCTTAACTTCAGTGATCTCACGAGAACTGGTGTGTCCAACGCAACGTGGCTGCACTAGGGCCGCAAGTTAGTTTTCTACATTAGTGCCATCAATCGTGCGATTCGAAGTCGGCACTAAATCGGTCAATAAATTCGGACGGCAAATTGTCAAGTTTCCATTAGTTGAAAGATTGTTCCTTTGTCGTCAAGAAGATGTCATCAGTGTTTAGTTCTGAGGGGAACCGTAACTTGGGACCTACATAGTTTCCTATCCCACCACATAGACTATATGCATGACTGCATACATTTCTGTGTTCAAGGTACTGTAGGTTCGCTCTTCACTAAGGCTTGTGGATCCTGAGAAGTGTGTTTTTGTATGCCGAAGAGGAACTCAATCAGTGACCCACGACACCATTGTAAAGAAGTCTTTCTTCTGTCCTTAATGAGAAGTGAAGTCGTGATCGGTTATGATGTGTGCGATGTCACTACTTTATACAATAGGACCGCTTTATGCATTGTTAAAAGAAGTTTGCCCTCTGGTATAGGAAAATGGCCACATAGCAGGCCCACCAACGTTAAATTACCAACGACGGATTTCGTTTTTTTTTGGCAACAGAAATGGGACTTACGTGTATGTAGTTGGCATAAAATAGTAGCGGATCCCACAGTGATGTCTTTTCTTATTTTGTGTCCCGTGAAGTTCATCGATCCATGCTATTGCCTACTTCATTTCGTCTGACAGGAAATTGTTTTTTGGAGGGGAGGTGCTCGGGTAAAGGGGTCCATTAAGGTTGCTTAATTTTTTTGAATATACAAGCAAGAAGAAGACTGAAAAGTCAATTTCTGCATAGAATTTCTCTCCTTCTATCGTATACTCTTTAGCCTTTAGGTTCTTTTTGGCGCGGGAGAGGTGTTATCAATGTCCCTACTTTTCAAATTCCAGTTTGCTTTAATTTCGAAGAAGAAAATAAAGCAGGCAGGGAGTCAATCTCGAGATAGTTTAACTTGGTAGAGCCCTCAATTTCAAAGTTGACAGGGTGCCATCGTTCTTCTCTGGCTCAGATCTATGGGTTTCGCTTTAATCAGAGTCCCACGGCCTTCAATTACTCCTGTAATTCAATTAGAGGAGCCTCCCTCAGGTGGGTCTTCCGTTGCCAGTTGTTGAATCTTGTCCTTACACCTCCCTGAGATCAGTTATTGACCTCGTAGGTAGACAGAAGTTTAACCAATCAAATACTTGGGTGCAGCCAAGTTGCGTTGGACACCAGTTCTCGTGAAATCATTGAAGTTAAGCAGCGCAAGCCGACGTTAATACCAACAAGGGTGTTTGGTAAAGAACGTTGGGTGCTGCAACTATCCCCTCTTCTACGTTCTCTATACCTACCTCCTCATTTCCCGCGAGCAGCTTCCTAAGGGCTCGTCCTGTTATGGCTGCTTGGCTTAACTCCTAACCCGTTGTCTAAGAAAATAGAAATAGATGGCTCAGAACGTGTACCGTAACTCGTCTTGCCGAAATCGAGGACATGCCGGACTCCAAAGTTCCCGAGAAAGAAATATGACGAATTGACTTGATTCGAAATTAGATCTTTTATTTCATTTTAGCAACAATGGAATTTCGGTCCAGTTTTGAGGAATGCATCGCTGGATGCTGCAGATATTGTGCCATCTTTCTCCAGAAGATTTTCTCTAATTCAAAGAATGGTGCTTCAGCTAGTAGCGATAGCAATAAAGCGCAAAATTTGGTTAGGACTACCAGACCAATGATCGTGACAACCTATAAATAAAATAAATATGTTAATTAGATCACAGCATATGTTTCATTTACCCGTGCAGGGTCTCTTTCTGATGATGTTGTTGTTTGTTGGTGTTTTAGAGCCCTTTAACTACAAGGTCATTAAAGGCCCGTCCACTGTGTAGTTCTGATGCAGAGACTGCACAGACACTACACTAATGCGACGATTTTTGAATACCTGCGGTACCCAGTTTTCTTAAGCGGCCACTCATGTCAGTACTAGCTGGGGTTGCGTTGCTTAACGTCAGTGATCAGACGAGAACATCTCTTTCTGAGTATGGGGCCTTACAGAAATGTGGGTATCTGCACTCCAGGATAAATGCACCTGCTACGGTACATGGGTGGAGTGTCTAGAGCAGATAGAATTAGGAATGAGCATATTAAAGGTAGTTTAGGGGTGAAAGTGGTATGGTCATGTTTTGAGGAGTGGGGAGAAGGAGCTATTTAGGACCATTACTGGGATGCAGGTTATTATAAACACCCGGAACAGGAGAAGGCTAAAGAGGATATCGGAACAGGTTGTACGAAAGGATATGTGTGTGGGGGGGTGTGGATGAGGACGTAGTGGGAGATAAGCGGGAGTGAAGGACTTGAACCCGCACATTCGGATGTTAGGGTAATGACTCAAGACTTGCCTCGGGATAGATAGGAAGTTAAAAACTGACCCAGCACATGACTGAGATGTTACCTGCCTGTCCATGAATTCAAATTGGGTAGAATTGTGATTGGAACCAAGTTATCTGAGTAGCGTCGCTGCTGTGGTCCCACAGCTTCCATACTTAATAACTCCTTGTGTTAACCTATGATTTCAGTGGCTCGTGACACCCACCTCCCAATTCACGACGACCCACCATCGGGCGGTAGTGGTCACTTTGGGGTAGTACAGCAAGGATATAGAGAAAGAGGTATAATCCAGCATTGTGTTTTCGGATGGTATTTTATCCCGTCCCACGTCAGGCTTAGGTCCGATCGTGACCTGGATGATGCCAACGTTCTTAACCCATAAACTAAGTGGGGGTATTTACTGCCTTCCAATCGTCCTCGTTTCAAAGGGGAAAGTCTGAAATATTTTGCAATTTTTAGGAGAGTTGGGGACGGGGGATTAGTGTTCGTCCTATAAAAATTCTCTTATTTGGTAATATAGCGACGTGTGGTATCCATTTTCTTACCATTCCATAATAGTCGATGTAGAGGTTGTCCATTCTGGAGTAATAAAAATAATGGACGACTAGGATGTGGACCAAATAAGCACTGAAGGACACTCTGCTAAGAGGTACCAATGCTTTCCAACTCAGGAAAGTGTTCACAATTCCTAAAAAAGAAGACATTCCACGATTTCCAAAATAAAAGACTATTTCCAAGGAATTTTTTGTGGTTACCTTACCTCCATTTCCTGTAATACAAGCAAAAATGATCCAGCCTATAGCAAGGGCCCATGCTGGCCTGGCCAATGACCCGTAGATAACATACTGAATTTGAGTCATGGTGGTCTCTGTGAAGGGGTCTTGGGTACCAAGTATCACCACTGACAAAATACTGACGGATGTCAACCACCCTAACATGTTTAAACTCTGAAACAGAATTTTAAGGTTTGATTTTCTGAATCAGGAAGACCTCGATTTTTGGTTTCATTTCGTTGGTGTTTTAGGGCCCTTCAACTACAACGGTTATTAGAGCCCCGTCCACTTCATAGTTCTAATGCAGAGACTGCACAGACACTGCGGATACTACAATTTTTGGGTATCAGCAGTACCCAGTTCTCCCAAGCGGCCACCCATGCTAGTACTAGCCGGGGTTGCGTTGCTTAATTTCGGTGATGAGACGGGAACTGGCGTGTCCATGGCAATACAGCCCCTCTCCAGCAAGTTGTCCAGGGGCAAGGACAAAGTCAGGGTAGAATGGGGACATCGTCACTTGCAAATTAAAGCGATTCGGAGTATTACCATTTAGAGAAAACCATGTGATATTGTGGCCTGCAACCTAGCAACTTTTGTTCCCTGTAAGAATTCAGGTACGCTGTCAGTGATATATGTCGGCTGTCACTTGGTGACATCTTAGCGATACAACAATAAACAATTAGAATTGTCGCTACATGGAGTATATCGAAACTTTTCACAATGGGACAATTAAATATTGCTTTCGTTTCGATTTAGTAATTTGTCTTGCGGTTGTTGCGACATTCTGTTCAAGTGATATTTACATATTGCTTATCGCAAGGTGATGTCTTTATATTTGAATAGGGCATAATGTCAAGAGTTAGTTATCAGAAAAATAAGCTCTGCCTAGACTTCTTTAAGCTGGAATAACATCTATGGCCCGTAGTATCCGTGGTCCCGTGTAGTGCATGGGGGATTTTTCCCTCCCGCAGTAATCGCCGCATCCACAAAAAACGGTTCATAAAGAACTAATACGCATGCGTAGCTGCTGGTCCCTTTGTTAAAGAGGTATTCAACACTAATGTAAAAGACTCGAAATTTGTGAGATGCTTACAGGTTTAAGGTGCATTTTGGTTCCTTTGTAATGCAAGATATATCCAATTAAGATTCCGATGAAATATGGTGCCATTCTGTTCCATGGTTTATTATAAATCATTTCTGTGTATGCGTCAGTGTCGCCACCTTTCCTGTACAATAAGAATGATATATTACTGCTGATAAAGCGATGAATAAAATACAAAAGATTTGGGTGCTCTTAGTTAGAAAGCAGGGATGATAAGGTGAGGGACACTATCTTGACACCCTCCTTCCCTTGGTTAATCGTTTGGGTGGACCTCCTGTTTATAGGACATCAAACAAAGGACTGGCTCTCTCTCACTCTCTAAGACCTATTCATGGAAGCCTCCAGTCCCTGTGGTGCCACCGGGGTACCTCGGACCTGGTCTTCCCCACATCAGGATGATAGGATGTTTAGTAGCCGGGAAACCGTTTTGAGGCTCCGTGATCTCGTATTACCATCTCATAATTTAGCATCATTCCTGCCTATGGCATATCTAGTACCCTTTTCTCCGGGAACACACGAGCTACAATGTTATGTTACAATAATGGGTTGGGGCTAAGCCAAGCAGCCATAACAGGCCGAATCCTTAGGAAGCTGCTCACAGGAGATGAGGATGTAGGTATCAAGGATGTAGGAGAGGGGAAATTTGAAGCACCCAACATTTTTACCAACCACCCATGTTGGTACTAACGTGGGCTTGCGCTGCTTAACTTCAGTGATCTAACGAGAATTGGTGTGTCCAGCGCAACTTGGCTGCACGTGCAACTTGGCTGCACCATGCAACTTGGCTGCACCATGCAACTTGGCTGCACCATGCAACTTGGCTACACAATGCTACCCATCGAATTGTATTTTTACGCAGCTGGCGACCGACATAACGTCGGTCTATTTTCTCCATTGAAGCGCTTCTTTCTCAACCCACACTTGGGGTGAGCTTCTACATGGGCCTCTGCTGTACTTCTCATCCCACGGAAATTGCAATTGGGTTCCCCGCACCCGAAAGAAACTTTCGGCTAGAATTGATCCTGCGATCATGTCGCAACGAGCCGAAGAACATTGAACAAAGGAGGGCCTCGGGGGGCCTCGGGACCCTCATTTAGAATGTGGCGCCTATAAAATTTAGGCAATTAGCGTGAGCGCTGTTATTAAGCAGTGCTGCGACTTGGATTTTATTCTTCTTGTTGTTGGTGGTGCGCGTTTTGACTTCGTGGATTTTTGATTGGTCCTTTAATTAGGAACTGGAATGGGCTGTTGGATGCTGTGTGAGAGAAAGAAAGAAAAAGCTGTCGAAATTCATTACGTCTTAAATAAGCCTGTGTAGGTCTGCAAGTCGTAGATATATGTTAAGATTCCGGGCACCAAGGTGGTAATCAACAAGGCAGTCGTCGTCAACATTAATCCCCATTTTGGATAACTGTAAAACGATTCCGTAAGAGGCTCATTAATCTTAATCGATTTCGTATGTCAAGGTGAGATTAGTTAAGTTCCACTTACGAAATGAATGGGAAAATAAAAAGTGGCGCCACCAAACACATTTGTACGTCGATGGCCATGTACCAAGATGGAAGGAGACATTGCTGCAAAAGATAATTCATAATAACACCCGTGTTGTCGGTTTTCAAAATGTCAATTTCGTTAAGTCTCTCTAATCTAAATGACCAGAGAGTGGGGCATTCGCTTAAAGACACACACCCCTTCTTCATATCAGTGGTGGACTGACTGAAATTTGTCTTTTGTTTTTTAATAACCTTTATGCTGGACTTGACGTAGGGTAGAGTACCCACGAGTTCGGGAGTAGCAAAGGAAATAGAAACCAGAAAGGTGCAGAAGTAGGACCTAATGGGTGAACATTTGGACGATAGGGTTTATATTGTTAGTTATTGACCCACACGAGACAATACAGTGACTTGGGTCGTTGATTGTTTCCACTAGGGCGACAATTCCGAAATGGGTCAGAGCAGTGTCTATACTACTTTTCTCATCTAATTTCAAAATGTTCTTACGTCATAAAAGTTGTCTGCCAAATTCTGAATGTAGAGAATATTCTTCCACCAGCTTTTTTGACATCTGCCGATGTCCTCTTGCATTAGTGGCCAAACTGGACCTGACCCTAAATGATTCATTAGGCCAGTCATGATGGCTATGACCACGACGTACGGTGGGGTTAATCTGTTAAAAAATGTAAATGTTATCCATAAAACTGTTAAATATTACGCAAGGATGAAAGATCAAGGACTTATGAATGTGGGGCAGGGAACCCCAGGGAGCTTAGGTTCTTTGTTCCAAAATTCTCCTGGAAATATGAGGTACATGTGCTTTTCTTGTGCTGTAGTGAATCAGGGGAAGTCAAGTGTCCCATTCAGTTTTGTCCCAGACTAACTGCGCCTTTTTAATTACGATGAGTGTTGGATTCAAATACTACTAGTGTTGGTTTATCATGTCATTCAACCACCTTAAACGGGTCTCAACTGATCCTCTGACTTGGATCTTGAACAGTTGGTTGGCAGGTTCGATCCTAGCCTAGGGGAATAGTTTCGTCTGAGAAATAAGAAAAGTATCGTCATGTGAGGCCGTTGCTCCCGGATGGGAAAATTTATGACTGTCATATACTGTTTATTAAGGAGGGACATGAGCCTGACTCCTGTTGCATTGTAATTATTGTGCAAAAAATCAGACACCATGTTATAGTATAACCAACAAAGTATTAATTTACCTGCCAAAAATTTCTATTGTGGTTGTGCAATGCGGTGTTGAAACAGTGGGGTACGCCGGCATCCCCCCACAGACAATTCAGCTAATATTTCCTGCGGGCTCCAGACGCCCGGCTGGGGTGCCCCCAGTCAGAGCATGTTCATTGGACCCGCAGACCCGACCTTGCCACAGGCGGGATAACGGTATGATGATGATATACAGTATATTGAGGAGAATAAGCCAGTAGATGGGCAAAATTCCCAGGCACTCAGCCTGGGAAATTTCGGAAAATAACTATGTTGTTGTTTATTGGAGTTTAAGGTCCCGTCAACTACGAGGTCATTAGAGACCCGTCCACTGTATAGTTCTAATGCATATACTGCACAGACACTACACTAATGCGACGATTTTTAGGTATTAGCAGTACCCAGCTTTCCCGAGCGACCACCCATGTCAGTACTAACTGGGCTTGCGTTGCTTAACTTCAGTGATCAGACGAGAACTGGTGTGTCCAACGCAACTCGCCGCTCACCAAAAAAAAAAATAACTATGAAAGAGCTTGAAACAACCCCAAGGCGGACGCTTCTTCCGGGTGCGACGGATGCTCAACGTTAACTTTCTATTCCTGTGGTCTTCCAATTTTGTCGATTCACGGAACCCATAGGGATTGAACTGGTTGAGGACAGACCACTATTCTGTCCTGTGGTAATGAGGTCTTGAATTCACGTGCAGTTGATATTTACGTAAAATAACCTTTGTTAGACGGAAACGGAAAGTTAACGAGTAAACTCATGTGGAAAAGCGTACGTGAAGCAGTCGTGAGTCTATGGTGAGTCGAGTGTTTTCTTTCTCAACAGAGAGGGAGGACCCAAATGCACTATCCATCAGATGTAAAGTAAATTCGTAGGACCGAATGGTGCATGAGGTTCACTGCTGGGTGTATCTTTTTAGACGGAATTAAAATTACGCATAGGTAGGCCGGCGTTAGCTAACCCATCATCATCATCTCCTTATCCTGGGTCGAGTTTGCCGGTCCACTGAACATGCTCTGACTGAGGGCACCCCAGCCAGGCGTCTTGAACCCGAAGGAAATATTGACTGAGTTGTCTGTGGGTGGATGTCGGTCTATCCCACGTGTTCCAACACCGCATTATACAACCAAAATAGAAATTTTGGCAGGTAAATTAATGCTTTGTTGGTTATAATATTGCATGGTGTCTGACCTATTGCACAATAACAGTAAGGAACAGGGATATTCCAGACCGCGTGCGGCTGACGTTAGCTAACCTAATAAAATTAATTAACATACTAGCCCTGTCCTCCTTTTCCCCCCATAACTAGTAGTCAGAATTAAGACTCCTGAGTTAGTAATTGAAGTAATCTATGGTCAACTTGGTTGGTCCATAGATGGTGTTAGGACCGCATTGCTAACAATTAAATGAATATTACAGTGCACTAATTTGTTGTGAGTGTGTTGTGGTTACTTACCTCCAAAGACGATGAAAATAAAATGCGAAGACAGTAAATTTCCCTCTGAGAAGTCGACGTTGGTTAAGAATGATATAAGTTGTTAGAAATCCACTGTAAAAAGGATTGAATGATGTCAGACATAAGTGCGCAGCACTCAAATATTTATGGCTGCGCTAGGCAAGTTGTGTAGGTACTCTCAAGATGAGAACTCTTAAGAATAATTTTCGGTTGTGTGCCGGTCCTAATTGTCCATTGATTTTGTGGGACGACCATAAAAATGATTTGTTTGGTTGGGTCAAGAAGTGACCTTTTTCCTCTCTCTTCTTTTGTTGAAAGAAGATGTATACTTACGTCATTAATATAAAAGTGTCCGAACTGAAAGCTGCTGCAAGAAATACTTTGAAGACGTATTTGGTGGCGACAGATGAAAAGTTTAAGACTTCTGCTTGGTTTCCTGGAGAAAAATATGACACGGTTTAAACTTGGCATTCAAAATGTCGAATTTCCACCAGGGATTTGACTTACTCCAGATGTAATTCTGACATGTCATTGCTAAAATGTGGGCGATAACTATCCAGATTATAGTTAGACACCTAATTCCATGCAGAGCGCTTAGATCTTGAGAATTGTCGTCCACGTGAAATATTTTCTTGGTATTTTTGTAAGCAGAAAATGCGAGCAGTACTGGATCAACAAGTCCTGAAAGAAATAATGGCTATGTGAAGATTGTAGTAACAGCCCTGGGTGGCAGATTTTTGGTAGTACACTTGTCTCTTGAGCTGTTATCTACAAGATATTAACTAGCACGAGAACAGAGCCGAACTCCTAATTTCTTTTCCTAAATGTGAAGATAAATTTGGATTTTTAGGAGCTCTAGGCACTATGGTCGTTGATCAATGACACCAGGTTTGTTCTACTGGATTCGAACTGTTGAATTATGAAACATGTTTAAACCATAAAAAGTCAACTTACCGTTTTGTGATTTTTCAACTTTAGGACTGTGATTTGTACGCAACAGAAGACAAATTTCGTAAACGGTCCCAGAGATGACCAAAATCGCTAGGGTACCTACAACAAACCTGAAATCCAAGTGAATGTTTTAACACCGAGTATCCGAAGGAGGGCTGTAGCTAAAGTGTAGTATTTCGGCTACAGCGTTATATGTTGCAAGTACTGTAATTGCGGCATTATGTGTAGGATTCTAAAGAAAAGTGCGCAGGCCCATAGCGGATTTAAGATCCTGGTTACACTTTGGGCCAACTTAACCCTCTTTCGTTCACTCTCCATCCTTCTCTTCGAAGCCCTGGTTATGCATGCAGCAAAATGGAAATTGGAAATGGTTTGGAACTGACTTTAATAGTCTTTACAAATATTCAAGAAATTGTGTATGCACCTGGGGCAGAGTGGACGGGGGTCACGTTTGCGACATTTTACCCCTTGCATCTCCTACAATTCTCAATAAACTCATGGTGCATTCATACCCGCTGTCAAGTCCTGTCGAATAACTTGTTCCCACACCTACGTCTTCCCCTTCTTTATCCTTTTTGCCTGTCGTTGGCAGGGTTGGTGCCCATGAATATCCAGAATTTGGTTGGTGGAAGAAGAGAGAAACAGATACGAGCAATAAAATACGCATTAGGATCGATTCCGATTGTTTTTAAGCTCCTCCTGCCTGGGGAAACTTTCTCTCCGGACGCCCATGCAAAGAGGGAAACACATGGAACTCACGATTTTACGTTTTAGACTTCAAGTCTGAATATTCGTACCTAAAAGAACCGTCTCTACTATGCAACGGGCAGATGAGACAAAAATTTCCGGGTGTAGGAGCTCGCCCGCTGCCGTCGGTGGAGTGCCCCAAACGAAGAGCAGACAGACGATAAATAAACATATGGGTTGCAGCTTTGGTTGGCAACCGGCTGCGGAAGAACGCTATCCAATATATCACCCTTCTGTCCATTTAGAGGGACAAGATGGGTACCCGACTCTGCCATAGGCAGGAAAAGGGTTAGGAGTTGCTTGTTTTTGTATTTGGCGGAGGGTAATAATTTCTTTGACGTAGGAACAGGCTGTGTGTAACGATATGGTAGTGTGTGGGGAGGACGAGGACATGGTGAGAAATTGGCACGAGTGGAGGGCTAGAACCCGCAGATTCGACCCTGCCACAGGCGGGATAAGGATATTATGAGGATGATGATATACCCAGCCACTAGAGTGTAGGCATCCCACGGTTTTCCGTCTTTGACTTGACAAAATTGTTCTGGAATTGCTATAGCAACTTTTGGCAGCCAAGTCACTGGAAAAGAAATGGGTTCTTTATATTCTTTTACCAAAAAAGTGGATTTTTAGATAAAAAAAAATCGCATGAAAAAATTAGTTAAAAATTTGACAAGCTTGTCGAAGAGGAGCATAAACTGCTTCTCTTCACATTTACGATCAATAAATAGGCAACTTACATATATGAAGCAGTTTTTCTTTATCGTCATGAGTGCACGTTGATGGAAAACAAACTCCAATTTTTGGAAAAATGGAGGATATCTTCAATCCAGACCAATATTACCAACACCCCCACCATCACCAAGTATACATACACGCACACAAAAAAAAAAGAAATAAAATAATGAGATTTTCTTTCAAGATAACAGTGATATCGTCTTCAATGTTGAAGTGAGGGGTGACTTGGAGAAAGCATTTGATAACACCAACCAGCCGTTCTTTACGACGCTCTTTATTGGTTTATCGTTATTTCGCTTCAAGATGTGTAAACAAAAGACTGGGTAGTAAAGGCGAGGATTTCTCAAGTGAAAAGTTGAATGTGGTGTAGAGCCGAGAGGAAGGCGGCGGGGGCCTTGAAGGATGGGGCCTGCCTCGTCGACTACTGCTACTACACTACTGAATTCACAGCTTCTCAGGCAGTATCCTGCCTCAAATTCTTACTTACTGTAGCGTGCTTGACTGTAATTCCTGATTGCGTGTTCGGTACTACAGAGGTGGGTGGTTATTTCTTTCGGCAGGGAAAGGGATGAAACCCCTTCCTAGAGGGAAATCCAAGCATTCCAGGTGTAGAAAGTCCGCCAAAACAGCTTAGTAACTCGGTGATAACATGCCGCATGGCCGCAGGTTCGACAAATGGCTGAGGTGCGTTGATTTTGTTGATCTGAAGAGAAGCTACAAGGGCCCCTTCTGTTGAATGGGTAGTAAAGACATCATCACATCTAAAAGGGCCCTTTCTTTACAAAACCCCTCTACACCTTGGAGGATACAGTAATACCCCGCTTTACGTGACCCCGTTATGCGCGGTTTCACTATAACGCGATCTCTATGGTCGCGGGAATCCCCGCTTCCTCTGAACATTCTGTTTGAAGAATCGGGAGTTCCCCGTCCATCGCCTTTGTTCTATGGGGATTCCCTCGTTCGTTTCATTTGTTCTGTCATGTTTAGTTCGGCTGGCAGTCGTGTTTTAACATTTATTGGAGATACATTATATGTTTAATCATAAACCTCGATATACGCGAATTTCAGTTAACGCGATTTTTTCCGGAACGTATCCCTCGCGTAAAGCGGGCTATTACTGTATATATTAACTTGCCCACTGGGGTCCAAAAATGAGGGAGATTCTCTGACCTGCACCTATCGTACGGTCGAAAAAAACAACACAAGCTATACACTGAGTACAGTCTAGGCCAGTGGCGGCGAACCTGCGACCCACCATGCAATTTTAAGTGACCCGAACGAGAATCATATCTAGTTTATCGTCTCATAGTGTGTGAGGTGGAAGGGGACCTGGCGGACTAGAACCTGCAGACCCGACCCTACCACAGGCGGGATAAGGGTATTATGATGACGTTCTCTATTTGCTGCTTTAATGAACTAATTTATTCATTACTAATCATAATGTTTTATTCATAAAATTCAATAGTGCTTGCACCTGACCCGCGGACAACTTTTTGGGTTGTTTTGTCTTATTGTGACCCGTCTTTAAAAAAAGGTTCGCCACCACTGGTCTAGGCACTTCCCTATCCCACCTTTTTCAACTTTTCAAGTAAGTCTGGATCTATTTCTCCGTTGGGTTGTCACCCGTCGGAGTATATTCAAGAAGTGAAGATGAGTAAGGTTGCTAGTTTTTGGGACAGGGTGCTCATGTCCAGTATTCGATAATTAGATTGTTGGTTGCGGTTCTGGTTATTTTTTTACTTATCCCCTCGCCCCCATTATTTAATGTACCATATTGAGGCAATCAAGAACTTACCGGAAGTCCTTGGTCTGAAACCGGAACTACGTAAACCAGACAGTATTCCCCTTGAAAGTCTGGTGGGCCTGTGTGCGAGTGTTCGTCCATCCACTTCTCAATATTGATGCAGGCAGAAAAGTCACCCAACCAGTTCAGATGTCCATTCCTGATTCCTGCTGGTATTTTACCCATTGAGTCCCAAACTGCAAATATTGAATCAGGGCTGCCATTCAAAGGGGTGTTATTTTCAACTGGCGAGTTATATTCAGGATACTTACATGTTATAGTCCAGTCTCTTAGTGGACCACCGTATTCAGTGGTCATCATGGCTTTTCCTAAAAATGCCCAACTTTCCAAACAGGAAGTTGTCAAATTTAAGCTGCTTAAAAATGCTGTTCCTGTCGCAGGACTTAAAAGCTCTGCTAATCGTAGCAATAAAACAGTCCTTAAGTTTTCGTTGTTCAGGATGGTGTTTATGAGCCCTTTGACCACCACGGTTTCCAATTGGTCAAAATTGATGGCATTAGTATTGAAAATGTTAATCAGATCTCCCAAATTAATGCCATCTGATCGCTGTGCAGGAATCGAATGCTGGTTTTCAGAAGTGGTTGACGTCTTCTGTTGGTCGCTATTTGTCTGCGCTGATTTCGGAACTTCCGGTTTAATGGATGCTACATGGCAGACTGTCTTACTGGTCACAAATAGAACGTAGTAGAATGTCAACCAAATAATGGACTTCATCTTAGTATCGGTTTAAAGTTTGCTGACTTTTTTGTGTCCTTCTCTCTCTGTAATGGAAAGGTAAAAGTTTTATTTCAAAATGGCTGCCATAGTGGGAGGTTATTGGCGGACTTTACAAAATACCAGAGCAGAGGACGGTTATACAAGCATTCAGTGAAGCAGGAAGACGTATAAAAGTTTAAATACATCTGTGGATATAGCTGCGTTTTTATTGTATTTTTCTGTTGTAATTTCTACCCTTTTCGCATAAAAATGCCGGCAACACTTTTGTGTAGAATTTTCAACTGCAAAATCAGAAGCATACAATTTCGACCGAAAGCATATTTTTAAACTTTTTTTTCTGATAACAAAAGAAAAAACGGATGCCAATCCATCTTTTTTATAACGATGTTTTTTTAAAAATAGAAAATGATGAATTTTTTTTATTTTGAACCTTTTACTATTATTTACGAAAAAAATTCCGTTCATTTCCGGTTTTCAATCTCAGGAAAGATTCGCATTGTAGTTAAGAAGTGATCTTCCACCAAATCATCATCATCATACCCTTATCCCGCCTGTGGCAAGGTCAGGTCTGCCGGTTCTAGCCCTCCATTCCCGTCTCCCACAACCAGGTCCCCGTCCACCCACACATACACTATCATAGCCTTATGGACAACCTACTCCCATGTGCTTCCGACCACTTGCATTCCTGAAATGGACCTAACGAGTTCCGCCTCCCCTCTTCTCATTATGTGTCCATACCACCTCAACCTATTCTCCCTCATTGTTTCGCCGATGTCCCCCACCCCCCCAAGCTACCTCTAATATACTCATTCCTAATTCTATCCTAATTCGACACCCCACTCATGTGCCGCAGCATTCACATCTTGGCTACTTGCATTCTATTGACGTGACTCTTCCTCACTGCCCAACACTCTGGCCCATTAAGCATAGCGGGCCTACCCACTGCCCTGTTGATTGGTTCCACTTGATTGGTGGGACCCTCCTATCACACAGGACTCCACTTTAACCATCCTCCACTGATTCTATGGGTCACATCAGGATCACATCCAAATAATTTCGTAATATAGGCTTCCACCTGTGTTATTTACTCTGAGGTTTTTTTCCGCCTATGGCATAGTTCGGAGGGCAGGCCGGCTTCTACATCTATGGAATTTTCAATTCCTCGCATATACTTCATGTTCAAAGGGTTCTCGTATATGTATCTTTCAGGAATACTTTTTAAAGGATTCTTTTGTCTATCTAGGTAGCTGAGTGATTATTGCACCTGATTTCGTGAATTCATGTTTGTAGGATCAATCGTGACCACCTTCTTTAGCGGTCGAGAGGGAAGGAAGCCCAATCATCGGTGATGTCCTGCTATAGGCGGAAAACGGTTCTTGGAGTACCTTTGGAGTACCTCTCTTTCTCACCTGGAATCTTTCTGCATCGGCTAGGGTCAATTCCACAAACATGAATTCACCTCTGAGACTGACCTACAAGCATCAATAAAGGAAACTTACCGCCCAACTTAGACCAGGCTCTTATGTCTGGACTTCAGGTGACGTGCGGGGCGTACGGTTCATTACCCTTCCCACCCATTTAATTGGAAATCTACGAGATCCCACTCATACCTTTAGTTCACTCCTGTTCCTCATTCCTGCCCTACTCAACTTTCTTGGATTGCCCTAATCGAGGTACTGTATACATTCTAGGCTCCATCATTAACCCCATGAAAAACCATTCTACGGTTTGGATCATCGGCAGCATTGATTAATGACATTAACGCTATTTAATTGAGATGAATGACTAAAGTTACCTGTCTTTTACTGGGATCTTTGATGGATTTCTTGCAGATCCATGTAATCCATTCTTAATTCAGATCCATAAAATGCCACGTCTGAGTGCCATTTCACATTTACTAGTAACGATACATGTACGCACACATGTCGTGAAATGAGGCTAATGAATAATTTATGAAGAATATCAATTAGGTAATCAAATCACCACAGATGGTTAATTAGAATATTATTCGACTTGCCTGTGGGCCACCTATCGGGGAAAATAATACTAACATCGATTACCGGGGCAGGGCGACAGCAACTCACCATTAATCGTCAGTTTTTGAATTGCCTCTGTCTACCACGCGGATACCGTGTTTGCCTAATGTGTACGTGACTGAAGGATCAAATCTGACGGCGACTAATAATTCCTCTTCAGTCACCAGGAACTGGATTTTATCGTCGACCGAATGAGTTTCCTAACCAAGAAGCCTTTCCGATCGGCACGTTTATTTCATTCCGTGTAAAAAGGGTTCTTCTACGTGCAGTGGTGACATTGCACGCACCCACATGAAGCCACTACTTCACTTTCATCCTAAATTCAGGACCTCAAAGTCCAGTCACCAAAGAGGGTCAATTCTCTTTGGGTATCGCGTTTGTCCCTCTGTTTACGTGGTGTACAAGGTCGATTCTATCCCCTAAGCCTGTGACGTCAGTGACGTCAGGTGCCCCCGGTGACGTCAGGACATACACCCACTCTGAGTCTCGTCTTTATTCCCTAGACTTGAGGTGTAAAGCAACGGGCATGGCCTGTAGGGGCGGACTACAGTAATCGCAGACGTTAAGCATATCAGAACTGTAAGAACTGCACTCCATTTCACCCCTTCGTTTTATCCCAAGCAGGACAGGCTGTGGGCCTTTAAAATGTAAGGCATAGTTAGCCTTTAAAATGTAAGGCATAATGGGCCTTTAAAATGTAAGGACCTACACATTGCATCAATCATAGTACTGTATATGAATAAAGTTTATAATTTTTATCTCGATGAAGGGTGTGGACACTCCGCCTCGGTGGAAATTTGGGAGCGTGCTCGATTTACTACGCCACTGGTTCAGGTTCGATACCTGATAGAGGTGGGTTGACTTCTTTCGAGCGAGAAAGAAATCCCGAGTACGCCTTCCTTCGGATGAGTAGTAAAAGCGAAATTCCGTGCGGTGTACGATGGCATTGACACGTAAAAGAACAAGTTGCGTTGGACACACCAGTTCTCGTCTGATCGCTGAAGTTAAGCAACGCAAGCCCAGTTAGTACTGACATGGGTGGTCGCTCGGGAAAGCTGGGTACTGCTAATACCCAATAATCGTCGCATTGGTGTAGTGTCTGTGCAGTCTATGCACTAGAACTATGCAGTGGACGGGTCTCTAATGACCTTGTAGTTGACGGGACCTTAAACTCCAACAAACAAACAAACAAACCCACGTCAATACGAACATGGGTGGTTGGAAAAGAACGTTGGGTGCTGCAAATTTTCCATCTCCTTTGTCCTCTTTACCTACCTCCTCATCTCCCGTGAGCAGCCTCCTAAGGGTTCATCCTGTTGTGACTGCTTGGCCTACTCCCCAATCCGTGATGCTAATCCAATCCTATTTAACGGGTAGATAAGGCAAAATTTCCAGGTGTAGCAGCTTGCCCCCTGGCGTCGGTGGAGTGCCTCAACGAACTGGAGACCCACCATAACTAAGTATAGGGGTGGCAGCTTTGTTCGACAGCTGGCTGTGGAAAAATACCTTCCAATATACAGTATCTGAGTATCACGTTTGTGTCCATTCAGAGGGATAAGATGGATACCCAACCCTGCCATAGGAGGGAAGAGAGTTAATAGTTGCTTTTTCGAAGGCTATGGACCTCAAGAGGGTTATAGCTTAAGGCCTGATTTTGCCGGTTTTATCGTTCAAGTTATGCTCATTAAGATTTGCAGTGGCAAGTTATAGATGGCAAATTACCTGTTGCCATCTGGTGGAACGTTTGGGCAACTAATGCGAAGACGAAGACGTTAACCGAAGCGGACGCTGGGGTTCGCTCCTGGACGATGTTGGTTATCTTTCCTGTGGTTAGAAGACCTAAAGTACTGTTGTCGACTAAGAGGAAGTTGTGATAGTCGTCATCTTGTTTGTTTGTGGCTTCTGCGGGATGTTTTTAGTTTATTTGGGTATTTAACGTCGACCTGTCTATCTCTGACGTCATTTTCCCAATACCGAGGAGGAACAGAGTTGTAGCTCAGGACACAGGACTAGACTAGGACTTTCTGGCCTAGAATAGTCCTTTACTGTCGACATTGTACGCGCTATACACTGTATGTTCCCTGTTTTACTTCTGATTCGGGAGAGAGGACATAGGCTACTGTAGTTCGAACCAGGGGCGGATCGAGGGGGAGCACTTCAAAGAAAGTGCGCCGCAAATATATTTAAAATCCCCTAGTATAGTTCTAGCTAGCAATTACAATAGGTCCTCTACTGGCACCTCTAGTGGCAGTATAGAAATGAGGATAGCAATGCAAAAATGCCTCAGTTGAAATATGCGCCCCATTGAGGCACTGAAGGGGGAGCAATTGCTGCATTGCTCTCCCCCGGTTCGAACTCCGGTCATCCATCCCTTCGTTGAGTCAGTTATCCGAATGTAAATGAAGGATCAATGAATATTTGCTTAGGTGGTGACAGCGCGGCACTTCCGGTATTTGTTATTACCTTGAAATGACAACTGTTGTGCGTAGAGAGTAGAATGTAGTTCAACTTTTGTTTCAAACAAGTGCACCTGTACATCATCGCTGACCTGGTCAAAATAGGGCGAATATTCGAGAGGGCAATTCAGAAATGTATAAGATGAGAATTTTTATTGCCTTTTAATCAGAGTCAGTGTCCAAAGCCATAGTTAAACTGGTTGCAGACCGGCCGGAACTAGGGTGTATTTTAATTAAATTTTTCTCTTGTTGATCTTGGTCAGTGGTGAACCACGTAGTCGGTCTCGCATTCCACATGACGTGTACAAGTTCCACAATGGGCGATTCGATAAATACGGCTAGAAGTATAGCAGCGCCGTAGGATACCACCGAACAATAGATTATATTTACCATCTGTGATTGAATAGAAAGGGTCTTATTATTGTACAGAATTCTGCGTTTGATTTTCTATTTCCGGTAAAAATCAAAGATGGCTGATGCTGCTCACCGTATTATGGATGCTAAAATAAATGCTGTCCTTTTGTCCAGCAAAATGATGGTACACAACTGGATAATGGACCAAATAGGCACTGTAGGTCACTCGGCTAAAGGGTACGAAAATTTTCGATGACAGAATTGCGTTGATAGGACCTAAACAAAAATCTTATTATTTCTGAGGAAATGAGCATGAAGAATTAGGTGATTATTCTACTATGATAGTTACTTACCACCCCAGTCAAGCGAACAGGCCAATATGACCCAAGCTACGCAGATGGCCCATATTGGTCTTGCCAACGAGCCATAAGTAACATTGTTAAAAGTGTTCATTCCTTTGTTGTATACGAAGGACCCAAAGATTATTGTAATCATCATCGCAAGAACCACTATCCAAATACAGACTGCAAAAATCTATAAAAAAAAATATGTCAGCCATTGTTAATCAGCTGCGGAAAGTTCGAATCCCAGCATGGACGTGCTGTCTTCCGTAGGGCATGGGTCACACACACGTTGTTCTATCGGAGCGCGTGACTTCGGAGAACCTCAAGTTCCCCTAAAATCAATGGTCCCGTGTGGTGTGTACGTTATCGCTTATCCTCAGCGTCATCATTCTTCACCTTTCACCCGCCTTTAGGAGCGGCGAAATGCGTTGGACACACCAGTTCTCGCCTGATCACTGAAGTTAAGCAGCGCAACCCCAGCTAGTACTGACATGGGTGGCCGCTTGGGAAAACTGGGTACTGCTAATACCCAAAAATCGTCGCATTAGTGTAGTGTCTGTGCAGTCTCTGGATTAAAACTACGCAGTGGACGAGGCTCTAATGACCTTTGTAGATGAAGGACCCTAAAAACACCAACAAACAACAATAACCCGCCTTTGGCAAAGTCGAATACGTATTTGTCCCATTGGAAGTCAGAACACACTAGCACACTTGCACGGTGCTTTTCGGGTAGCAGGGTACCGACTTAATTCTACAACCCTAGCTTTATTTAACGTCGGCCTATGTTGTTCAATGAGGTAATTTTTCTCATTAGCATCAGGGAACATGCTACTTACTACACCTAGAAATTTTGCCGATCGACACGTATAGGTGATATCGTATGCACCACACGGGACCACGTGTACTTCCCATGCGATGGTAGAAGCTCAGGCCCTCCCTTCTCTTTCAGGATGGAACGCTGTGGAAGTTTTCTACAAAATATCACATTTTAAGGGTTAGTCATAAAGTGAGGAAATCCCGCCTCTGTGGCATAGTGGTTAGCCCGCTCGGTAACTGTGTCAGTAGTTCAAGATTCGATACTGGACCGAGGGGAGTTGGTTTCTTCCGGGAAAGAGAGAGAACCCCCCGAGTGCGCCTTCTTTCGGTTGAGAAGTAAAACCAAGGTCCCGTGTGGTGTACGATGTCTTTTGCACGTAAAAGAACCATCCCTACTACGCAACGAGTAGAGCTCGCCTGCCCCTGGCGTCGGTGGAACCCCCCCAAAACCAGCAACCGGCTGCGGAAAAACAATAACCAATAATACCGCCCTTTTGCCTATTCAGGTGGAGTTGCTTTAGTTGCTAGTCATAAAGTGAGGAGGGAGCGGCGAGTCGCGTTGGACACACCAGTTCTCGTCTGATCACTGAAGTTAAGCAACGCAAGCCCAGTTAGTACTGACATAGGTGGTCGCTCGGGAAAGCTGGGTACTGCTAATACCCAATAATCGTCGCATTAGTGTAGTGTCTGTGCTGTCTATGGATTAGAACTACGCAATGGACGGGTCTCTAATGACCTTGTAGTTGACGGGACCTTCAACACCAACAAACGAAACGAATAAAGTGAGGAAATAAGGGAGTGAGAAATTTTTAAACAGGCCAAAGCTAGATATATCCCGAGGCATGACCGTCAACGTTGGCAAAGGTAGGCTCCCGTTCCTCCTTGCTGAGGTAAACAAGAGGTGGGAAGAATATTTCCACCGCCTACGTAATGCTACAGTTGGAGAGAAGGACATCGACACCCATCCTAACACCAGGAAGAAATAGGCAGGGTGCTTAGCGCTCCCCGCAAAGCGGTAGGTGCAGATAGGATCCCCATTGAAATGTGGCGTAGCCTAGGGACCACAGTACGGTATCTAATGGAGATAAGATGGCAGCTTCATGGCGAGAGAGTTGGATAGTGCCACTCTTCAAGGGCAAAAGTGATGTCTATGTCTGATAACTGAACAGGCATTAAGTTGATGAGTCATTCCACGAAGCTCTGGGAGAGAGTAATAGAATGTCGCCTTCAGGGTAAAACTAGTGTCTGAGGAATCAGTTTGGGTTCATGCCCAGTAGGTCCATGATGGAACCAATCTTCATTCTGAGGAAGATGATAGAAATGCATTTGACGGCAAAGAACACAGTGTCCCAAAGGTAGTATTCGAAGTACAGTCAAACCTCGCTATAACACACCCTGGTTATAACACTTTTCGGCTTATAACACACACAAGGGAAAGTCCCAGCCAGCGCTAATGCATAAGTATATAGAAATTGATTGGCTATAACACACTCGGATATTATTATAACACACAACTGGTTTGGTCCCTACAGCATTTTCAACGTGTGAGAGACCTCGGATATAACAAACAGCTATAACATGCAACTAGACGGCATACCCCACAGCTTAAGTAAGACTATATGGTGTAAGAGTTTTGCTATCTAGGATCAGTTTTCCAGAGCAATGGGGAAATCGATTCTGACCGTGGCCTGTAGGGTTAATGCAGGATGGCTGAAGTGGAGACAGGCAAGTGGGGTCCTGTGTGACCGCCGGGTCCCAATAAAGATAAAGGGCAAAATTTACAGAACTGTCATTAGGTCCGCTATGCTATATGGCTTAGAGTGTTGGGCTGTTAGGAAGACCCATGAAGAGCAAATGCAAGCAGCTGAGATGCGAATGCTACGCTACATGTGTGGGGTGTCATGATCTGACAGAATTAGAAACGACTACATTCGAGGTAGCTTGCGAGTGGCAGATATTGTGGAAAAGATGAGAGAGAAGCGTTTGAGGTGGTATGGGCATGTGATGAGGAGCGGGGAGGAGGAGCTTATTAGGTCCATTGTGGGACTGCAGGTAGTTGGGGGCACCAGAGGTAGAGGAAGACCAAAACGGACGTGAGTGCAGATGGTGCAAAGGGATATGGTGGCATGTGGGGTGGAAGGGGACTTGGTGGGGGACAGGCGGGAATAGAGGATTAGAACCCGCAGACCAGACCCTGCCTTAGGTGGGAGAAGGGTGAGATGATGATGATAAAAGGATAAAATTCTCAGCAGTGTGGAATCTGGCCAAAAATTTGCAGCTGACTGCAAGTGTGTGCGTCTTGAAGTATACAAGTCTAGGTCGACTTTTTGAATACATCTATAAATTAGCATATTTTTGTTCAGTTAACATAGCTTTGGCGTCATTTAGCATTGTTTCTGTTATAAACGCACACTCGGTTATAACACACAGACATGAGCAGTCCCGAAGGTGTGTGTTATATCCGAGTTTGACTGTATTAAGAAAAAGGGGTTAGAAGAAGGAAATCTTAGGGCAGTGCAAGATATGCATGATGATTCTATAGCCAGGGTAAGGACTCGGTGGGTAAACACATAAGGCTCCCAAGTGAAGATTGGGGTGCATCAAAGTTCAGCACTAAGACCATATTTTTTGTATTCTGGCCATGGACGAGCTGCTGACTGGAGTAGGGGAATGGGCATGCCAGTACATGGAAATTCACGGACGACGTTGATAAACTTCCTCAATCCAAAGAGAAAGTAGATTTGTTTTTTGTTGGTGGTTTACGGCCCTTCAGCTACAACGGCCATTAGAGCCCGTCCACTGCATAGTTCTAATGCAGAGACTGCACCAATGCGACGATTTTGGGTACTAGTGGCACCCAGTTTTGCCAAGCGGCCACCCATGTTACTACTAGCTGGCGTTGCGTTGCTTAGCTTCAGTGATCAGACGAGAACTGGTGTGTCCAACCCAATAAGCCGCTTTCAGGAGGAAGTTCAGAAAGTCCTACAAAATATTAGAGCAGCAATAGAAAAGGGGAGCTGAAAATGAACATGAAGAAGGTAGAGTATTTACCTTTCTGTTGAGAAGGGCAGGGAAATAATGATGACGTACTCTCGGGGCCGACGTGGTGACAACAGTTTAAGTACCTAGGATCAGTGCTCCAGAATAGTGGGGAAATGGATTCAGATGTGACTCGTATGATAAATGTGGGGGTGGATGAAGTGGAGACAGGCAAGTAGTGTAGTGTGTTGGGCAGCCGGGAACTTGGTGGAAGATAGGCAGGAGTGGAGGGCTAGAACCCGCAGACCCGAACCTGCCACAGGTAGGATAAGGGTATGGCGATGATGATGTTATAAAGTAAGGGAATATAAAAGAATTTTAGCAGTTGCTTACAGTTTGAATTTTCCTGGATGGTTTGAGGTTCAATCTGGAATTCTTGATGAAATACAAGATATATCCGACGACAAGTCCAACGATGTAGGCTGGCATGTTGTAAGGGGCCTTAAAGAATAAATGCTCCTTGAATTCCTGGAATTGTCTCATGCTATACCAAATGAATAAGTGGCAAAACTATAAAGATTCGGTGAAAAGTTTGCTTCTCAACTGCAATTCAGGCGGGCCGCTGTGATTAACTATGTTCGGCCCATTAAAAATTGTTAGATTTACGTACTTTGAGAATGTTGTAACGAAGGTCTCGTAATCATTAACCCATATCGTTATAAAGGAATACACAATTGGCGATACGAATGCAGTGCCGAGTAATATGTATCCTAACCGCGGTTTCCTACAATGAAAAAATACCACATCCGGTTTACTGTTATCGTCGTTTGCAACATGGCGGTCACCAGTAGCGGTTCTAGCATACGCGAGGCCCTGTGCAAACCTGTGCAAATTGAAAGTGCGAGGCCCTTTCAACTTGCAAAAGCGAGGCCCCGTGCATTTGCACAGTTCGCACGTGCCTAAAACCGCCACTGGCGGTCACAATGGGACAGTGGAGATTGCCTCGTTAATGCACGAAGTCAACGATTGCTTAGGTGACCTTGCACTGGTTCGCACCTCATTAAGTGGTTATGGTCCCAATGAATGTGTGCATTGTCCTTTAATGTCGGCGTGTTAATCCTGAATGCCATTTATCGAAGTCCTATTTTTTTGTTGGTGTTTTAGGGCCCTTCAACTACAAGGTCATTAGAGCCCCGATAGCCTGCGATTTTTGCGTATTAGCGGTACCCAGTTTTCCCAAGCTGCCACCCATGTTAGTACTAGCTGGGGTTGCGTTGCTTAACTTCCGTGATCGGAAGAAAACTGGTGTGTCCAAGCAATAAGTTGCTCCTTGAAGTCGTAAATGAGGAGAGAGGAGATTAGCCTTTGCGTCCGGGTATTGTGTACACTGGCGTATCCAGGATAGGGTGTATAGCGCTTCGCTATATTCGATTTCAAAATGTTTAAAATTTTTCAGCCGAAGCCCAAGGGGGGGTTAACCCCCACCCCTTGGCTACCCCAGTGATTGTGTAGAATCGCGTATTTCTTTGTAGAGAAGTTATGACAAATCACCAGCTTTCTTCCTTCATCAGTATTCATCCTGTTTGAGGCAGATCGCTCCCGAGTGGGCCTTCCGTAGAATGAAATATAAAGCCTTTCTCTTCCTTAAAAGAACCGTATCACCATCATTTCAAACCCTACCCCCGTCTTTGAGGGCGTCGGGTATTCATTCATCTCGCTGGATTGGGAAACATACAGGCCGAACTATTGGACGGCATTTTTATGCAGAAGACCGTCACCTTATATGCAACGTCTTCCTTATTTCAATTCAGGACTGGTGCCTTCCATTTACACCAGCGACGAACTCTTGTATACCAGGGAATTTTGCCAATCTGCAAATAATGGCATGCAGGTGACACGCGGGGCCAAGGCTGTTTGTGACCCTCCCCCTATAGAAATGGTATCTTTCTCGATCTCCTGCCCAGGATCGATCTAGCAACCCCTTCTTCTTCAAGAAACCCTTTCTATGTTGATAAAAAATATGCGCGTAGATTGACCCAGGTATAAGAGTTAGCCCTCCGGTGTCGGTAAATCACCTTCAGGATTACACAGGCCGACGTTAAAACTGTCCATAACTCAATACGGAATCGTGCTATCTGCTTAACTACCCTGGTTAGTGTAGTCTTTAAGGCATTTAACTGCACAACCCTTGCGACAGGACTTAGTTCACTTATAGAATGTCAAGGACAGATTTCTTGGAACTCCGTCAGTAATTGATGGCTTTCGTTTCGTTGGTGTTTTAGGGCCCTTCAACTACAAAGGTAATTAGAGCCCCGTCCACTGCATGGTTCTAATGCAGAGTCCGCACAGACACTACGCTGTTAGGACGATTCTTGGGTAGTAGCGATACCCAGTTTTCCCAAGCGGCCACCCATGTTAGTACTAGCTGGGGTTGCGTTGCTTAACTTCAGTGATCAGACAACAGCTGGTGTGTCCAACGCAATACAGCCACTCCTATAGTTTATGGCAACGCAACCCATCCACAATATTCTTACCTGTAAACTGTAAATAAAAATAAGGGAGCCAGGCAGTAAAGTTGAGTGTCGACAGCCAGGTACCACGATGGCGACAAGCACTGTAGAAAAAAAGGATTCTATGAGACGGAAGTAGCCAAAATCATATCAGTTCAGGCATGATGTGATACTGTAAGAGGCAACTAGGGATAGTCTACCGACTATTTCCTGTTTCTGAATATAGTTTGCCGTGTTGCTAATTGATAAATGTTGTTTAACCCTAAGTGCAAGCAACTTCTAACCCTTTTCCCTTCTATGGCAGGGGCAGGTACCCATCTTGTCCCTCTAAATGGTCACAAGGGCGATATAGTGGGTAGTGCTTATCTACAGCCGGCTGCCGACCAAAGTTGCAACCCTTCTGTTTATTTATCGTCGGCCTATTGTTCGTTGTGATATTTTAAAATTTTTAATAGGTTATATCGTTGGAATGTTAATTAAATAGTTGCTAGTTTATTATTGCTGCCATGTTCGTTTTCCTTTTGGATGTGCTTTCTCCCTGCCCCCGCCTTCAAGAAGTAGCCCTTGTTTGTGGGCTCCAGAAATTAATCTTTAATCTAGGATACTTACTGTTTTGTCGTGCCAAAATGTTTGAATATATAACATGTTCCGCCACCATACTTCGCGACACACATCCCTAATTTCGTCTACTACAGGCCAAACAGGGCCCGTATTTAGTAGGTAGTAGGGTCCGGCAAGGAACATTAACACCACAAAGTAAGGAGGAGTCAATCTGAAATTAAAAATTTATCGTTTAGTTGCTCTAAATGTCATTCTAAGGTATGTTTTGAGGTTACTCCTTATGTTGACCCTCCCCCACGTGAGGGCTTGCTCCTAAGGTCCTGTGGAATCCTCTCAGTCTTACAGATATGGAAGGACTGTGAGAAGGCCGTAAAGGCACCCTTTCTAAATGGAACGAAATGTACGCGCGTTGATCAGTAACATTCTCAATTTCAAGGTGTTCAAAAAGCAGCGCTTCCAGGGTGTCCGGGTTTCAAATTGACCGGAAGCTAGGCTTATTTTCCGCTTTCTTGAATGATGATTTGGGTCCCTAGATACTGGAACTCGACCTACCTTAGGTACCTAAATGCAAAGTAACCACATAAATTGAGACAGCTATTGGTGGTTTTGTGCTTCATGAAGTTATAGGAGACTAACAATCCACTGGAAATAAAAATAAGATCTTTTTAGGGCCAGTACACACCGGGCCCCCACCAACTAGAGTAAGTAATAAATTAAATACCTCAGCACGAAGAATGTCTGCACTGACATAGTAGCACTGAATCCAAAGGGTTGAAGCCAAATGTAATCAAAGACACTAATGATGTCACGTTGATTTCCTGCGTGGAACAAAACAAATTAAGCTCATGGCACACTAAGCTCTCTGAAAATGGTAGGTCACTGTTGATGCAACTTAGAGGCCCTTTGTACGCATCTATCCCTCCTTTTGAATTGAATCCCGGTCACTTGAACCCTGGATGCCATCCCAAACAACTTAACAGGTCAGGGGATTTTGTAAGGTGCCGACATCAAGATCTATCCTGACTTCTGTCAGACTAGAAATTGGCCCCTGTGTGGTGACCAATTCAGGATATGTGTACGACCCCGACTATTAAAGGTCGTCCATCTCTTAGACCGACCAGCTTCGGTGGTGCTGAGGTACAGCGTTTACGATTACTGCGTCAGTGGTTCCAGGTTCTATACTGGATCGAGGTGAGTTGGTTTCTTTACGACGAGAAAGGCCCAGAGGGCATCTGCCCTCGGTTGGAAAGTAAAGTTCGGCCTGGTGTGGTGCGTGATGTAAGAGCTTGCTACCCTGGCGTCAGTAGTGTTCCAATGAACAGCAGGCCGACGATAAATAAACTTAAGGGGGTGCAGCTCAGGTTACTGCCAGCTGCGTAAATTGCCGTCCAAAAGATAGTCCATGTGTCTATCCTGAGGGACAAAGATGCTTTTGTTGTACTTACGCCATGGGTAGTCCATAGCGATCACCATGATGGTATGACCAGCGATGACCCAGAGCATTGAGACGACCCGAATGCCATGAATGGCGCTCAATTCACCATCGTGAGCTTTTGTGTAGAAAATTCCATTCCAGCTTTTGATGGCAGATAATGTCGTGAACATCTTTGTGATTATAACTGAAAGTATAATTCTATTAGTACCTCAATTCTTGATTCGACGGTTCGAATCTGACTTAGGCTATTCTCATGTCTTTCCATTTGAGAATCGATTCTACACATTAGTCAGAGATAAAGCGAGATTCTCGCGTGGCCCAGTGCGGCCAAGTTGCGTTGGACACCAGTTCTCGTGGGATCATTGAAGTTAAGCAACGCAAACCCACGTTAGTACCAACATGAGTGGTTGGTAGAGAACGTTGGGTGCTACAAATTTCCCCTATCCTTCACCCCTATACCTATTTCCTACTCTCTGGCTAGCAGCCTCCTAAGGACTCGGCCTGTTATGGCTGCTTGGCTTATTCCCCAACCCAATATTGTTGCATAGACTCCTAAGCCTCAGAACTGAGGGACAGTGTCAGTCGTCGGCTCCTAGGCCTCAGAACTGACAGACAGTTTCTGTGACTGGCAGTGTCGTCTATAACAATTATGACAACTAAGTCCCATGTGCTGCTGGAAGTTTTGCTAGACCTAGGGAAAAATTATTGGAAAAAGAAATTATATTATCAAGACCCACCTCAGTTGTTCCAGGTTCGATCCTAGACCAAGGTGATTTGGTTTCCTTGGAGCGAGATCGTGCGATTCGCCGCAAATTTGAGAAAAAAAGCCTTGATCACATGTGGTGTGTACGATGGCATCTGCACATGAAATAGCCGTCATACTGCTCGGAGAGTAAAATATACTGCACATGTAGTTCGGCAAAGTTTCCAGGAGTAGTGGGCCGCCGCGCCGCTCCCAGGCGTCGATGGAGGAAAAGCGTCCCAAATGAGAACAAGGTTGGAAACCGCCTGCTTAAAACAAGATCGTTCATGGGTCCCAATGGGTCAAAAGTGGGCGACTCTTTTCCAAAAGGAGAAAGGATTATTGATGATGATACTCTACAGGTGGGCCTCGCTAAGTCGACAACCTCCTTATGTCTTTGTTTGTTTGTTGGTGTTTTAGGGCCCTTCAACTACAAGGTCATTAACCCGCCGCGGTGGCGTAGTGGTTAGCACGCTTGGCAACTGCGCCAGTAGGGAGCTTGAGTTACACGTTGCGTACAACGTACACCGACGCAAAGCAGACGGATTCCATACTGCGCAGATGCAACATTCCTAATAGGGGCATGTGCACCTGCGCAGTACGCAATTCGTCTGCTTTACGTCGGTGTAAGTTGAACGCCGACGTGTAACTCAAGCTCCCTAGTAACTCTAGGTTCGATACTGGACCGAGGTGGATCGGCTTCTTTCGGGCGAGTGTGCCTTCTTTCGGATGAGAAGTAAAACCGAGGTCCCGTGTGGGTGTACGATGGCACTTGCACGTAAAAGAACCCTCTCTACTACGCAACGGGTAGATGAGGCAAAATTTCCAGGTGTAGGAGCTCGCCCCCTGGTAGCATTCCCCAACGAACACTAGACCGACGATCAATAAGGGTAGGGGTGCAGCTTTGCTGGCAACCGGCTGCAGAAAAAAACTATGACTAATATATCGCCCCGTGTCCATTCAGAGGGACAAGATGGGTACCCGACCCTGCCATAGGCGGGGAAAGGGTTAGGAGTTGCTTTGCTTTCAACTACAAGGTCATTAGAGCTCCGTCCATTGTGTAGTTCTGATGCAGAAACTGCGCAGACACTACACTACACTAATGCGACGATTTTTGGATACTAACGGTATCCAGTTTTCCCAAGCGGCCACCCATTTCAGTACTAGCTGGGGTTGCGCTGCTTAACTTCAGTGATCAGAAGAGGACTGGTGTGTCCAACGCAAATCGCCGCTCCCCTCCTTATGTCGGATTACCCGATAGTCTCCGTAAGTCGAATTTTTTTGCGGGGAGGGGGGGGTGTCCGACTGTATTATTACAGTTTCTTAGAAATTTTACGGTGTGGTGTCTTTTTCGGTCTGAGCCTCGGAAAATCGACGTCAGAGTCAGCCCTGTACCTGGTCCCAGCCCCCTCCCTAGTTAGGCTAGATCCCATTATTTGTGCCCTAGGCGTAATATGCTTAATTCATAAAAGCATTCATTTGGATCAAAATCATTTTGTTTTTCTAGATTAGTTTCTGTGATTTTATGAAATTCTACAGTATAGGGGTTAAGAAAAATGTGTGCCATTTGTAGATTTCGCCAAAAATTCTGTCTAAGATATTTCGACAGAATTCTGTAACTAATACCTTTTATTTGGAAAAATCCTTCTTTTACTTTCAGTTTCTCTGAAACTCGATAATCCACTATGGTGGCCGCTACAATTACCACTACCCACATGGCCATACTGACACTAGAAAAAAATACAGCAAGTAAACATAAAAACATAAATTCATAGAATGCAGGTCGCGACCATACGCCACCTGGTGTCAGGTGCACGTACGCACGTCAACAGAAATATAGTCCGTACATGATTAAAGTCGCAAAGGTGTCCGCAGTTGGAGAATTCTTGGTCTGACAAGATTTTTCCTTCAACGAGATTGCGGCGAAAGGCTGAATTGACCGAAAGATACCTGTAAGATAGAACATTCTCTTGATCACGTGATTAAGCTTTCGGATGCCCAAGGGTTCCAAAACAGGGGTACTATCCCGAGAGACAGCCTCTCAGGCAGCCCTGAATACCATTTAATATACCTTACATCAGTACCATACCTGCATTCAAAATGTCTTTTATGTCCTGATGCGAACATGTTGACGGAAAACATACCCCAACTTTGAAGGAAACAGGAATCGGCGTCTATAACAAGAATCCAACCGATAATAATTAGTAAGATAACAACTAACAACCAGTTTGAGACAGAGACAGGAAATGAACCCCAAAAATTGAAATCATAATTGCTTTTCACCACTCTTAACAAAAAGCAACTCCTAACCCTTTTCGCACCTAAGGCAGGGTCAGGTACCCATTTTGCCCCTCTGAATTTCGGGAGCGCCTTATTGCGTTGGACACACCAGTTCTCGTCTGATCACCGAAGTTAAGCAACGTAACCCCAACTAGTACTAACATGGGTGGCAGCTTGGGAAAACTGGGTATCGCTAATACCCCAAAAGCGTCGCATTGGTGTAGTGTCTGTGCAGTCTCTGTACTAGAACCACACAGTGGGCGGGGCTGTAATGACCTTGTAGTTGAAGGGCCCTAAAACACCAACGAAACAAGAAAAAACTCTCTGAATGGACACATCGACGATCTGTTGGACGATATTTTTTCATAGCCGGCTGCCGACCAAGGTACAACCCCTATGCTCATTTATTGTCGGTCTGCTGTACGTTGGGGCATTCCATCGACGTCAGGGGGGGGGGGGGGAGCTCCTACACCTGGAAACTTTTGCCTCATCTATCCGTTGCATAGTTGAGGGGGTTCTTTTACGTGCAAATGCCATCATCCTCCACACGGGACCTCGGTTTTGCTTCTCATACAGGATCTCTCTCGCCAGGAAGAAGCTAATCCACCTACGTCCAGTATCGAACCTAGAACCAGAGCGCGCTACCAAGGGCATGCAATGCTCTATGTAGACTTGCGTAACTTGGATAGTGTTTCACGAATCCAAGATACGTAGTTTCGTGTCTGTCTGACAGCCTGTGGTTCCTGAGATCAGGGTTTCTCTTTCTCCAGTGCTATTACCGTTTCTCTGCAGTTATGCGGTTCTGTGGGACCCTTGCCGAGTCAGGATTCTTGTGTTTATCTACTCCCTGTACTGTCTACATACAGTGAACAGCCCCCTACCACTCAATTTCAGCGGTAACTGGCGTCGGGCCATGGGTGAGCCCGAATCTAGCTAAATGTACAGTTATATCCTGCTGGAGTTAGCGATCAGGGCGGATATAACTCTTGTGGCACCCAGAATGAAAAATATTAAGGCCGTTTAAATGTCGCCCACATATTAAAGGACATTTTCTTAATCGGAAAAAAATGTGTTGATGCTGTCCACAGTCGTCGAAAAGTGCCCTTTAATGAACCTAATCAAACCGTAAATTCTAATGCTATGGTCCACTGCAAAAGCCTCATTTATCGAAGGTTTTTGAACGATTCCTGTCGCCCACAATCAATGCGTGCCAGTACTTCACATTTAGTAACTCGCCCTTTACTATGCATTTGTTTCAGTTAACGTTGGCGTGTAAATAATCATTGCATAAGATGCACCTGTACCAATGCTGAAACCCATCCCCATTTGGTAGTCAGTGAGATCCGGTTCAGTGGTCTTGTAGAACCTCCTTATCTTCTGACATTGACTGCAATTACACTCGTGTCCAAAATTAAGAGAATAAACACTTTTTTTGAAATTTCTCAAAAAGTACTCAGTAGAATGTAATAAAATTAGGAATGGAGATAGAGTAATATACAACAACAATTTAGGCACTACAGCAGGAAAATACCATTGCAAAATCATGAGTAATTCACTTGAGAACAGGACTGTTCAAAACTCGCATTACAGGATGGGTCCTAAAATGAGGCTAATAGGGGGTATGGTAACCCCTGACATAGCTTAAACAGTGTGTCATCTTACGTTTTACGAAGCAATTAATGAGTCCCGGAGGACGCAACCGCTACTCCTCACCAAAGCACATGACTGGCTGTATTGCGTAGGACGCACCAGTTCTCTCAAAAGTTAAGGAGCGGAATCCCAGGTAGCACTAGCATAGGTGACCGCTTAGGAACACTGGGCACTGCTAATGCCCAAAAATCGTCGTGATAGCGTAGTATCTTTGCAGATTATGCATTAGCACTAATGCAGTGGACGGGGCTCTAATAACCGTTGCAGTTAAAGGGCCCTAAAACACCAACGAAACAAAAATACCCAAAGCACTTCTTAGATACCGGGTGGTGCTGGGAGGTGTTGACGGGAGCGGCGAGTTGCGTTGGACACACCAGTTCTCGTCTGATAACTGAAGTTAAGCAACGCAAGCCCAGTTAGTACTGACATGGGTGGTCGCTCGGGAAAGCTGGGTACTGCTAATACCCAATAATCGTCGCATTAGTGTAGTGTCTGTGCAGTCTATGCATTAGAACTACGCAATGGACGGGTCTCTAATGACCTTGTAGTTGACGGGACCTTAAACACCAACAAGCGAGGAGGTGTTGACGAATTGTAATTGCCCTCCCAAGTGCAACCCAGACGTGTTCAAGCTCGACAGATTTTGCTGGCCAATCCATCTGGTGAATACCGACACTTTAAAGATATTCATGCACCATTTCAGTGCTATGTGGACCAACTTTGTCATCCATAAATAGGAACCTAAAGCCGACTGTACCTCTGAAAATTCGCACATAAGACTAAAAGATCTTTTCTCCATACCTCTGAGCAATCAGGGAGCTTGTGTTGTATTCGTGGTGTGCGGCCATCCAACATGATGCCTGCCAACACTATGACGTTTCACCCTGAGGTTGGGGAAATAATAGGTCATTATTCAGCCTAGCTACCGTGGAGAGGAGATTGAGGTGGTTTGGGCACATAATGAGAAGAGGGGAAGAAGCGCTCGTTAGGTCCATTACAGGAATGAAGGTGGTTGAAAGCACCCAGGGCAGCTGGAAATCGAAGCAGAAGTGGGCGCAGGTTGTTCAAAGGATATGGCAGTGTGTGGGATGCACGGGGACCTATTGGGAGGTAGGCGGGAGAGGAGGTCTAGAACCCGCAGACCCGACCCTGCCAAACCCGTAGACCCAGCCCTGCCACAGGTGGAGTAAGGATATGATGATGATGATGCTCTCCATTTGCTACTTTAATAAACTTTATTCATTATTAATAATAATTTATTTGTATTCATAAAATTAAATAGTGCTTACACCTGACCCATGGACAACTTTTTTTGTTTTTTTTATTTCGTGTTATTGTGACCTGTCTTCAAAAAAGGTTCGCCACCACTGCTATATAATGATTTTTCCATTTTGGGGCTCTTAAAGGACGGGTGCTTGTCACGTCCCAAGTACCCCAAGTAAAAATATCAATAATTAAGTAAAAAAAAACTCCCACTCCATAACGGAATCGAACCCGTCACGTACCACTAACTAATGACCAACCTCAGGTAATATTGTCAGTTGATGTTACCTCATAATTTATTTGAAGATTCGGCTTGATTTCTATCAGACAGTATTCACCCGTAAATTTCGTTTTGTGCTTCTCTGTGGTGCTTAGTTGTGTGTCCACATCGATGGCGATGCATTGTTCAAAGTTCCCCAGCCAGTATAAGTTGCCCCGAAATATACCAGGTGGCGGTTTACCCATGGAGTCTAACACTAAAAGCAGAGAAAAGAAGTAGACGTTATTCCAACCGGAAGTTCATTCCTGTCACGAGCGGCTGGCGCAGTGCCATCTTAACGCATGGGCCCGCTGGGCACTCGCCCGGAGGCTCCATGCTAATCTGTGGATGTCAGGTGACAACTTGGTGGTTGTTGTAGGGGCCCCAGCACACTGCTTTGCCCAAGGGCCCATAATGCTGTTAAGACGGCACTGGACTGGCGGCGGCTCTTACAAGTTTTATGATAAAGTGAGAAACTTATAATCGATCTCAGGTTCAATCCTGGCCGAGGCAAGTAGCTACTTTCAAACAAGAGGAAGGAAAGTCATACGTCACCTCACTCTCAACGCAACCCAGGTTTAGTATTAATAAGCCCTCTCCTTAATCAATAGCGAAATATTTGAATAATCCTGCAGGACTTACTTTGGAGTGACCAGTCTGTAAAGACATTAACGTTCTTAGTGGCCATTAATCGATTTAGAACTAAACTTGTATCCTGAGCACATTTTTGGAATACAGACAAACGTCCTGCTTGCGTGATTAAGCCGTTGACCATCGTCAAGAAGTCAGTGGTCGATAAAACCATCGATAAATGGTGTCTTACTTGATGGATCCAAGTAGAAATGTCGTTAGAAATGTGGATGAAGGATCCGTTATGGCTTTTGTCCGCAGTGTTGGCCACTCCTGTGCACACTAGTCCCACCAATGTCCAATAAAATAAAGTTTGCAAGTTCATTTTGGTCAACATGTAGCACCTTACACCTGAACTTCAAATTTGGAAGATATGCAGTATTTATTTCTTTAGTTGTTTTAATAAACAACAACAGTCTTCTCAGATAGGAAATGGCAACTTCCGCTTCCGATTCAGGATTAAAATGCTGCAGGATTTCATGACGTGCCCTTTCCGCTGGCAGTGCTTAACGCCTATAATTAATATCATGCTGAAGGTCGATGCTGGAGCATCACGTAACGTCTGTCAACATCAGGGCATTAACGGTAACTTATTTACGGCAGTGAGAATGGTTTTAGTGGTTCGATTCTGGTTGCTGGTTTTTTGATAACTTTCGATATGACTTATGACCACAAGATAACCTCTTCTGACTCCCTTAGGACAATAGCAAAATTCTAATTCTAGTTCACTGCAAGCAGCATCTATGGCCAATTTGGCAGTGGAGGGACTAACTCATTGCTACGTAAGAACCCAGAAAAAATCTAAGACCCTAAGCCATAGTTGTTGTGTCCCCTTACAAAACTTGCAAAGGTGACCTTCCCTTTCAGTAAGCCCTCCACTCTAGTTTCCCTAAGGGTATTCCATTGTCGAGTGGTCCTTTGCAAGAAAGTCCAGTAGTATGAGCCTGTCTGTGCCCTTAGTTCCTTCAATCTATATGAGTGATCCTTTCTTCCCTTATACCCAGGAGGGACACGCTTTCAGCCAGAGGTCCGTTGCACCCCATCAGCAACAGTCTCGTGAAAAGACCAATGCTGTGAGATAATCGCCTCTGGCTCAGTGTGTCCCACCCTAATTCCCTAATCATTTCAGACACACTTTCCCTACCTGAAAACCTGTGGAGCACAATACTTGGTGCCCTCCTTTGAATTCTTTCAATTTCCCATGATAAGTCCTGCCTGAAGGGAGACCAAATTGAGCCACAATACTTTAAAATGACGGTGGACCAAAAGTTTTAAAACTAGAGGACAAGTGACACAACTATTGAAATGCAGCCCTAGTTTGGTGTTGTTCTGTGGGATCGATTCCACACAATACTGTCCATATTTGTGGGGTGATAATGATACAGGGTCTTTGATTATTTGATGTAGAAAAATAGGCTGAAATTAGCGGGTTGTGGGAGGAGTGACCTGGTGCTGGACGTGACACTACAACGAAATATCAGGTCCAACAGACCTACCCGTCCCCACTTCCTCATCAGAAAAAGGCAGAGACGAACTATACTGATTTCGACCAGAAGCGAACTTGGATTACAGACTGAGTTACCCAAACATTTTCAGCAAAATAAATGTCAACTGCACTTACCATTGACCGGCCAGTTGTCCATTAATGACTGTTTTGAAGAGGTCACCAACCTTATGGCCCATTTCAGATCCTCCAAACACGGAGTGTTATTTTTGTTCATAGATGGCAGTAGATATTTGGCTACTAAATTAACCCCGGTGTTTTTCAAAATTTGGAAAACGTCAATGTTTTTCATGTCCTTGGCGAAATTCAAGACGTTTGACAAGGCACCAAAATAATCGACATTAACTGCAGTTTTGGAGGAGTTCTTTGCCTCTACTAATCCTAATAAGGCCAGTAGGACCACAAGCCGTAGATCAAACATGGTCGGCTCAGTTGCGAATGATGAAGAGAGTGTACCAAGCATGTAATAAAATATATAGAAGAACCTATCGCTGTGTACCTTTTGAAATGGCAGCACCACCTGTGTCATCCTAGCCTCCCTCTCCCTTCTCGCTCTTCTTTGCGCTTCAGGAAAGCGTTTCTACGTTTCTAGAATTATGCGCCACCTGTTTACTGGGTCAATAAAACTAATTAAAAAAATGTCCTCACCTACCGTTTGTTTCAATTCTAGAATCACGTGCCAACTGTTTTTACTTCATTTGTTCTTCTCTGCCATTCCCAGTAGAAAATAACGAATTATTCACTTCTGATGTATGTTTGACAGACAATTGATAGAATGAATTTTACTCCATTGACTCGACGATTACATTAAATTGCCCACCAAAACAGAGGAATTTCAACAGGAAGTACACCGCCAGGTAGACTGGGATTGGAAAGGGACAGCTGATGCCATGTGGGACAGTGTCGCTAGAAAAATCAGAAAATGTGGGAAAGCCATTTTAGGCCAGGCTAGAGGAGGAGGTTTATTCCAGGGCAGGCAGACATGGTGGTAGAAAGACGAGGTAGAGACAGCCATCAAACAAAAGAAGGCTGCTTTCCAAAGGTTAATTGAGATAGACCAGGAATCTAAATACACTATAGGCAGGCAAGGACCACAACTAGGAGGATCATTGCCTTGGCTAAACACCAGAAATATGAGGCCCTCTATAATCAGTTAGAGACAATGGAAGGGGAGAGAGAAGTTTTTAAACTGGTCTAGGTTAGAGATAGGGCAGCTAAAGATATACCCCGAGCCATAACAGTGAAGGATAGCAAAGTTAGGGTCCTGTTTCTTCTTGCAAAGGTGAAGAACAGGTGGGAAGAGTACTTCCACAGCCTCTTGATGCTACAAGGGGATAGGACGATACTGACACCCATCCTACTTCTTCTGCGGTTGTGGACAGGTTAACAGAGGAGAAAGTCAGGACTGTTATGAAGATGGAAGGTCAAAAACCTGTAGGCCCAGACAGAGCTAGGATAGCTAGTGGAGATAGAATGCCTTCTGCATGGCGTTACAGTTGGATAGTACCACTCTTTAAGGGCAAAAGTGACGTCCAAGACTGTGGTAACTATAGAGGTATCAAGGTTATGAGCCATTCTATGAAGCTCTAGGAGAAAGTACTAGAATGTCGCTTCCGGGATAAAACTAGTGTTCATGGAAATCAGTTTGGGTTCATGCCAGGTAGGTCCACAAGGGAACCAATATTCATTCCTTAATTTCCTTAATTCTGAGGCAGATGATAGAAAATTATAAGGCAGCTTGGAAAGATCTCCATGCCATTTTTATTGACTTGAAGAAGGCTTATGACAGTATTTCATGACAGGTAGTTTGGAGGTCTTACGAAAAAGGGGGATAGAAGAACGGTTTATTTAAACAGTTCAGGATATGTATGATGGTGTCATAGCCAGGGTACGAACACCTTGGGGAAACTTTGGGAGCTTCCCAATGAAGGTTAGGGCGCACCAAGGTTCAGCACTAAGTCCATACCTGTTCTTTCTAGTTATGGACGAGCTGCTGACGGGAGTAGGAGAATGGGCTCCCCACTGCATGGTGTTTGCTAACGATGTTGGAAAGAGGAGGGCCTAAGAAGGGCCTAAACAGATTATGTATTTAGCTTTCAGTTGTTAAGCATAGGAAAATAGTGTTGACGTACTCTCTAGGGGCGAACAGGTGAAGATGGTGCAAGAGGTAAAGTAGTTAGGATCGACGTTCAAAAGCAATGGAGAGATAGACTCGGATGTGACCCATAGAATGAGTGGGGGATGGTTGAAGTGAAGACAGGGAGGGGGAGTCCTGTGTAATGGGGGGGGGGTCCCAATCAAATTGAGTGGGACGTTTTATAGGGTAGTGGTTAGGCCCGGTATGCTATATGGATCTGAGTGTTTTGGGCAGTGGTGAAGAGCCATATAAATCGAATGAAAGTAGCCGAGATGCGAATACTGCGGTATAAGAGAGGGGTGTCGATAGCTGTTAGTTAGGAATGAGAATATTTGAGTTAGCCTGGGGGGTGGGGAGACGTCACGGAAAAATGAGGCAGAGTAGGTTGAGGTGGTATGGACACGTAATGAGAATGCAGGTGGCATTTGAAGAATGCAGGTGGTTGGAAGCACCCGAGGCTGGGGATACCAAAACCACGGTTTGGTGGTTACACGTCCCCATCCACCCGACCCTGCCATAAGCGGGATAACGGTATGATGATGATGATGACTCGACGATCTTCTAGACAAGGTTGAGTTCGTTTAAAATGGATTCATTCACGTGTGAAGACGACATCGTTTACGTCACGCTGGGACTCTGGTTTACGGAAGTTTCGCCCCCGATATTTCGTCCCCGACATTTAGCCCCTGAGTACTTTTTGCCTCCGGAGCTTTCGCCCCTACACATTTCGCCCCTCGGACGTTTCGCCCCCGAACATTTCACCCCTCGGATGTTTCGCCCCTGGAAGGGTAAATGGCCGGTTTTTTTGTTGCTCTGTTTACTGTAATAATAATTTTAATAAAATAAAAAAAACACAAAACATTAAGCAAGACTGTCACATAAAAAAATGCAAACATAAACTAAAATTCGAAATTGTAGGCTATGCATTCAGAAAGTCTATTAAATTTCTATTGTTAATGTCCTCCACAATGCGTAGAATTCTTGCCGAAATTGCTGAATTTTTACCTTACCTATTCCTTGAAACACTCAGAAAAAGATCCAAACGAACAATGCTGTTTTCCAGGTAAAAACAGAATAACCAAAAAAAAAACCGGCCAAAATATGGTAAAAATCAAGGGCTGGCATTGACGATATTTACGCTAATTTACACTATTTGCGATATTTACAATATTTACGCTGGCATTTTACCTTGCCTAAAACAGAATAACAAAGATTAACAAAAAAACGGCCATTTGCCCTCCCAGGGGCGAAATGTGCGGGGGCGAAAGCTCCGGGGGTGAAAAGTACTCGGGGGCGAACGTTCCGGATCCCACTCCCCTCGACTGACAACAACTCGTCACTCCTCCATTAAGAGCTGACAGGCTGATACTAAACTGCTGAACAAACAGAAGTCAAACAGCAACTGCATACGCTACCATCTCCAGAACGACCCAGTATCCTTGAAGCTCAAACTGCAAACGGACTTGCCGAAGTTATTTGAGTAGGTTTGGAGAGTATTTCACCACTGAGGGTTGTCTGCTTAATTATCACGCTCAGTAACGTGGTTAATGGATGATCGTTAGTTCGATCCTAGACTAGACGGGCGGCTTTCATTGGTCGATAACTAAACGCTTGAAATGTGCCCTCAGACGGATGAAAGTAAAACTATGGCCTAGTGCACAGCACGTCACCAGTCCTCCTCGCTCTCCTCTTTTGGGGCGGGTAAGGCGGTGGATTTAGTAAATATCCTTCAGAGCGCTGATGCAAACAAAAATGAAGGGAACCAATTGAACAAGAGCGATAAATTTACACACAATTTCCTAAATAGGTATGAGTAGGTCATTATTTTTATTTTAATCATTATTTACAGAAGCACACATGTGCTGCCATGTGTAATTGACATTGCGAAGAGTGAAACAATAACGGCGCTCTTAAAATTGTCGCAACTTACCAAACTGCGTAAATCTGTCGTTAGTGACAGGCCAAGTGGAGAGGTGGTAACACCTAGTAATATAATGGGCTGATATTAAGTGTCGCCGATAAACTAGCCGATGGTCAATAGGTAAACTAAAGGCTGATAACGATAATGTCAACAACTTCGGGATCTCAGAGTGGTCATGCGGAAGTATTAATACAGTAATTGAAGATATTCTCCCTCCAACGGCGGAAATGTGACATTACATTCTATTTACAGTAACTGAAAAAATTTTGTTGCCTGTCAATAAGTACCGGCATTGTTGTTGGTACTAGGTTGCAGTGTATGTGTAACACTGTGTGCCTAACTCCTACCGGTAGTTCCTGGTATTTGAGTGTGTGTGCAGTGGCGTCACTAGGGGGGGTGCACCGGGGGACACCACTTGCACCATGAGAAATGGGGGTGACACCAAAGCAGAAGAAGCGGCTTTTTTGGGAGAGGGGTGACACCATGGTATCACCACACTGGGTGACGCCAACCCTAGTGATGCCACTGTGTGTGTGTGTGTGTGTGTGTGT
>JAAFCE010001036.1:13305140-13336832 GCA_013389805.1 Trigoniulus corallinus
GGATGGCCTTTTCAGAACTATGGAAAAGAGAATCATCATCAGTATTCCGAACCTTTTTTCGCCCCTGGTAGTGTCTTGCTCCCATTGATATCAGGAATACATTTGCAAAGGTGTGTGGAATTCACTTGGAAAGTTGCTGATGGACAAGTTTTTCCACACGCAGTGATGGCCTGGCACAAAGGTTTTACTTCCCATCACTTGTGGAGCTGCTTATTGCTTTGGACACACCAGTTCTCGTCTGCTGTGGGGTAGGACAGCACCCCCCACATGTATCCCTGTCACTATTACTGTGGGTTCTAGACGTCTGACTGGGGTGCCCCCAGCCAGAAGTGTCTCACAGGGTGAAGGAGTTAGGCTACAGTTGGGGACATGGAATGTCAGGACCCTCTCAGGGAAGACAGGGGAGCTAGTTGACACCCTTAAGCACTGACATATTAGTGTAGCTTTCTTGCAGGAAACAAAGTGGAAGGGAAATCGATCATGGGTAATGGGGGAGGGATACAAACTCATATACTGTACATGGGTAGTGAAGAGGGTCAAAATGGGGTGGGCATCATGTTAAGTAGGGAATTGCACCATGGGATCACTTCAGTCAAGAGAGTTAGTAGTAGAATAATGTTAGTAACATGTGTGTGGCAAGGTATAGGGCTCCACCTCATAAGCACTTATGCCCCCAAGTAGGCCTGGGTGAAATGACTAAAGCACATTTCTGGAGGGACTTTGATGAGGTAGTACAGGCAGCAAAGAAAACAATTAGACAGGGCACAGGAAATGAGTGCTTAATTATTGGGGGTGACTTTAATGTCCATGTTGGAAAGGATGGTCTGGGATATGAGGATGTACATGGGGGAATGGGTTATGGGATGATTAATTCATGAGGGGCAAAAGGTCCTAGAGACAGCAAGAGTGCATGGCCTTGTATTAGCCAATACATGGTTCAATAAGAGGGAGAAGCACTTAATCACCAATCACCTCAGGAGATGTCACAAATAGACTATTTTATGGTTAGGGAACAGCACAGGACTGAGATCAAGGATTGCTGGGCACTACCCAATGATGATTTTGAGAAGGAACGTGGCCATATGCTGCTCATGACAAAAGTCCTAGTGAAAGCAGGAGACAGGAATCATACCTGGAAAGGAGAATCAGTTATCAGGTGGTGGGAGTTGCCAACCAAAGCAGATGAATTCAGGCAGGCAGTTCTCAGCCAGGTTGACTGGTATTGGGATGGGTCAGCCAATACCATGTGGGACAGGATTGCTAGGATAATTAGGAGATGTGGGGAGGCACTGTTAGGTTTAGGTAGATTAGGAGGCACTTATTAAGGCAGGCAGACTTTGTGGTGGAATGAGGAGGTGAAAGCTGCCATCAAACTAAAGAAGGAGGCTTTCCATAGGTGGAGAGAGGTAGGGGATCAGGTTTTAAAGATAGAGTATTTTCAGGCAAGGAAAAACGCCAGGAGGACCATTGCCCTGGCCAAATACCAGAAGTATGAGGCTCTATATGAAAAGTTGGGGACAAGGGAAGGAGAGAATGCAGTTTTTAGACTGGCCAGGACCAGGGATAGGACTAGTAAGGATGTTACCAGGGAAATAACGGTAAAGGATAACAATGGTAGGGTCCTTTTTCAACCAGCAGAGGTAGTCAAAAGGTGGGAGGAATAATCCCACAGTCTCTTAAATGCAGACTCTGGTGCAAATCTCATAGGCAGAAACCCACCCACACCACAGGCTGTGGACAGGGTGAGTGAGGCAGAAATAGTCAGAGCCCTTCAGAAGATGAAAGGTCAGAAAGCAGTAGGACCTGATAAGATCCCCATGGATGTTTGGCACACCTTGGGCCCCACAGGAACTACATGGCTAGGGAAGCTCTTCAATAAGTTAGCAAAGGGGGACAGAATGCCTTCTGCATGGTGAGAGTTGGATAGTACCACTGTTCAAAGGCAAAGGTGATGCCCAGGACTGTGGAAACTATAGGGGCATAAAGCTGATGAGCCATTCTATAAAGCTGTGGGAGCAAGTCATAGAATGTCGCCTCCAAGACTTAACTAGTGTCTGGGGAAATCAATTTGGGTTTATGCCAGGTAGGTCCACCATGGAACCAATCTTCATTCTCTGACAGATGATTGAGAAGCATAGAGCTGCAAGGAAGGACCTTCATGCAATATTCGTTGACCTAGAGAAGGCATATGATAGTGTTCTCAGACAGTTAGTATGGAATGTTTTAAGAAAGAAAGGTGTGGATGAATACCATATTAGGGTAGTGCAGGATATGTATGATGGTTCCATCACTAGGGTGAGAACAGCATGGGGAAACACTGCAAGCTTCAAAGTAGAGGTTGGTGTGCACCAAGGGTCAGTCTTCACTCTGGTGATGGATGAGCTGCTGATGGGAGTAGAGGAATGGGCCCCCCAGTGCCTGGTATTTGCGGATGATGTGGGAAGGCTTGAGGAGTCCAAGGAAGATGCACAAAAGGGCCTACAAGACACAAAAACAGCAATGGAAGAAGGGGGCCTTAAGGTGAACATGAAAATGACTGAGTACCTAGCTTTCAATTTTAGTGGCCAGGGGCAAGGCGGTGAGTTTCGTTGTGGGGGAGAGGAGATTCCATCAGTGCAAGAGTTTCGCTATCAAGGATCAGTTTTCCAGGGCAATGGGAAATAGATTCTGATGTGACCCATAGGATTAATGCAGGGTGGCTGAAATGGAGACAGGCAAGTGGGGATCCTGTGTGACCATCGGATCCCAATAAAGTTGAAGGGCAAGGTCTACAGAACCGTTGTTAGGCCTGCTATGCTGTATGGGTCAGAGTGCTGGGCAGTTAGGAAGAACCATGAAAGGCAAATGCAAGTGGCTGAGATGCAAATGCTGTGATACATGTGTGGGGTGTCTAGAGCAGACCGGGTCAGAAATGATTACGTTAGAGGTAGCTTGGGGGTGGGGGACATTGTGAAAAAGATGAGAGAGAATCGGTTGAGGTGGTATGGGCATGTGATGAGGAGGGAAGAGGAGGAGCTTATTAGGTCCATAGTGGGACTGCAGGTTATCGGGGGCACCAGAGGTAGAGGAAGACCAACGCGAACGTGGGAACAGGTAGTGCAGGCAGACATGGAGGCGTGCAGGGTGCGGGGGGGACCTGGTTGGTGATAGGCGAGAGTGGATGATTAGAACCCGCAGGCCCGACCCTGCCCCAGGCGGGAGAAGGGTGAGATGATGATGATGATTGACACCAGTTCTCGTCTGATAACTGAAGTTTAGTAGCGCAACCCCAGTTTGTACTGACATGGGTGGCCGCTTGGGAAAACTGGGTATTGCTAATACCCAACAGTCGTCACATTAGTGTAGTGTCTGTGCAGTCTCTGCATCAGAACTATACTGTGGACGGGGCTCTAATGACCTTGTAGTTGAAGGGCTCTAAAACACCAATAAACAAACCCATCGTACAGAAAACTTCCCATAAACTTTTCCAGTCTTGAACCTGCAGCTAACTAGTCACTAGTCACTAGCCATGGTATGCAAAAAGCAAGTATTAACCCTTTTCCAGCCTGCGGCAGGGTCGGTACCCATCCAAGTCCATATGGGTGGACAAATGGACGGTATTTTTATGCAGTCTGCTGCTGACCAAACCTGCAACTCTATGGAACGGGGGAACGGGAGCTAAAATTATCGAGTTTGACGGGAACGGGACGGAACGATAGAAAGGTAGGTGGTTGCAGGAACGGGGGCGGTAATTGGGTTGGGTGGTAGCGGTACAGGTATGAGGAGGGATGCAAAATAGCTTGAATTAAAACCAATTGTGACCAGAAATAAATAAGCTGATCGCAAAATGTTCACCTTCCTTTCCTTTATTGTTTACCCAAACCTCCCTACTACTGATTGCCTTTGTAGCAGCTGTGTGTGCGTGCGACGCCATGCATAGGTGGGACACGTGATGGTGATGCTTCGATTTTTAAGAGATAATTTTTCAAAAAATTGGTATTCTTTGTTCTGACAGAAATTCGGCAATAAATTTATGGAAACCGGCGGTAATGATAGCAAAAACATTTAAAAGTCACGGATATGGGATAGTACAGGAATACAACAGGGAGATTGAGCGAATCGTCCTGAGAGGACGAAACGATAAGGAAGAGACGATTTCGCATGGGATGGTCGCCATCAAAAAATCAGTTTGAGCAGATGGTTTATGGTATTCAGCTAGCGCCATTCAGTGGCCAACTAAGGAAATTATAATTCTAATTCTCCTAGAGCCTAGACAATACACCCGATAGCAGATGACAAACCTAAGTACGCATGCTCACCAAATATCGTCGGGTACACTAACCAGGACGATAAATGGCCAATTTATGGTACCCAATTATAGCTACCAAACAAAACGATATTTGGTGAGCATGCGCCTTAGGTTTTTCGCCTGCTATCGGGTGTATCGTATATGAGGACGATTCGCTCAATCTCCCTATTATGACGGGAACGGGACGGGAATCAAAAGCTTTTAGCGACGGGAACGGGAATAGTAGGCTATATCATGGAGACAGAGTGGTAATCAAAAACCATTCCTGTGCACATCACTAATCCTCAATCTACTGTTTGTTGGGGTACTCCACCAACGCCAGGGGGCGAGCTTCTACACCTGGGAATTTTTCATCATCTACCCATTGCATAGTAGAGAGGGTTCTTTTACATGCAAATGACGTCGTATACATCATGCAGGAGGTATACACCATTCAACGGAAGGTCAACTCGGGACCGCTCTCTCTCGCCCGATAGAAGCCGACTAACATCGATCCAGTATCAAGCCTGGAGAGACTGACGCAGTAGTCGAGCATGCCGTCGAGGTGGGTTTCCATTTTCGGTATTTACTTCTCTTTTTAATTTAAAGAGTGTAGTAGGTAGGTTTGCCTCTAGCCGAGATAAGTTTTTCCTCTCTCTACCCCTCTTCGCCTTGTGACTCGATCCTCTCAAGTCCATGATTGCAAGTTCGATCCGACTGAGGTAGATGACTTCTTTGGACCCCTTCTATAGACGAGAAAACAGTTTGAAACGATGATGACTTAATGCAGCCACTTTGAATGCAAACACCACATAGTGAAAACAACATTTAACCAACTGTGAGGCATCTATTTCCACATTGTGACTGACCTCTTTTTGTACATGACCTCAATATACAGTATATACTGGTAGTAAATACAACATCCTTCTATATAGGGTTGTCATATGTCTAATTTTACTTTAATTGTATACACTGCAAGCAGCCCTGATAGGCCAAATTGGCAGTGGAGATAATGACCAAGAGCATTCCATTGTCGAATGACCCTTGCAAGAAAAGACCAGTAATATGAGTCTGTCCATGCTCTGATCTCATTCAATTTGAATGGATGATCATTTCTCCCCTGATAGTCTGCAAAGGATAAGCTTCCACCTGGAGTACTCTTGTACCCTATGTTCAAAAATCTGTGAAAAAGCTTAATGCTGTCAGAAACCCACCTCTGACGCAGAAAGTCCCACCCTAATTCTGTGATCATGCCTGAGACTCTCAATCTATGAGAGAAGTGATTCAGCATTATTCTTGCTGCCCTCCTTTGGATCATTTCAATTTCCCAAGATATACCCTGCCTAAAGGGAACCAAATTGGACTGCAGTACAGTCAGGTCTCTTTTTATGCAGGGGATACGTTCCTCAGAAAATCGCATAAAATGAGACTATAAGTCTATGGAAAAATGAGAGATACGTTCCATAATTTTTAAAATTCGCATAACTCTGAAATAACGAATTAAAATGAATTTACAACCGCATAAAAAGTTTGTTGATGTAAAAGAAAATAGGTTTCTTAATAAATTTCTTTGGGAAGCGGAAAAAGATTTATATGAACCTTAAATAAAATTATATTTCAATTCAATTGTCTATCTGGTAAGGGTATACACCATCTGCAAACTGTTTGTAAATCACTTTCATCATCAGAAATAACTGTATTTGCAATAGATCTATTTGATATAGACGATACATTTCCACAAACATATTTTTTAATCACTCTCTGCAGACTTTTGTTTTGACCATCATCATCCTCATCATCATCATCATACCCATATCCCACTTGTGGCAGGCTCAGGTCTGCAAGTTCCCTGAACATGTTCTGATTGGGGACACTCCAGTCAGACGTCTGCACACGCAGGGATATTGGCTGGGTTGTCTGTGGAGGATGCCGGTGTCACACGTCAAAGTGTCCGGCGGGACACTTTGAGACAATTTTTGAGTACCTCAAAATGCCCACCGTCTAGGTCTGAATGCAGATGCCGGAATTTGTCTCTTGTCTGAAGAGCACATGTGTAACGTGAATCAATGCGAAATTTTTATCAAAATAATATACCCCAGGTAATGGAAAACGGCCGAGACACTTTGACGTGAAAGTGGACACTTTGAGGTATGTGTTAAATTACCTCAATGTGTCCGGGGACACTTTGACACCAGCCTGCACCTAAAGTTAGTTTAATATCATCATCATTTAACCCTTATGTAAACAACCGGGTACCCGGGTGCCCACCTGACGGGTGCCTCCTGGATCATCTCTATTTCACCTTTTTTCTTGCATCATAACATATTTAAATTGTTTTGAATTTGCCTATGCAATTTCAACAACCAGGGTGCCCGGGTACCCAGTGGCTATTTTGAATATAAATCGTTAAAGATAGTTATCCAGAAATAATTTATGGCACTAAGATGATTCAATAATTACCATAGAACTACACAGTCTTTACATTTTGCTACAGTGAAGGCATTTTCACCAGAATTATCACAAAATATTGTTGCATTCCATGCAAAACTTTCTTGTTTATCTGTTTCTTTAAGGGTGTATTGTCCCTAACATAATGCAAACAATGAGCACTAGTGGAATTGCCTTCAGATCACATGACAATGGACAATGATCATCAAACCCTTATCCTGCCTGTGGCAGGGTCTGGTTTGCACGTTGTAACCCTCCACAGCTGCCCATTTTCCAACACGTCCCCATCCACCCTATAAACTACCATTTCCTTATGGACAAGCTGCTCCCACATCTGCTATGGTCTCCCCCTGCCCTGAGTGCTTCCAACCATTTAAATTCCTATAATGGACCTATGAGCTCCCCTTCCCCATTTCTTATTATGTGTCCATACCACCTCAATCTACTCTCCATCAACTAACTCCTGTAATGCAGCAATCTCATCTCAGCTACTTGCATTCCATTTATGTGGCTCTTCCTCAATGCCCAAAACTGATCCATATAGCATAGCTAGCCTAACTACAGCCCTGTAATATTTCCCTTTCAAATTGATTGGACTGCCCTTCATCACAAAGTACTCTGCTTGCCTGTCTCCAATTCAAACACCTCCCATTGATTCTATTGAAAACATTCAAATCTATCTCCCCAATGCTGTTGGAGTGGCTGAGTTGCAGGGACACACCAGTCCTTATCAGATCACAGAAGTTAAGCAATGCAGCCCAAGTTAGTACTGACATGGGTGGTTGGCTGAACATTGGGTGCTGCTCATTTCCCCTCTCCTACAACCCCCACTCCTACCTCCTTCTCACCCACTAGCAGCCTCTACAAGGTACAGCCCATTATGACTGCTTGGTCAACTCCCCAACCCATTGATGTAATATACTAACATCATGCAGCTTTATTACCAGCTCACTTGCTCACCATTATTATCCTGTCCTTCCCAATTGAAAGCTAAATAATTTCTCTAGACAGTGGACAATGAGGGTCCATATAAAATATAAATTGCATCTCCCGTTCAAGAAATCAGAGATGTTTATGTTGGGCGCAAAACACCTTATGAATACTTGTGTTGCAAATTGCAATGCACAGGATGGATTAGTAATATTGACTTTTAGAACTTATGTATGCCTTAGAATGACACATCAGGCTTAAAACTATCATAAACAACAAAAAAATAGCCAACTTTAAGAAAAAAACATTAGTTATTCAATAAATTCAGTAGGTGGGTACCCGGGTACCCTGGTTGTTGAATAACGTAGTGAAAGTTTGTTGTTGACATAAGGGTTAAGACATCATCCACCAGCAGTTCTTCTATATCATCATGGTTAGAAATGTTCAAATCACCTCAAAAATAAGTTTTAATTTTAGAGCATGTTCAGTGGAATTGCAGACCTGACCCTGCCATAGTTGGGATAAGGGTATGATGATAATGGTATGATTGTTAAGTGTCATGTACAAGTGCGGAACCCCGATTATGTATGCTAATTTCTGACAGGCTAAAACGTTTTTGACTGGCCAATACAATGGTCGGTGGATTTTATCAGTGTCATGGGCCTTAGACTGACTATACTTCCTGAAAAAGCATACAGTATGCATATTTGGCGAAATTTTTTAACCAAATGCAAACCGCGTAACTTGGAAATCGCATGAAAAGAACCCGCATAAAAAGAGAGCCAACTGTACTCCACAATTGGCCTTTACCAGTGAAAAATAGGCTATTACTTTTACTTCCTTTGTGCTGTCCCCCTGCACTGTTCTAGCCAAACGGAGGGCACGCCCAGCCTTCCCAATCAATTGTCAGTGTGGTCCTTCCAGGTGCCCTCAGTGTTTAGAATAATTCCAAGGTTCTTATGGGTCTCAACTCTATTAACCCTAACACCACCTATGGAATAAGTAAAATCCACTTGTCTTCTAGACCTGCTTATCCTCAGGAAGCTACATTTGTGCAGATTTAATGGCAACTCCCACTTTCTGCTCCAATCATATATACTGTGCCATACAGTGCCGGATTTAGATATTGAGAAGCCCTATGCTATTTCAATTTTGAGGCCGCTTTCAAGCCCTTTTGAGGCCCTTTTCTTAAATTTTGAAGCCCGCTAAATGTTGAGGCCCTAGGCTCCAGCCTTATTAGCCTAATTGTAAATCTGGCATTGATGCCATACATAAGTTTATATGATATCTAATACTCATACGTGCACGCACAATTACAGAGAGGGGATATTCTTCACCAAGAGAATGTGGAACGCTGACTTCAACATTATGTTCCTTTCATTAACTTGCAATTTTTTTAAAAAAAATATTACTGAAGCATTGTAAGTTGTGTATTTGGACAAGTCTGTATGAAAAAATATTAGTAGGCCCCCTACTCACAAATGGTTCTATAAAATGTACTCGATTACTGTTTGGTATGGAACAAAAAGTATTGTACAAAAGGTATCGTACGAAAGATCCATATTTTACTTGTATTTATTTACACATATCTGATCAACACTACTGCACAGTTGCATTTCACATGGCAATATCGACAGTGTACTGTGACCGGGTGAAGCACATGTATAAAACACAGTTCACGGGTGAAACACAGTTCTTCGCAGTTCATTCACTGTCCACCAATAATATTCGTTTGTTCACATTTTGCCAGTGAAACTGACTGTTCTGGAATGATCCACCATTGATTTCAACATTTGGGGGGAGGGGGAGAGGTCCTCTAAAATATTTCATCCTTCAATGTGTTGGTGAACGGATTAGCAACTGTTTTATAATAAAGCTTTGAATGTTTATAATATGAACACTTGTTATTTTGCCTTCATCGGTCGATGAAGGCCATATTAGGATACGCAGGATGTGTATGATGGTTCCGTCGCTAGGGTGAGGACAGAATGGGGAAATGCCGTATGCTTCAATGTGCTAGCTGGTTTACATCTAGGGTCAGCACTTAGCCCATATGTATTTTCTCTAGTAATGGATGAGCTGCTTACGGGAATAGGGGAATGGGAACTGTGGGAAGCTTGTGGGAAGGCTTGAGGAATCCAAAGAGGATGCACAAAAGGGCCTACAAGATATTAAAACGGCAATTGAAAGAGGGGGCCTTAAGGTCAACGTGAAGAAGACTGAGTACCTAGCTTTCAATTTTAGTGGTCAGGGGCAAGGGGTGAGATTCTTTGTGGGGGAGACGGGATTCCAGTGGTGCAAGAGTTTCATTATTTAGGATCAGTCTTCCAGAGCAATGGGGGATAATTCCGACATGACCCATAGGATTAAGGCAGGATGACTGAAGTGGGATGAAGTTGAAGGGCAAAGTTTACAGAACAGTCGTTAGGCCTGCTATGCTGTCAGTATTGCTCAGTGGCTGAGATGCAAATGCTGCGCTACATGTGTGGGGTGTTACGAGCCTACAGAGTCTGAAACGATTATGTTAGAGGTAGCTTGAGGGGTGGGGGACATCGCGGAAAAGATGAGAGAATCGGTTGAGGTGGTATGGGCATAGGTGGTGGAAGATAGGCGGGAGTGGAGTATTAGAACCCGCAGACCCGACCCTGCTTCAGGCGGGAGAAGGGTGTGATGATGATTTGTTATTTTGTTGAAAAAATATTTTAAAGGGGGAGGCGCTTCTCACCAACATTTTGGTTTTGGTCGGTTCGTTTAGCAATGGGGGACATGATGGCTACACACTTGAATTACAGTATGTGACGATCAGCCCTAATATGAGATACTGGCAATAGAAATCTATTCTGACATCTCGTTTGCCATAGTATGTGTCAGCTCATTATGGCAGAAAGTGAAGTAAAGTACCAAATTAAGAAATCAGTTGAATGAAAAAGCTCCTACTCTCGCTGCAGACTACAAACTTCACTATAATGAGAGCCCTCGGATTTCCTATAGTGGTTGTGGAGAGGGAATAATTTATTGGACAAACTGATTGATATGGCGCCATCTACTGTATGTGTTCAATTTGCGACAAACATTCTGTCAGGTTTACAACTAGGTGGCGGTGTATTAACAAGGAGTCTAATACAAGGAGTGACAGCTCCGCCCATTTCTTGTCTTCATACCTGAAGAGCGCCATCTAGTAGATGGAGTTTTCAAGCCACTTGTTTTCACATGCTAGCTTGCTTATTTACAAGTTTACGTCATCATCATCATACCCTCATCCCACCTGCGGGAGGGTCGGGTCTGCGGGTTTTGGCCCTCCACTCCCGTCTATCCCCCACCAGGTCTCTGTCCACCCCACACACCGCCATATCCTTGCGAACAACCTGTTCCCACGTCTGCTTCGGTCTCCCCCTGCCCCGCGTGCTACTGACCACCTGCATTCCTAGGATGGCCCTAACAAGCTCCTCGTCTCCTCTCCTCATTACGTATTCATACCACCTCAGCCTATTCTCCCTCATTTTTTGGCGATGTCCACCACACCCAGGCTACCCCTAATACAGGTAGTCATCGATTTACAACCGCAATTGGTTCCGACAGACTGGTCATAACACGATTTAGTCGTAAGTTGAGTAGGCTATACAACAGCGGTCTTCAAACTGTGTTCCATGGAACCCCACAGTTCCGCAGTACACCTCTTGGGGTTCCGCAAGTCAAAATAAAAATTCGTAGCCGATTCATTAGCAATGACAAGATATACTTTTCTTAAGCTGGGATGGGGCTCCTCCAAAACATAGTTCAAAGGGTTCCATGAGTCGACAATGTTTGAAGACCACTGCTATACAGAATGTACCATACTGTACCATGAAATCATCATCATCACACCCTACTCAAGCCTGTGGCTAGGTCGAGTCTGTGGGTTCCAATCCTTCACCCCATCCACCCCGGATGGGGGCCTGGTTGTAGGCTTGTCAGCCTTGTGCCTCCTCTTGTAGCACCTCTTTTGCACCCTCGTCTTGTAGGCTTGTCAGTCTTGTGCCTCCTCTTGTAGCACCTCTTTTGCACCCTCGTCTTGTAGCACCTATTGTTGCACCCTCGTCTTGTAGGCTTTGTTCCTCCTCTTTGGACTCTGCAAGCTTTCCCACATTTTCGGCAAATATCAAGCACTGAGGGGTCCATTCCCCTACTCCTGCCAGCATCTCAGCCATGACTGATGTCATCCCCATATAAAATATTTTCAACTTTCAAGTATAATTTATGTATATGTTTTTTTTTTCAATTTATGTGTATGTTAAAATTGTGCAGCAAGCAGTTTTAAATTATTATTAAGAAAATTCAAATGAAGTGAATAACTGCATGATTAAGATGGTTAAAATATATGTAGCATCTCTTTTGTAAACTCCATCCACTTGGGGCGCCACCGTCTAAAACTGTGACAGAAAAGTCAATAGGAAAGGGGTGGAGCTGGTACTCCTTATAGACTCCTTGGAGTCTAATACAAGGAGTGACAGCTCTGCCCTTTTCTTGTCTTCATACCAAAGAGCGCCAGCTAGTAGATGGAGTGCTAAAACTACTTGTCTTCATAAGTTATATTGTTTATTTACAACTTTATAAATAATAAAAGGAATGGGTAATTTTGTGTGTTGCTGTTGGAAACTTTTTTTTGCAGTCATGAGGCAGTGTGGAGGCTGCAGCATAGGTGGGTCCAAAGGGGGAACAATGCAGCAGTTGCTCCCTCTCAGCGCCTCATTTGGATGCAACTGATGAGACAGTTGTGCACTGCTATCCCTATTTCTATGCTGTCAGTCCAACAGTTGCCATCTAATCTATAGTTGGCTAAACCACTGAAGATAGGTCATTGTCTAAGGGGCAGCAGACGACCTATTGTAATTTCCAGCTAGATTTATACTAAACGATTCTGAATATTTAAAAATATTTGGGGTGCAAGGGCTGCAGAGATAATCCAAATCCCTACCAATTCTAGAGAAATTTTAGAGCACAATTTTCAAACTTTCTGTATAGGGCGTCATCTTCTGCTAATTACAAGTCTGACACTGGCAAGATGTGACACATCAAATTCTATGAAAACACAAGAATTTAGGATGGAAACAGTGCCTGATTTTTGTTGCACAGCCTATTCCAAATCAAGCTGACTAATTCAATGAGCAGAACAATATTCCTGCTGCCAACACATTGTTTTGCATTGCTGGTTGGGGCGACTCATTGTGCTGGACACACCTGTTCTTCTCTGATCACTGAAGTTAAGCAACGCAACCCCAGATAGTACTTCCATGGGTGGCTGCTTTGGAAAACTAAGTATTGCTAATACATAAAAATCGTCACATTAGTGTAGAGTCTGAGAAGTCTCTGCATTAGAACTACACAGTGGACGGGGCCCTAAAACTCCAACAAAAACAAAAATTACATATCTGATAGATTCTGCAGATAGACTGATTTCATCACATATGAATAATTTGCTAATTTTAAGGCATTCAATGTAAATAATGAAACTGATTTTGCAAGGTTGAAAGTAACTAGCAAGGTGTTTCATGAGTGTGTATGCTTAATGGAAGAATGTTTTGTGCATACAATTAATACTAATGCACTTCGAACACATTAAGACTAATTGTATCACACATGTCTAAAATTGTTTCCAACACATGTCTTAAGGAAGTATACAAAACAGTTAGACATGGTATTATAGATTTGTTTGTTCAGTTGAGAATCTACTATGCAACTAAATTTATGAACAAGGAATTTGTGGTAGAAAAGAAAAGAAATGTTATGTTGCACTAATGGGTTGAGGAGTAAGCCAAACACCCATAACAGGCTGAACCCTTAGGAGGCTGCTTGTGGGAGATGAGGAGGTAGGTGTAGAAGATGTAGGAGAGGGGAAATTTGCAGCACCCAGCATTCTTTTACCAACCATTCATGTTGGTACTAACGTGGGCTTGCGTTGCTTAACTTCAGTGATTTTATGAGAACTGGTGTTTCCAACGCCCACTCTGCCAACGCAACTTGGCTACACAAATCGAAAATTAATAAAATTGCAGCACATATAGCTTCTAATATCACTCAATTTCCATTAAAAATTTGTTAAACTGAACAATTTATATATATTCAAATTGGGTAGCAAGTTGTAAATTACTCCATCCACTTGGGGCGCCACCGTCTAAAACAGGACAGAAAAGTCAGTGGGAAAGGGGCAGAGCTGGTACTCCTTATAAACTCTTTATCGGGCCACTATGAAGTGTACTTGTGGAAGATTTAGATGAATCCTTTCATACTAAGCAGAATATGTTCATTCTGCCCCAACAGCATAACATGAATTACAAGGATTTGTTGACTGTAGTGCCAAATGGCTATGTGTGGAGATCTCAAGGCAGAAATATGCACAGAATGTGCATCCAATAAAGAAATGCTTTGAGTATGTATTTGCATATTTTAACTGAAAGAAATACCAATTTATTAACGTTTTTCTAATTAAAATAGGCTATTGAAGTTGGTAGTCTGACAGACTGCATGCTTGTGACTGTGAAACAGCGAGATAGACGTTTGTAATCTAAGGTTAATGAAATGCACTAGCATGAAGGCGCTAGAATAGTTTCTGAATGTGTCATTTTTGGGTATCAGAAAGTTGGCTGCTGAAGGTGCTACGTTTGCCAATGATAGACCAAAGACAGTTCAGTTGGATATTTCACAAACTCTGTTTTTCTTGAGCGTGTGATTTTTCATAGGATAAAATTGAACTGATATGATGACTTGTTGCAATGCTTTCTTGGGCATTGGGATGCACCTCTGCAGTCACACTGGCAAATGGTGCGAGTTGTTTCCACATCTTCAATATTCCCCATATTTGATCCAGTGCAACTGGTCTTGTTTCCGAAAATAAAGAAAAAAACTTGGTAGAAAAAAGTTTCATGGGTCTATAATTTGGGAAATGCTGAGAATGATTATTTTCCGACTTTCAACAAAAGGTTTTTAAGATGTAATGTAGTAAGAGGAATAATAAATAAATTCATTTTCCCTCCATACCACAAAAGGAACCAGAAAAATCCTTCAACCTACTAGTACAGCGTTTCCCAACCTTATTTGGCTTGCGTACAACTTGGTAGTACATCACGCTAAATTGTACCACTTCATAAAAGTGATTGTATTTCGTGAAATGTTATTGTGAGTGTGTTATTTTCTAATTCTAATTTAATACACTGCAAGCAGCCCTGATAAGCCAAATTGGCAGTGGAGAGAATGACTCTCATTCCTAATTTATAACCCATTGACCCCCAAGGAACCTGAAGCATAACATCTACAAGCCAAATATTGCATACCTGCTATAATTGACACCTTTTTGAAGAAACTTCCTCACATTATCCTCAATGAGAGAATTCCATTGTCGAATGACTCTTGGAAGAGAAGACCAGTAATATGAGTCTATTCGTGCCCCAACCTCCTTCAGTTTGAAGGGATGATCCTTCTCCCCTATAGTCTACCAGGGATAGTCTGCCCCTCCAGGGTACCCTCATATCCTAATTTCAACAGTCTGTGAAAAAACTTAATGCTGTCAGATACCTGCCTCTAATGTAATGAGTCCCACCCTAATTCCGTTATCATGTCTGAGACACTCAACCTATGAGAGAAGCGATGCAGCACAATTCTTGCAGCCCTCCTTTGTATAATTTCAATATTCCAAGATATCCCCTGCCCGAAAGGGAAACGAAATTGGACTACAGCACTCCACTATTGGCTGTACCAGTTAAAAATAGTCTAATTTTATTTGCATTATAAATTTTATAGGGTGACCACATTTTCCAGAACTCAAAGTGGGACGCTGCACAAAAAAACATTCCCCCCATTTATAAAACAAAGGTGTTGCTCGTCCAAAATGTTTTCCTCAAATATTAATATTGTTAAGGAAATTGCCAATCATTGACTATACATATTAACAACTTTACTGTATAACATTATTAATTAAAATAATTTTAATGAATTATAGGAAAAAACGTTTCTATGATATTTTCATGATTTATTTTTTTTATTTTTTATGTCCGCCATTATTGATTATTTTTCGCGTATCACCAACCAGCAACTCGCGTACCACCAGTGGTACTCATACCACAGGTTGGGAAACACTGTACTAGTAGATCAACATAACAAGTACACTTAATCTAAAGATTATTTCGAAGAAATAAACAGTTGTAATAAGGTGATTTTATTTTCAGGTTTTATATTACCTGACCTTTTCCTTGTACCCATTGGTACCAGGCTTACACAGTATTATACAATATTTAATCATTTTAATTTCTATACAGATTAGGTATTGGGCATGAGCTTGACTGCTGTTGCTTTATATTTATTGTGTGATAGATCAGACACCATGCAATATTATAACCGACTAAGCATTAATTTACCTGCCAAAATTTCTATTTTCGTTCTATAATCCGGTGTTGGAACAGTGGGGTAGGCCGGCATCCCCCACAGACAACCAGCCAACATTCCTGCGGGTTTTAGACGCCTGACTGGGGTGTCCCCAGTCAGAGTATGTTCAATGGACCTGCGGACCCGACCATGCCACACGCGGGATAAGGGTATGAGGATGATGATGACAGATTAGGTATTGTATGGTACAGTATTTAGTAATGTTAGTTTCTCATCAGTTCGGTTGACTTGGTCCCGTTTACTGCACGATGTCACCTGCACGTAATGTGCTCATCTACAAGGTGGAATATGTAAAATTACCCGTTGTAAGCATCCTCTTAATTGTTGATAAGAGAAAAATAACCCCGAGAGAGGAGTTGTGGCTTTAAGGTAACCTTACATTAGCAATATTAATGCCATTCTCAAAGGGCACCGACAGCAAAAATGGCGATGTAAGAAAAATGACTAATGACAACTGAAACATTCCTTGTACTAATAGGACAAGAAGGTTTTCCGAAAATTCTTTGGTGGGGAAGAAAGGTAAAGGAATTATAATGATGACCGTTGATGTCCAGCTTCATATGTACTGATGTACGCCTGGTAACCCGTGAGGTACCTCTGGTTTACACCTATCCTAGATTATTGTAGGAACTGTTTTGCCAAGTTAAATGTGGGTAGTTCAACGAGAACTGCCAAAATGATGCCTGCCACTAGGCTAAAGCAGGTAATTGTAATAATAGATACAATCTGCAAGAAATAAAATTTTAAAATTACGTCGCGTAGATTTCTGGCAGCATAAACATTGGTTCAAATATGAGAAGACTAATAGTTACCATGTGGGTTACACAAACGAAATAAGGTACTTGTTGATTAAGGAAATAATACATCAGGACGAGATAATGAAGTAGATACGTTGAATACGTAAGTCGACTTAAGGGTTTAAATACGTTCAGGGATAACATCTTGTTGAGAAACCCTGTGAAGAATTCCAAATTTTTGGTAACTTACCCATTCATTTTTACTATATATTTGAGTGTCTGAGGTGCAGTGGCTTGGGTGCATCGTCCGGTGGAAAGGGAGATCTTGTGTGCCATTCTTTGACAGGCAAGTGAAAAGCCCACGACCCAGAGTGGCACTAGGAAGTCCAAGTTGCAAGTAAAAGGTGCAATTTGCCCCACAGAATTCGTGTTGGAATTTTTTTCATGTCGGGCCATTGGCCATCAATTAAGTTGTTGTTGTTTGTTGGAGTTTAAGGTCCCGTCAACTACGAGGTCATTAGAGACCCGTCCACTGTATAGTTCTAATGCATATACTGCACAGACACTACACTAATGCGACGATTATTGGGTATTAGCAGTACCCAGCTTTCCCGAGCGACCACCCATGTCAGTACTAACTGGGCTTGCGTTGCTTAACTTCATTGATCAGACGAGAACTGGTGTGTCCAACGCAACTCGCCGCTCCCCCATCAATTAAGATACCGAATCCAACAAGAATAACCTGACTGTAAGGTGACCACTGTAGTTCTGCCCCCTGACCAAGATTTGATTAATTTCACGGGTTGTGGAGTAAGCCAAGCAGCCATAACAGGCCGAGCCCTTAGGAGACTCCTCGCGTAGGATGAGAAGGCAGGTGTAGATGATGCAGGAGAGGAGATTTTGCAGCGCTCAACGTTCTCTACTCATGTTGGCACTAATGTGGGCTTGCGCTGCTTAACTTCAGTGATCTCACGAGAACTGGTGTGTCCAACGCAACTTGGCTGCGAAGTGTGTTATATCACCTGCACGAAAGAGAACCCTTTCCACACGGAATTGAAATGTGTACGTCGGCCTTCTGATGACAGTGGAATGGTCTTCAGAGTTTACACCGGATAATGAATAAAACAAAGTTATTTACCTCCGTTACCAGTTGCACACCTGAATATAATCCAGCAAAATGAAGCCGCCCATAATGGACGCCCAAGACTGGCATACAAGATATCGTTGGTTGGCGTCCATTCTAGATAATTTTGGATATAAAAATAATTTCCGTACATGAACCAGAAGATAATTGCAGCACATGTTGTCCAAACTGTTGCTGACAATGTCTGAAAAGAAAGTGAGTTACAATGAGGAACAAATATCTTTGACTTCTTGAAGCATCCGGTCGAAACCTTTGTAATGCGCCACGGGTCCTCATCAAAGCGATGAAGGTAGTAGCCAGTAGCCATCCCAAGACTGTATGAAGGCACATGATACCAGGAACTTTTGTACATGTGCCCTATGTAATGACTTAGTTTAGAGATTCTAGATAAAAATGTATTAAACATGTGATTAGGCGACTCGGGACTAGCCCACATTGAGGCAAAAAGCAATTGGCATTAGCAATTACATATCTCACACTGAAACAATAAGCAACTAGGCCAACGACTGATGAAGCTACTTGCGCCAGTGCTAGTTTGACGGTGACACGCAACTACTCCTACGAGTTATAGGTTAGTTACTTCCAATTTTTTCCGCCTATGACAGAGTAGAAGAGCGGCGAATTGCGTTGGACACACCGGTTCTCGTCTGATCACTGAAGTTAAGCAACCCAACCCCAGCTAGTACTGACATGGGTGGCCGCTTGGGAAAACTGGATATTGCTAATACCCGAAAATCGTCGCATTAGTGTAGTGTCTGTGCAGTCTCTGCATAAGAACTATGCTGTAGACGGGGCTCTAATGACCTTGTAGTTGAAGGGCCCTAAAACACCGACAAACAAACAACAGAGTAGAAACTTAGATATTCGCGATTTTCAGTCATAAATGCGGCTAACATATGATTGTTATAGTAGACTTTTGTCAAAGGACTTTCTTTGATTCCCTTCTTTAGCCTACTTATGAAAGCCCATTTATGGTTGGGGGATGCGGGAATTGAACTGCCAAATTGAGATGCCAACGACCTTAAACCAGAACAAATACATACGTGGATAAATCCCAGTATTTGAACGTGTATCCGTTCAGTTGTGTTGTAAAAATCGCTGCAATTATGGAGATGACTGACGATATTAGAAGAAGAAGATGGCCCAGTGGTTGTCTTCTGGAATGTGAGAAATATTTTGAAGGTTATTTCGTACCGGATTTGGCCTATTAAATCATGTTACGTTGGTTCGATCCTGTGGGTGATTGCTTTTAGGGTAAGAAAGCCAACGGCCTGTCTGTCTTACTCCAACACCAGAGAACAATGGCAGGCCTTTAGGAACCATGAGGGCAGAGGAGAGTCTTCTACGCCTGATACCAGTATTCGGGGTCTCTCCTGCTTATCGCAGAGGCGAATGATGAGCGGAGGCTTTGGCCTCTGGATGTTGTTTCTAGAGGATCGAACCTGCGCATCATGAACTGGTGAGGTAAGCATGTTTGGATCTCACTGGCGACTCTCCAGTTCTTACTTGTTGTAGATTAGGAGGACGACGCTCGCAAATATATAAAGTTGAAAATCCGCTGCCAAATACCACCATGGCCCACCACACTAAAAATATGACCCGTTTCTTAGTTGTAAGTACGGCACTCATCCTGAAACCTGATCATCAAAGTTCTTATGCACTCATGACCCACAGATCACCTACTTCTAACTCTGTCGAATAATTGTTGATGTAGAGGAGATTCTTCCACCACATTTGTCGACAATTATCCACCTTCGGTCTCATCAAGGGCCATACTGGTCCTTCTCCAATGTAGCACATTGGACCAACCATAAATAACAGCGCCACGATATAGGCTGGTGTCAATCTTTAAAAGATCATCCTCGATGAATGTCATCAGTATAAAATGACGTCAAAATATTCGTTTTACTAACCGGATGTAGCGGACCGCTATCGTTTTGATCACATCCTGGATGGTATTGACGGACTTTTTCTTCAAGGTTGTGTACATCACTAGTATACCACTGCAATACGAAGTTGATCACTCGTTAAGGTAATTTTAAAGTGACTAAAGCAATTAGCAACAGACAACCACCAAATTATCATCTCCATCGTCTCTGATGGTTATTCTCTGATCCTTTGGCTATTCAACGTCGGCCTCACAACAGAGGTCCTTTCTTTGGCGACAAGCAAGCAACGCACCTAGGCCTTCACTTGCTCTGCTCCAATGATTCATTTATAGTACATCTGGCACCACAAGACTGAGTCACCAGTTGAGGGTCTGATCCTTGAGAGACAAGTTTTCTATGGGATGTTAATGCACCGAAGATGATACATCGCGAAGTTCTACTGTTATGGGTCTGCGTCTGCGTTATGTTCGGGGCTGCGGGTTATAGCCCTCCACTCCCATCTATCACCCACCAAGTCCCTTTCCACTCAACACACTGCCATGGTCAGCCTCTTCCCACGTCTGTTTCGGTCTCCCCCTACCCCGGGTGCTACCAACCACCTGCATTCCTGGGATGCATTTTCTCACTCATTCTTTTCTGCGATGTTTACCACCCCAAGGCCAGCGGCGTCACTAGGGCGGTGCGTGCCGCAGTGGCGGTTTTAGGCACGTGCAAACGGTGCAAATGCACGGGGCCTCGCATTGCAAATTTTTGGAAAGGGCCTCGCACTTTCAATTTGCACAGGGCCTCGCGTATGCTAGAACAGCTGCTGGCGGGCCGCACCGGGTGACACCACTCGCACCATGAGAAATGTGGTGACACCAAAGCAGAAGACGCGGCATTTTTTCGGGAGAAGGGGCGACACCACTGCCCAAGGCTACCTCTATTATACGCATTCCTGTTATTCTCTTACCTTACAGCAAAAAATGTGTCCACCGAAAACGATAAGTTCGTTTGGAAGGGCTGAAAGGCGAATACTTTCATAAGATCGATGATATTCTTTGGATTCTCTAAGAACGACAGAAATATCTTAGTTCATATAATACCAATATATTTTTACATGTTCTAAGGCTGCAGCCATGGTGGAGCTTAGAGAGGTCAGGATATCAGTGAGGACCGCTATCAAAACAAAAGTTCACATTGCATTGGGTGGCATACCAGGGTATTCTGTGCCCAAGAGACAAAGACCGAATTCTTTGCTCTCTGGCACCTGCTAAACTTACTGTATTTTAGCGCATATACCACGTGCAGTATGCGTTTTTTCCTTACTGTGCACCCCCTGCATGGTATTTGTGAAGGCGTGCCATACCAAAACTTTTTTACAGCAAGCCACATTCAAGATATAAATTCTCTGCCAAGAATCATGAACAACAGTGAATTTTAATTTAAAAGAGTCCATACAAGAAAAATAATGGTTTCATAATGTATTTGCCAGTTATTAATTTTCAGATTCGATTAAAACCTTCAAAATCACTTCCCTATAAGCTGCAATTAAACCAACAGCCTTTTATATACCCATAAGCAAGCGTCTAAGGGGCAAGTGCACATGCACGATATAAGCAGGTGCGCATACTCCAGGAACTTTATTACTTAAAAGTCCAATTTCTGCACATTATATGTGGGTGTGCAGTATCCGTGGGTGCACCTCATAATAGGGAGTTTTGTGTTGCCCTCAACCGCTTACCATAATGCATGTTAGCAGACAAAAATGCATCTGCACATGCATCCCAAAAAGTTAGCATTTTTTTTCTTCCCATAGCTACATGAACAGGGCTTCGTTCACGTTATATGCAAACCAGATATGGGAATTTCTTGCACATGCCACATTCTTGTATAAAAAAAAGGCAGCGATGGATTTGGGGACCTTCACCAGTAGGTGCCGCCACTGTGCATGCCCCACTATGCATAATGGAAAACTGTAACTCTTTTTATATTTTTTACCATATTCTACTTTTCCCATATTCAATACCGTATTTTGTATTCCCATCACGAGAACACAAAGCTCGCTACTGTATGTGCTAAAATACAGTAATGAAAACGCCCTCTATCTTCTGCGCCTGGGGACATCTCCAACCACCCCTTGGGACCTCACTGATTTCAATAGAAGTGGCCATAGTGAAGAGGGGAGAAAGAAGATAGGACAGAGGTGAACAAAATGCAGAGAGGTGGAAACAAAAAAGTTTGTTTTCACATTGCAGTGACCAATGTTCAATATCCCATTTGTAGTTGCACCTCTTTTCACTAGGTGGCGCCATCTTTTCCATCTCCTCTCTCAACTTCATCATGGCTGCAGTGTAATGCCAAGGTTACTGTAGATTACGTTGCCAATGATAAGGTCAGAGCGTTAGCCAATCAAATTTAGGTATGCCTCTGACGTCACCACGGGAGCACTCGTTGGTAATATACCATAGAGAGAGCATACTAATTATTAAAGTTTACACATTTAAGACAAGAAAAAGTATTTTATCACCAATAAAACCGAATCAGTACACAAACATAAACGGAGTCCTGTGTGATAGGAAGGTTTCAATCAAGTTGTAAGAGAAGTTTTACTGGGCAGTAGTTAGACCAGCTGTGCTATTCTGCATGGATCAGAGTGTTCAGCAGTGAAGAAGAGCGATGTCAATAGAATGCAAGTACCCGAGTTGTGAATGCTGCGGTACATGAGTGGGGTGTCAGGAGCTGGTAGAATTAGGGACAAGTATATTAGAGGTAGCCTGGGGGTGGGAGAAATCGCTAAAAAAGAATAGGTTGAGGTGTTATGGACATGTAATGAGAAGACGGGAGGAGGAGGAGGAGCTCATAAGATCCATTGCAGGAATGCAGGTGGTCAGAAGCACCTGGGGTAGGGGAGACTGCAGTAGATGTGGGAGCAAGTTGTGCATAGGGATATGGCGGTGTGTGGGGTGGAGGAGGACCTTATGGGGAATAGACGGCAGGGGAGGGGTAGAAACCACAGACCCGATGATGATGATGACTTTTCATTTATTCAGTAGTAAAATATGTTGGATTCAAATTCTTATATATTACTGAATCTACTTATGATCATTTTTTTTACGTTTTTTCCTTATTTAAAATAATTAGAAATACAATCACCTTTACCAATACACACTGTACTGCATATCTAAAGTATGTCTATTAATTATATTACTATTATTTTATTTGATAGTAAATATGTCAAATTTAAATTTTAATGTATTTTTCAATCTACCTACGATTATTTTTCCTATTTGTTCCCTTATTTAACACAAAATTCGGGAAAGAATGCTTATACAAAACCTGCTAAAATATATGGAAAGTATGCTCTTAAGCTACTACTTGCTCCCACGATGACGTAGAGGGAGGAGCTAACCGGTGAAGAGCGAAATATTTAAATGAGGCTGAATGGCCAACCTTATCTACAGTAACCTTGGTGTAATGCAGAGTCTGCAGAGACACTACACAGTTCTGATGATTTCGAATATAAGCAGTGCCCAGTGTTCCCAAAACGTTACCCATGCTAGTACTAGCTGGGGTTAGGGTTGCATTCTAGGCTAGTGCAAGGGGGGTTCAGCATGTTCACTAAGGCCCCATGCCTTATGAAAATGTAAAATGATTTTCCCTACAAAAGCAACTCATGACCTTTTTCCTGCCCATGGCAGGGTCGGATACCCATCTTGTCCCTCCAAATGGACACAAGGGTGATATATTGGACAGTTTTTCTGCAGTTTGTAACCAACCAAAGCTGCAACCCCTATGCTTATTCATCATCGGTCTACTGTTTGTTGGAGAACTACGCCTGGGGGCGAGCTCCGACAACCTGGAAATTTTTGATTCATCTACCCAGTACATAGTAAAGAAGGTTCTTTTATGTGAAAATGTCATGGCATACCATGCGGGACCTCAGTTCTCTCATCCTTCTCTTCCAAAGGAAGGGAATGAATGTTTGGAATGAAGTGTATGGTAGTTGGACATTATGACTGACAGCATGCTGCAGTTCGGAGAACATGTCTAACCGGGCATAGATAAGGTTTCAATAGCATAAATGCTGTGAGCATACGTATTTCCAATGTTGGTGTACCACAGTCAAGCTAGCAAAGGTTGCTAAAGACTGCTGTCCAGTCAGCCCTATTGTATAGATCTAGTAGACAGCTAGGAACAAATTCTAGACAAGGAGCCCTACCAGACATGCATGGCATATGTAAAGTGACCAGATTTTCCAGAGGGCAAAGTGGGACTGGGGCTTTTGGAGAGTGTCCCCAAGTAGGGCTGGTGAGACATGCTTTCCTGAAGAGCAAAGAACAAAACTTGTGGCTTTGTTCCTATTGCAACTTTAGCATGAATGTGTGTCCATCCAGCACAGAATGCATCATTGTACCTTTATCTCGTCTGTGGCATGGTAGGGTCTGTGGGTTCTAGCCCTCCACCTGACACAATGTTATAGCCTTATGGATAACCTGCACCCACGTCTGCTTCGGTCTCCCTCAGCTGAAGGTGCTGCCGACCGCCAGCATTCCTGAAATGGGCCTAACGAACTCCTCCTCTCCTCATTACGTGTCCATACCATCTCAACATATTTTCCCTCATTTTTTGGCCATGCCCACCACTCCCAGACTACCTCTAATATACTCATTCCTAATTCTATTAGATCTCAACACCTCACTCGTACCACAGCATTCCCATCTCAGCTACAGTACTTGCATTCTTTTGATGTAGATCTTCCTCACTGTCCAGCACTCTGATCCATATAGCATAGCAGGCCTAACCACTGCCCTGCAGAACTTCCTTTCAACTTGATTGGGACCCTCATATCACACAGGACTCCGCTTCCCTGTCTCCACTTCAACCATTCCCATTGATTCTATGGGTAACAAGGTGGGTCCAGCACAGGATGCCTGATGTTTTAATTTGATGCAGACGATGATATGTTGCCAACCTAGAAGGATCATTGTGTGTGGGTGCTCTTTACACGTATTTCATTGGCGAGTGAATGCTTTTGAGAAGCTGCCAACAAAGTGGAACAAACTGGCGTCCCGCCAGGGCAAGAGAGGGACGGCGGGGCATGAAGTCTGAAATCGGGACGTCTGGTCACCCTAGCATATGTGCAGAGATGGGATACTCTCACTGTCTCCTAAGCATACCGCATGGTCTCACAACCAGTAGCTTTGGAGATAGCAGGTAAAAATGTTGTTCTCGCTGGGGAGCCCTATACGATCAACCTCCATAAAGCGGTGGTCTGTAAGAAGAAGGATCCTGGGATTAGAGTAGGCGCTTGCTCTACACCTGCAAGCGACGTGGGAGCATGAACACAGCTTGCGCAGGCGGGTCTTAAATGGCCTTGTAGTTGAAGGGACCTAAAACACAAACGAACGAACGACAGATAGGCCCTGATGAGGAGCCCTGGAAATGATGCCTCATCTTCTGACCCTTGAGATCATCCTGGACTACTACTTACTTATAAAATAGCCGGTGATTTCAGCTCCCAAATGATAATGTAGAGAAATGACCATTATGATGGAAAGAAATCTGATGCCATGGATGGCAGGAATGTCACCGGGCTTCTTTTTAACGTCGAAAATCGTTCTCACGCTTGTAATGGCTGACATGCTTGATATTGTAATCTCTCCCCATTGTCCTGCAAACCATATTAAGAACATATTGATATTTATTTAGAGTGGGTCATAGTGGAAAGCATGGTACATATATCTATTTTTGAAATATTGCAGGTCTTATGGTAACGTCTTCATCCATTGTTATAATGCCTATTCGATTTTAACTTGGAACTAGGGCTACATACACACCACCTGTTGAGGGCAATTCATAGAATATGGAATTTTCAGTATTCCATGTGTTTTTTCATTATTTTTGAATTGTACACTGGAATTTTCTTACTGTATAAGCAAGGTGCAAAAAAGTCTTTCATTGGCATATTCCTGGGCTAGGTTAGGTTTCTAGCCACCAAGCAGCTTCTGCACATTTTTGCATTGTACCAACATTTGGCACCAATTTAAATACCTGTGTTTTTCTTCTGCAAGGTATCTGGCAGTGGTTGCTGAATTGAATAAACTCTAATTATATTGCAGTCGGCTCCTGTTATAACGAACGCGAAGGGGATGAACAATTTGATCGTTATGTCGAGTGTTTGTTATACCAAGAGGCACAGGTGGCGCGAAGCGGGTTCAGCGCGTTTGCCGAACGCGCCCACGGCCTGGGCCTTGGGGCCAAATTTGGACTCCTCTTTTAGGGCCCCTCAACTACAAGGTCATTAGAGCCCCATCCACCTTGTAGTTCTAATGCAGAGACTGCACAGACACCACACTAATGCGACGACTTTTGGGTATTAGCAGTACCCAGTCTTCCCAAGCGGCCATGTCGGGAGCGGCGAATTGCGTTGGACGCACCAGTTGTCGTCTGATCACTGAAATTAACAGCGCAACCCCAGCCAGTATTGACATGGGTGGCCGCTTGGGAAAACTGGGTACTGATAATACCCAAAAATAGTGTCAATTGTCGCAAGTTACGTCGCAATAGTGTAATGTCTGCGCAGTCCCTGCATAAAAACTATGCTGTAGACGGGGTTCTAATGACCTTGTAGTTGAAGGGCCCTTAAACACCAACAAACAAAGCCACCCATGTCAGTACTAACTGGGTTGCGTTGTTTAGCTGGTGTGTCCAACGTAATAAGCCGTTCTCCTTTGGCCCAGGTTCGTGCCGAAGTGCGAGCGTGGTTCACCACTTTCGCCAGAGCCCGGCCTCGCCTTTACTAAGGCCTCATGCGCGGGCCTCTATATTACAAAATGTAAAATGTATTTTCTTACAAAAGGCCCCGCGAAATATTTATCTTTGAACCCGTTTCTACAAAAGATCACGCCAGCTCTTCCAAGGGGCCTTGTTTTACACATTGTTTTTGGTTCAAGGCAGTTTTCGTGGATTTCTGTGACTCCTAGTGGATTTTACCTAAAGCGCCTGTGAAATTTTTTCCAATTGCACAAAAGGATATTCGTTGTCTCTGACCTATGACACCCAATAGCTGTTCGTTATAAAGAGAGTCAATTAGCACTGTGGGATAATGATGAAGGGACCAATCAAACCGTTCTCTATATCGAGAGTTCGTTATATCAAGCGGCTAATACATGGGAGGTATAGGCATTTTGGCCGGGGGCAGGTACCCTGTTCGTTATATCGAGTAATTCGTTATATTGAGATTCGTTATACTGTATCGAGAGTCGACTGTATGTGTGTTTAATGACTTCTTTCTCTCATATCTACAAAGGACCTTACCCTACGCGTGTTAATGTTGTCTGAATTTCTGTCTGAATTTATTTGCTCTCTACCCTAATGACGCACAGTGGGGCAGGAGACCCTGAAACCTGGACATAAATCAAATATTATTCAACGCATGTTCTAGGTTGCACATTTCTTTTAATGGCATTTGGTAGACTTAAGAAGGCAACTCCTAACGCTATTCCCGCCTATGGCAGGGACCTGAGTACTGGGACCTTGCTCTTCTGAATGTGCACAAAAGGGATATATTGCACACACGCACGGATTCAGGATAGGGTTTTTCAGGTTGCAACCTCCCCTATGCTCATATCAACTTATATTCACATGATATGTGAGGTTTAGCTCAACCCCCCCCCCCTATTTGCTCCACCCCCCCCCCCCCCCCCCCGACGAAAATGCTGGATCCGCCACTGATTGCACAGCATGGTTTTGAACCCAGCTGCATGAACAAAAACTGCAACCCCACTGCCAATGTCATCGTACGCCACATAGGACCATGGTTTTACTTCTCATCTGAAGGTAGACACATTTGGGGTTTTTCATTTCGGGTGTATAGCATTGGGCGCGTCATTTCTTGTCTGATCACTGCTGTTAAGCAACGTTCGTAGGCTACACTACATGTAATAAAAATAACACAAAGGATAGCTGTATTTTTAGTTTTAACAGTATTTATCTAATATTACAATCGCCCCCTGGAGTCGGTGGAGTGCCCCAACAAACAAAAGACTGATGATAAATAAGAAGTAGGGTTGCAGTTTTTGTTCTTGCAGTAGGCTGCAAAACAACACTGTGCAATATATCTTCCTTGTGTGCATTCAGAAGGACAAGATGGGTACTCAGGCCCCTGCCATAGGTGGGAATAGGGTTAGGAATTACTTTCTTTTGTCTAACAAATACCCTTAAAAGAAATGCGCAACCTAGAACATTCATCAAATAATATTTGAATTATTGCCACTTTTCATGCTCTTCTGCCCCACTGTGTGAAGCGTAGGGACTGTGTGGACTCTGCATTAGAACTAAGCAGTCGACGGGGACCTAATGACCATTGTTGTTGAAGGACCTTAAAATACCAAATAAATGATGTAATCAATTGGGGCTGGCTAATTGTGACTTTTCGCTCATCCTAAAGAAGCCAACCCACCTTGATCCAGTATTGAACCTTGAACCACTGCCGCAGTAAATCGAGCTCACTACCTAATTTAATTGTGATTTATATAAACAAACCTACACATTGGAATAAAAAATCTCTCTGGGACATGGCTGTACGACAAAAAGCAGGAAGCTAGTGAAGTCCACAAGAGAAAATCCGGAAAATGCAAGACCTGGTGATGCAAGATAAGGGGTAAATTGTTTTAGATAACCTTCTGCATTTTGAAAAGTAGCAAAAAGTATCAGAAAAATTCAACTGAAATGTAATTTGGAATGAATATTACAACGAAAAAAGCAAGAATCCAAGCTGGATCTCACTGGATACATTATTAACTAGATGTAGTTCCAAATACAGGTGTGAAATCCCAACATTTCAACTCACCCTTCTTTGAAGCTTGATTAAATAAATTTCGTGCACTGAAATATTAATTTGGCAAGAGTTCAATATAGCTACATTCCTGAAGATGAAGGTTACATACAAAAAATTTCTGATGTTTGAAGCTAGATATGGAAATTACGACACTTTTAGGACTTAAAATAAATGCAATCAGAACAAAGGTTACAATGTGGCTTGTTATGATGCACAAAACCAGTGCAGACACCTATAAATCAGCTAGAGCATGGTTCAGGAGGGTATCCAGGGTCCAGTACAACCACAGATATTTTCTCTTGGACACTTTCATTTTTTGAATTTTGTCCATGTTTTGTGGTCTCCTGCCCCACTGTGCGACGTTACGTCTCAGCCTTTATAGCACATGGTATCTTCTCATGGTTTGGTGTTTCAAGACACGCAAACATTGAAGTATCAGAGATTAAAATTAGCGCACAAGATTTACTAGCAGTAGGTTGCATGTTTGCGCTACGCCACCTGTTCATCACTAAACCAACCGGCTGTCATCTTTTACGTCATGCAGGAATTGAGTGCGCGTCGAATTTATCTATGCAAATTAGGCGGCAATTACTTTGATTTCTTACCTGAGCATAATTTTTGTAAAGAATTCAACCGGTTGATGAACAGCATGTGAAAGAGGGTTACGGTCAATACAATAACTGCCAGGAAAATCAAGCTTGCCCTAGAACAAGAACAGCACAATTATAAACATAGAAAACGAGTGTTTTAAAGCTGTGGAGACCACATTTAGTAACATTTACCAGATAATGATGGCCGTAGTGTCCATTTGAATACTTTTCTTTGTCTGGCACAAGTTCTCCTCAATAAAGACCTCGACGTCAAAAGTGTGTTTTAGTGGTGAGAACCCTAGTTTGTGGTTGTTGGAAACAGTGTTTTCATCAGTTACACTGACTCTGTACAGAAGTATTCGTGCAAATTTATAGAATGCCTTGTAAAAACTTACATTTTTCAACTAAGGCGCTTTTCTCTTTGTAAGAGCAAGTGTCTGGAAGACAAACGCCTACCTGAGGTTGTATCCTAACGTCACCATAATCCTTTAAAAACATTTTGATATGCCGTCATTTACTTTGTAAGCAACGACAGGTATTTGGCAAATCAGAGAAATATTTTTATTTATTGATTTTGTAACTATCGGCCAGCCTCCGTGGCACAGTGGGTAGCTTGGGCAAGGCGCAAAATGAGACGCTGCGTGACGCAGGTGGCGAAGGCGACGCAGGGTGTAGCAGCCCTGCGAAAGTCTGCAACCAGGCAATCACCGCACATTGAATCGCAGTTTTTCACCATACTTGCATCAAAATAACAAGAGAACTTCTCTGCTTCGCACCGCTTGTTGTTATTGTCACGCCAGCTTCACGCAGGAAACTGCGGCATTGGCACTGCGCTCCGCAGGGTCACGTGGCGCAGACACTGAGTTACGTCACCCTGCGTGAGCCACAGAAATTTATGGCGAATCACCCTGCGTCACCTGCGGAAACTGCGCCTCATTTTGCGCTGGACTTTGCTCGGTAACTGCGCCAGTAACTGCGCTTCTTTCGGGCGGAAGAGAGACCCCGCGCGTGCCTTCCTTCGGGCGAGAAGTAAAACCGAGGTCCCGTATGGTGTACCATGGCATTTCCACGTAAAAGAACCCCCTCTACTTTGCAACGAGTAGATGAGGCAAAATTTCCAGGCAAAGGCATCGCTAGGGTTGGCGTCACCCGGTGTGGTAACACATGGTGTCGCCTTCCTCTCCCGAAAAAAAGCCCCTTCGTTCCTTCTGTTTTGGTATACATCCCATTTGTCATGGTGCCAGTGGTGTCACCCTGTGCGTCTCGCACCCCCATACCCCCTAGTGACGCCACTGTTCCAGGTGTAGGAGCTCTCCCCCTGGCGTCGGTGGAGTGCCCCAACTAACAGTAGACCGACGATAAATAAGCATAATGGTTGCAGCTTTGGTCGGCAACCGGCTGTGGAAAAACACTGCTCAAATAGATCTTTGTGTCCATTCAGAGGGACGATGGGTACCCGACCCTGCCGTAGGCGGGAAAAGGGTTAAGAGTTGCTTTGCTTCTGCAACTATCGTTGCTTCTTTGTCTGGCGGACCGGAAGGGTTAAAGGCCAAATTCAATCTAGAATTTTGAAAGCCTTCCCTTGTTATCCTTAGAGTTAGTTGTTTGACTTTCAGCACCACATGGAACCGGGATCCCGACAATTGGGCGAAAGACAATTGGGTGAACGACAGTTGGGTGAATGACAATTCGGGTGAACGACAATTCGGTGAATACGACAATTGGGTGTAAAACTAGTTTTTTAATTTGCTTTTACCCCACGTAATCCTACTACAGTGGTACCCCGCTTAACGAACGCCTCGTATAACGAATTTTCTTTTGTGTTATTGTGACCCGTCTTCAAAAACGGTTCGCCACCACTGGTATAGGATGTCCAAGATTGTAGTAACTATAGAGGTATTAATCCAATGAGTTATACCAATGTAATGTAATAGAATGTCGCCTCCAGGATAGAACTAGTGTCCGTGGAAATCAGTTTGGGTTCATGCTAGGCAGGTCCACAATGGAACGAATCTTCATTCTGAGGCAGATGATAGAAAAGTATAGAGCAGCTAAGAAGGATCTCCATACCATCATTATAGACGTGGAGAAGGCTTACCAGTGTTCCACAACAGGCATTATGCAAAAGGGGGTAGAAAAAGGGTTTTTTCGAATAGTTTAGGATATGTACTCGTATGATGGTTCCATTCCACAGCCAGGGTAAGGACACCTTGGGGAAAATACTGGGGGCTCCCCAGTGAAGTTTGGGGTGCACCAAGTTTCAGCACTCAAATCCATACCTTTTTATTCTGGTTATGGAGGAGCTACTGATGGGAGTAGGAGAATGGACCCCTCAATGCATGGCATTTGCTGACGAGCACCGTTCAACGGCACACTGCAAGTAATTGACTGCCTTCTCATTGCAGGGCAATTCCTAGCTTTTGTGAAGTATGAACCTCCCAAATATGGGTC
>JAAFCE010001036.1:13352909-13364653 GCA_013389805.1 Trigoniulus corallinus
AGAAAATTTCATTATCCGGGGTTTTCATTATCGGGGTTGGACTGTATTTTAATTAATAGCAATTGTTTAAATTTAGTAAGATCCTTGCTCTTGATGCTTGCTGCAAAGAGATTTTATGTCAGGTTCCAATTTAGTTAACTGCAGTCCAGGCCCAGCACGTGAGTTTCAGGGGCCCTAGGCAAGTGAGTCCACCACCGCCCCCATTAAATTTAATGCAGTCTGAGCGTCCCTCACGCCCTTGGCATTTGTCGCCCTGTCAATGCATTGGTACAACTTGCAACAAGGCACCTCAAGAAAGCCAACATTTTGAAAAGGCCCCAACAATCGGAGAAGTTTGGGAACTCAAGGACTATGACAATTTTAAATGGCCATGAAATACCTCTGAATAGCAATGAAATACCTCTGAAATTAGCCACCTCTTTGAAATTTCCGCCTAGGTTTGCCTGCCCCATGAGCCGCCTTGGCTTCAGTCTCAAGTCTCCCCATCCTAAACTCTGGGGGAGTCCATTTTCGAATTGCCCCCTTAACAATCGAATTGCCCCTTGTGGGGCGTGTGCCCCACTTTGGAAATCACTGATCTGCATGCATATATTACTACTTTGAGAAAGGGTTCATTGGAGCCTCATCCACAGCATAGTTATTATGCAGAGACTGCACAGACACTACACTAATGTAACGTTTTTAGGGTATTAGCAGTACCCAGTTTTCCCAAGAGGCCACTCATGTCAGTACTAACCGGGGTTGTGCTGCTTCACTTCAGTGATCAGATGAGAACTGGTGTGTCCAACACAATTCGCCGCTCCCAGGGATCATTGTACATGATACATACACAAAGGATTATGGCTGCTTTACTTCTCATTTTGTGGAAGCGTCCTTAGAGGTTCCAATGGTTTGTTGGGACTTGTAGCTTTTTTGAGCTGAAGGTGATTATTTTGGAAGGGGGAATTGAGAACGAATCTCTGAGATGCAGAACTTTTGAATGGAAAGTAAAGTTGTGCCCACCTACACTTAACAGTACTCATTTAACATGAATACGATTTATGGATAATTGTTCGCCATCCATTCTTTGCCATCAACTGTTCGCTCAGCTGTTGTTCACTAGGACAGTTATTTGCTTACCAGTTGTTTGCCAGACATTTGTTCATGAGAAAAGTCATTCGCCTACATAAGTGTTCGCCACAAAACTCATCATCAAATAGTTATTTTTATTATGCACTAAAAATTGTAATTGTGAACCAGACCTCACAAATAATCCAACAAATTAATCTGACCATACTGACAAATTCGGATTTTTCTGTAGATTCACTGATTCAAATGGTAGAAGCAGCCACGATTTTGGATATTGGGAAATTCGGCTTGAGACATTCTTAAGACATTCCTATGTAAACAGGGTAGCGGCAAACAATTTCCTTGGCAAACAGTTGCGGGGCAAAAAAATTTCCTTGCAAACATTTGTTGGGCAAATAATTGATCAGCGAATAACTTTTCTTATGTGCGATTGCTCATCAAACAATTGATGGCGAACAATTTACTAGATACCCATGAATACAGTACTTGTGGATGGACAAATTTCCTGATGTAGGAGCTCGCACCTTGGCATCTGCAGAGAAAATTTGCCCCAACAAGGAAAATAGGTCGACGTTAAATAATAAGCAAGGGGTCGTAGAATTAGGCCGGCAACTGGCTGCTGCACCCCTCTCTGCCACTGGCAGATAAAGGGTTTGTGATAATAATTGGACCTGCAGACAAATTTGAAATTGTATGGGACCAATACTCACCTCCATATCCAACAGAGCAGGCAAAAATGATCCAACAGGTGCTTAAGGCCCATAACGGTCTTGAAAAGGCGCCATGGATGACAGAGGCTACTGTGTTCCAGGGAATGTACTGATTTGTGAACAAGTAGGATCCTACCATGGCGTAAATGATGACAGTGATTGCCAGCGTCCAACCAACGACAGACCATCTCTGAAATTGGAAATCATACTCGTTTAGAGTCCATTTAGAGCTAGATTGAAACGCATTTCTGGTGATCAGGGAACAGTTCTGTCCCTTCAGAAGAAAGGTGTGTAGCTGAGGATTCTCCAATCTTAAAAACACTTTTTGGTAGCTGATTTGGAAGCATGCTTGCCTCACTAGATCATCAAGCACAGATTCGACATTGGCGGCGGTCGGTAGTTTGTTTCATACCCGGTGAAAGCCAAGGGCCTCCACCTGACTATTCAATGTCGGCCCAATACTTTTTTTTTACAGATTCCCTTCTACAGACTTATGTATCAGTGCCAGGGCATAACATATGGAAACGAGGTTCTGTGCATTAGTAAAAAGGTAATGGACTGTATGGAAGTAGCCCAAAGAAGGTTAGGTAGGATGGCCTTGGGGAAATAGGTTTACAGCAGTTGAAGCAATACAGGGGGACATGGGGTGGGCTACATTTGAACAGAGAGAAATGATTAGTAAGTTGGTATACCTGTGCAGGATATGGGGGCTACAGGAGGAAAACCCAGTATGGCAGGTAAATGCATGGGTAAACAACATGAAGGTACAAATCTACTAACTGGGAGAGGAGAGTAAACAGGAAATCAAAGAAGATAGGCATAACACTGCACCGACAGGGAGGGCAAGGATGGGGCAATAACATTGCAAAGACTTGTGCAGGACAAAGTTAAGGAGTGGGAGTTAGGGCAGTGGCGACAGGGTATGGAGGGAAGGATGGCAAAGAAAACGTTGAGGGTGTATGGGAACAAGCTTAACATAGAGAGGGAGGTAATTTATGACAATACGTGGGAGAGCTCACTTCTGTTTCAGGCAAGAGCTGGGTCACTGGAGACGAAACAGAGGATGGCAAAGATCACAGGTGGAGAGGAAGGCTGTGGATTATGTGGGGACCAAGTGTAAGATGTTAGGCATGTGATACTGGTTTGTCCAGCGCTGGATCACTACAGGAGGGGTTGGGGAACCCCCACCTTGGAAGAGGCTCTGGAGGTGATGGGTTCTGGGATGAAGTGGCTGGAATGGGTGTGGGAGGCAAAGATGTTGCTAGGGTGCTGGTGGAGATCTGGGCAAATTGGTCTAGCATGAAAAATCTCCCTAGCAAGGTTTCCGTCACAAAGGATCTATTTGATCTTCTTGGTAGGAATGGGTCATGGACATGCTGATAACACCGTACAAACCTCGCGGGAATACGGTTTCTTCCTTCCATCCTCCAGAAGGAGCACTTGTAGTTTTTCTGTCCCCCAAAAGGAACCAATAACCTGGATCAAAATCAAACCTGCAACTCATGGATTTAAGAAGCAGCGGTACCAGGTGAGGTCTCTTATGCGAAAACAACAAGGTTAGTGCAGGAATTTCGCATCCCACTCCAGTAATGTAAACGGCTAGGCGTGGGAAGAAACGATTACCCCCCCCCCCCAAAATAAAGGAAGAGTAAAGCACAGTTTCCCTCACCCGAGTTATTTTTGGCTTTTCACTGACGTACAAGGCATACCCGGTTGCCATTCCAATGTAGTAAGGTGTCATGTGGTACCAAAATTTCGTAAATAACTCGAAAATGAACCTTTCAATTTCGTTAAGGCTGAAAAGAGGATAAAATATAAGAAATTATAGTTTGGATGGTAAGAAAACTTTAATTAAAAAATATATATTTATATAAATTTACTTTTCTGCGTTTACCAACATGGTGGTGTAGTTGTTCTGCAGAATTAGAATGACTGAGAGGGCGATTCCAATAAGGGAGCAAGAGGCCAGCAGTAAAAGTCCAAAATGTGGCTTTCTGCAGAAAACCAATTATATACATTAGGGTTGCCTTGACGCGCAAGTGCGAGAAACGACATTTCAGTCTCCAAATTTGAATTTTTTGTAATTGCCTAAAAACAGGTTCGATTCAGACATTAGGACTAATTACTCATGGTTGAACTAGCTCATAAAGGATACTGGCCATAACTATAAAATTAATATGGAGAGCACACCTCTATATTAATATGGAGAGAACACCTCTATAAGAAAGCCTCACTTAAACCTTTCTAAAATTCTTAGGCTCCCACCCCCACCCATAGTAAGATCCTTGCACTTGATGCTTGCTGCAAAGATATTTTATGTCAGGTTCCAATTTATAACGTGCGTTCAAAAAGTAATGAGCCAGAGGCTGGAATATACAAACCAGTGACAGGATGGTAATATCGTGGAGTGTGTAACGGAATGTGGTTCCGACCAGAGCATGGAAGGTCACAGCCCGTCACTAGAGAGCACGCGTGAACGTCATGTGATGATACAAGCTGAGCAGTGGCATGCATCCATCATCCAATGCTGCCAGTCATATTTCAAAGATGGCAATGTAAATTTTAACAAGATGGCCCCCTTCTGATACACTTCATGCCACATGGGACAACAGTGAATGCCCAACGTTACTCTCAAACGACCACCCTTCGCCAAGCGATCAAATCAAGATGACGAGGCAATCTCATCCGTGGGGTCATTCTGCTCCACGACAATGCAAGACCTCATACGGCCAACACAGTCGTGCACTCCTGCAGAAATTCAAATGGGAGGTTCTCGGCCACTCTCCATATTGTCCAGACCTCTCTCCCTGTGATTACGCCATGTTTGGTCCCCTGAAAAGGGCTCTGAGGGACCACTGATTCACCTCGGACGCCGACGTCGAGCTGTACGTGTGGAACTGGCTCACATCGCAGCCCAGGGAAATTTATGAGACAGCCATTCACTGCCTCGTGTCACAGTGGGACAAGTGCCTCAACAGCCAGGGCCAATACTTCTAACATACAGGTACTGGTTTCCGTCATTATGCCTCTGGCTTGTTACTTTTTGAACGCACCTTATAGTTAACTTCAGTCCAGGCCCAGCACGTGAGTTTCAGGCACCCTAGGCAAGTGGGTCCACCACCGCCCAATTAAATTCAATGCAGTTCTAAATTGTCTGAGCGCCTCCACGCCCTTGGCATTGTCGCCTTGCCAATGTGGTATGACTCTGCAACAAGGCGCCTCAAGAAAGCCAGCATTTAGAAAAGGGCCCCACGCCAGGAATCACTGCTCTATAGTGACCATGCCCCTGACGGAAGTGATGTTTCATCCCATCCACGCAATGGGAAAGCGTGTTATCAGTAGACATACCATGGAATATTTTTACTGATACTTACCGATACAGCGGATACAGAAACAATGGTGCTAAGATGTAAAGTTGCATGTCTACTGCCAGGTACCACGTTGTCCTAAGGCACTAGAACAGAGAAAATTGTGGGCATTACATTATGGGCCTGTAACACGCTACCTCGGTGGCACAGAGGAAGCATGCTGAACTACTGCATCCATGGTTCCATCACCTGTTGTTAAAGAACTCATTCGACGTCATCAGCACAAACCTTTTCACTCGCTATGACAATGTGACTTCTGTGTGTGTGTTATGCTAATGGGTTGAGGCAGTGGCGTACCAAAGGGTGGGCGGAGGGGGACAGATGTCCCCGAGCGCAGAAGACAAAGGGCGGAAAAATGCGCAAAATATTAATTCACATTAAGTTTAGCGGGTGCCAGAGGGCGCAGATTTTGGTCTTTGCCCCCGGGGGCAGAATACCCTCGGTACGCCACTGGGTTGGGGAGTAAGCCAAGCAGCCATAACAGGCCAAACCCTTAGGTGGCCATTGCCGACTGCCAACCCTTGGTCAACCACTCACCAAAACAAATCCTAAGATAGCTCCGGCTAAGGACCAAAACTTGGTACTAAAATATATTGCTTACCTCAAAGTGATAATTGAATAGATTATTGATGTAAAAGACATTTGTCCACCAAAACGTTCGACAAGAGTTCATTTCCTGTTTCATATGAGTCCACACTGGACCATAATTGGTATAAAATAATGGACCAGCCATTATCATGATCACAAGAACATAGGCAGGTAGCAATCTGACCAAGAAAAAAAGTTTATCGGAGTTAGATCAACAGACAATATGAGCAGTTGTTAGAGTTTCTAATTGATGTGATGTAGGAGGTCTGTCTTCGAAACCCCACTGTCGCATGGAATTCAGACCATCATTAGTAGTTTGTCATCGCCTTACTTAAGAAGGGGGCTGCAGTAATATGAAATCCACTGTTTCCAACTAGTGCTTGTTACACATCGATTCAGGTAGTTGTAAGTCACCAAGAGACCACTAAATGGCAGGATGACACATAAATGTAATGCCAAAAGTTTCAGCTGTATCTTTTTGCCAAAAGACTTGAACATTTTCAGAAATTTGTTTGCCTTTACCTAATTGTTAACAAGGTATCAAAGAAGTAAGTGTATCCATTAAAAAATGGTTGCAGGCTAAAGTCAGATATTGAATTGTACAAATCAACTCTGTTTACTGCAAGAAAAAGTAAAATTTGATGGATTGTTCAACGTGGGCCACTCAGCTCTGAAGGCTGGTTACCGAGGTCCGTGCAGGAGGGAATAATTCAAGTATTATTCGGATAAAACCCTTAGGGCATTGGTTCTCATCAGGTGCTCCATAGCGGGATTTTCGGGGCTCCGCAGCACGAAGCGCTACGGATGTCTGGGGCACAACAAATGCCAGTCGTCTATCTCTATCTATAGTTCTAGGTGTGGTTTGCTTGAGAAAATACAATTGTTTCCAGTTTCATTTTGAACGTGAACGTCTTACATTTACGTAGTTGTCTTCTCTCGCTACACTGGGCCCTTCTTATGTTTTCTGCTTGAGGTTTCTCTGTTGCGGTAGCAGTGTGTTGATCGCTGTCCAGCGATGGACAAGTGGTTAAAAACTGGAAGGATTTCCACAACAGGAACTTGTTCCTAAAACATTCCATATTATATTTGCTAGGGTGACCAGACGTCCCGATTTAGGAGGGACAGTCCCGATTTCAGACTTCATGTCCCGCCGCCCCTCTCTTGTCCCGGGGGGGACGCCCGTTTGTCCCACTTTGTCGGCAACTTCTAGGTTGGCAACTGATCATCGTCTGAATCAAATTAAAACATCAGGCATCCTGTGCTGGATCCGTCCTGTGACCCATAAAATAAATGGGGATGGTTGAAGTGGAGACAGGGAAGCGGAGTCCTGGGTGATAGGAGGGTCCCAATGAAGTTGTAAGGGAAGTTCTGCAGGGCAGTGGTTAGGCCTGCTATGCTGCATGGATCAGGGTGCTGGACGTCAACAGAATGCAAGTAGCTGAGATGGGAATGCTGCGGTAGATGAGAAGGGTGTCGAGATCTGATAGAATAAGGAATGATTATATTAGAAGTAGTCTGGGAGTGGTGGACATCGCCGAAAAAATGAGGGAAAATAGGTTGAGATGGTATGGACACATAATGAGAAGAGGAGAGCAGTAGCTCGCTAGGTCCATTTCAGGAATGCAGGTGGTTGGCAGCACCCGGGGCAAGGGGAGACCGAAGCAGACGTGGGAGCAGGTTGTCCATAAGGCTATGGTAGTGTGTGAGGTGGAGGGCTAGAACACGCAGACCCGACCCTGCCGCAGGCGGGATAAGGGTATGATGATGATGATGATGCATCCTGTGCTGGATGAACACATTCAAGCTGTAAGGTACAGTAAGTACGAAGTCACAAGTTTTGTTCTTTGCTCTTCAGGAAAGCATGTCTCACCACCCCTACTTGGGGGCACTCACCAAAAGCCCCCGTCCCGCTTTGTCCTTTGGAAAATTCTTGTCACTTTATATTTGCTCAAAGTCATTTCTGCGCATGTTTAGTTTTTCAATATTGCTTGAATGAAATAGCAGTTCTTCGAACGAACTGGCTGCCAGGTAATGGCTCCTCCAACGAACTGACTGCCATAAGGGCTCCGCGACTCCAAACGGGTTGAGAACCGCTGCCTTAGGGTATTTTCCTTTACCTGGGAAGTAAGACAGTAGACCTATGTTGGGCGTGTATGATGTTATCATTGCACGTTGAAAGACCCTTTCTACACGAAAAAATATATGTGCAGAACGGCAACCTTCCCAGAAGATGCTCGGTTTAGATATTACGTAAATTACCTCCAGAGTAAGATTAAGCTTTTGCAGAAAGGTTTTCTTAACGTTGAAAGAGGTCATTTAAGTAAAATGGTGACTGGTACACACCACAGGAGGTCACGGTTTTACTTTCCATCTGACCGAGGGCATAATTGGGACTTTGTTTTGACCGAACGAAGCCACTTACGTGGACCAGCATAGAACCTGCAACCACTACTGAGTTGCTGAGGGGAGTTTGGTATAAATGAACAGCCTCAAGAACTGAGTTGCCTGAATGGCTCATGTAACCAAGTCACGTGCTGATAGTCACTTACTCAATGGTATGTCATCCAAAAATCCACTGAAAAAGAAATGTCCGGCCACAATCATAAATTGCGAAATGACCAAGATTCCATGAATGGCGCCTATATCGTTCAACTCATCGTGGTTTTCGTAAAAAATGCGTTTCATATTGGTAATCGCGGAGAAAGTCGAAATATACCGTTTTAACAAACGTCCTGAAATTATATTAAAAGAATGAGATCGTTAAAACGTCTCTACATTCTACTCAATATGTGAGGGGGGGTTAGAGTTGTGTGAAAGGACGGGTCATAACATACACACACAGGCACCTGAGAATTTTGTTGATAGAAACTGGCTAAAGCGTGTACCTTCTTCCAGACGAGAGATAAACCCCAAAATTCACCTTCAGATGGGAAGCAGCAAATGTGTGCATGATGTTACCATGTAAAACAATCCTTTCTACATGAAATGACATGTAAGTGTCCATCGCAAAATTTCTAGGTGCAGGAGCTAGCCCCTGGGCGTCAGTGAACGAAAGTGCCTCCACAAAACAAATGGACTGCCGACTGTTTAAAAATACCCTCCAATACATCCTCCGTGCGTATTTCGTTCAGCTGGGACAAATGGGTATCCGATCCTGCCATATGAAGGAAAAAGACTAAGGCCCAGTGCAAAGGGTGACTCATATAAATTTCTGCGGCTCACATGATACTATGTAGTTGCGCATGTTAAGTCGCAGGGTGACGTGACTAAGTGCCTGCGCCACGTGATCCTGCGGAGCGCAGTGCCAATGCCGCAGTTTCCAACGTGAAGTTGGCGTGACAAAAAAGCGGTGAGAAGCAGAGAAGTTCTCTTGTTATTTGATGCAAGAATGGTGAAAAACTGCGATTCAATGTGTGGTGATTGTCTGCTAGCAAAATTTCGCACGGCTGCTACACCCTGCGTCTCATTTTGCGCCTTGCCTTAGATTGATGATGGAGGCACCATGTCCAGGATTGAACGTGCAATTCCAGCCCACAAACTCTACCATTGTGCCACCAATGCTAGCTTTCAGCAGAGGGGTGTAGTGTGTAGATGAGATTGAAGGAATTTGAAGGGCTAGGAGTAAAGGCTCACTACCTTTATTGTAAGTATGGTGTGCAGATGAAGAGTAAATTGACTACGTACCTTTGAACCTGTCTGTGAACAAGTGAAGTTCGGATTGCACGAAGTCCAAAGCAGACGCGCCAAATATAATTACTCCATATACAAATAAGACTGAACTAAATGAGAAATAATGTCTTAACCTACAGTAGGTCCATTATAGGCTAAATTCGGGGCTAATATATGTTTCTACTATGACATACGCTGTTGGAGAATGCACAAAAGTTGCCGCATGGTATGAGTGGACCAAAAGTGCTGTTTTGGTTCAAAGAAAATTTAGACTTGACATTGGACGCAAGGCTCCATGTAAAGACAGCATTTGCAAATAGCATAGATCATTAATTGAATCTGGTTCTGTTCTAACTGGAACCAGGAAACGCAATCGACCAGCTCGTACAAACGAAGAAGATTTGGTTCATGCCAATTTCACTCAAAATCATCATAGCTCAACTCCTCACGCTTCTTGCAAATAAATTTTAAATGTTTGTCTATGTTATCAAAAAATTTCAAGGAGTTTCACTAACAATTTAAAATGTTATAGAGAAACAAAACCGTCGATAGTTAGGTGGTCCACCCTGTACTTACAGTAGGTGCATTGTATCCTTGCATGATAAGAGACGACCAAAATGTTGTGCCATTTACTTTCATGAAAGATGTTGGTCAAGTCTTTATGTTACAATATTTAGCTATTTCATATTATCATGTGGGTGTATAGATCAGGCTTAAATATTATACCTCGGCACCACTGTCCAGAATAATATTCTAACATGCTACAATTTTTTACATATTCTTACATCAATACAGCTGCAGTGGTGTCCAGTTGGTCTTTCTCTTGATGCTGACAATTGTCACTGGAAACTGTGACATTATCGACGCTATGCAAGAGTGATATCCCTGCAATCAAAAATAGGTTTACCAAACGCTTTAGAGGAAGATATGTTTGAATAATAGTCTCCAGAAGTGGTACTTACCTCCTTGAACAATCTTGCCCACATCCTTTTCTGAGCAGGTGCTTGGCAAACATACTCCCAATCTTATGTTTAGCAATTTCTGGTAGATAAACAAATTGATAATGCATTGTAAGCAATTCAAGAAGTGTCAATACTGACATGAGACATTGTTTCACTTAGGCGCTGGCACATTCTTGTATATATTCTAATTCACTACACTGCAAGCAGCTCTTTGGCCAATTTGGCAGTGAAGAGATTAACTCTCATTGCTTCATATGATACCATAAAACTCCTAAAACCATAAGCTATAATTGTTTTGTCCCCCTACAATGCTTGCAATGGAATGGCCGCCCTTCCTTTCAGGAAACCCTTCACTTTATCCTCACCAAGGGAATTCCATTGCCGAATGGCTCTTGGGGGAAAATGCCAGTAGTATGAGTCTGTCTGTGCCCTGATCTCCTTCAATTTATATGAATGTTCCTTTCTCCCCTTATACTCAGCCAGGGATATACTTCCAACCACAGGTCCATTGCACCCCATCAGCAGCAGTCTGATAAAAAGACTAATGCTGTGGGATAGACGCCTTTGGCTTAATGTGTCCCACCCTAATTCCCTAATAGAAATCGTTAAAGAACCACTGGGAAACCTATTAGTCATTTGTTTGGCATTGGTTGTTAGATATTGTGAGGATGTCCCCACACATCTTGGCACAGCCACAACGTCTCTAGTAAATAGTGGAGCGTTTCCTGCCAATCTGAAAAGCCACTCTTTTCCACGTTTTATTGTACACATTCCAGCCCATAAATAGTCAATTTGTCAGTCATCTGAGTCAAGTTCATGGGCATTGGGACAAGTCTTCAAACCAACAAAGTATTACTACGTCCTTTGTTTAACTTAAAGGAGGGGAACTTAAACTGTGCCTCCTGTTGGATGAGAAAGGACCTGTCCCTAAATACTTGTTTAACACGAAACTGAAGGGGCCAAAATATTTTTTCGTGTTAAGCGATGCATGCAGAAATTCCATCATTGTTTTGTATGTCGTCATATTTTATTAATTAGATTTATTGCTAAAAGTTACTTTTGTAATTTTTAGTAACATAACCAACAAAGCATTAATTTACCTGCCAAAGTTTCTATTTTGGTTGTATAATCCAATGTTGGAACAAGTGGGGTAGGCCATCATCCCCACAGACAACCTGGCCAATAATCCTGTGGGTTCCACATGCCTGGCTGGAGTGCCCCCATTCCAGAGCATGTTCAGGGGGTCCACAGACCTGACCATGCTGCAGGTGGGATGAGGGTGTGATGATGTTGACTAAAAGTTACACTTGTGGGCATCATATTAGATTCAATATTTCTAATTTAAATAATGTTGTACACATGCATAATTTAAAAAAAAA